>PPHW02000026.1:37348-131567 GCA_003705225.2 Ambrosiozyma vanderkliftii
GATGGTCGTGGCCCACTCAAAAACTTTTCAGAATTTTTTTTTTTTTTTTTTTTTTTTTAAAGAAACAGGCACACTAAAAAGAAAAAGAATCAAAAAAAGGGAAAAAAAAAATTTTGTGTTTTAAAGGGAAGGAGGTTCCAATAGATCTGGTTCCATAATTAGCCAAAGAACTCGTCTATAGTTCAATAGAATAGAAATCTTATAAATTACGAATACTCCGAGATGGATCAGCAATTTGTTTCCGAATTGGAGTCGACCTTGTCTATGGTTTTGTCCCCAGACAATGCTGCCATTAAACAAGCTACTCAATCATTGAAGACCAAGTTTTACACCAACCCACAAGCTGTCACAGCATTGATCCACATCTTACAATCATCTTCCAATCTTGGTATTCAACAACTAGCTGCTGTTGAAACTAAAAAGTTGATTCCAAAGCAATGGGAGGGCTTGGATAATTCATTAAAACAATCCGTTAGAGAATCATTGTTACAGTTTGCTTTCACATCTACAAGTAAGAACATCAGACACTCTACCGCTAGAGTCATCTCCTCTATCTGTGACATTGATATTCCAACTAACCAATGGCCTTCATTGTTACAATCATTAGTCACTGGTGCCACAGATTCAAACCAACAAACTAGAGAAATGTCTGTTTTCACTTTATACTGTATCTTGGAAACTTTCCCACTAGAATGGTTAGAACACACCCAAAGTTTCCTGAGTTTATTTTCAACCACTTTACAAGACACTGCTTCCCCTGAAGTTCAAGTTACCTCTGTCTCTGCATTAGATGTTATTGCCTCCTTTGTTGAAGAAGATGACAAATTGGTTGGCGAATTAGCTGGTGAATTCTCAGCTCTATTCCCAAAGATGTTGTTAGTGTTGAAGAACTCATTGGCCCAAGATGACGATGACAAGACCAAGGAATTATTTGATTCATTCAACTCATTCATCTTGTTAGATATCAGATTATTGGGTAATAGCTTCATTGATATCATTAATTTCATGGTTGAGACTGCCTTAAACAAGAACGTTGACCCTGAAATTAGAGGTTACGCCTTAAAGAACTTAACTCAATGCATTGCTTTCAGAAAATCCAAGATCATTCAAGCCAAGTTGGGTCCTCATTTAGCTACTTGTGCTTTGAAGGTCTCATGTGAAGAAGATGATGAAGCAGAGGAAGCATTAGAAAAGGAAGATGAAGAAAACGAAAACGAAGAAGACACACCAGATACTTTAGCATTAAGACTATTGAACACTTTAGCCATCGACTTGCCTCCAAACCAAGTTATCACACCAGTTTTGGAATTAGTCCCTCAATTATTAGTTTCTGCTGATCAATTTGAAAGAAGAGCAGCTCTACTCTCAATTGGTGTCTGTGTTGAAGGTGCTCCTGATTACTTCACCACCCAATTACCAAAGATCATCCAATTCATTGTTGCTGGTTTAAGTGACTCCTCAATTTTAGTCAAGGCTGCTGCTTTGAGAACATTAGCTCAATTGGGTGAAGAATTAAAGGATACTGTTGCCGAATACCACGCTTCATTATTGAACCCAATCATCACCATTATTGATTCAAGTTCTGGTAAGATTATGGTTTACAAATATGCAACCTATGCTTTAGATACCTTAATTGAATACATGTCTAACGAATCTATTAAGCAATACATGGAACCATTAATGAACAAATTGTTCCAAATGTTGGAACAAGCCCAATCATCCTCTTTGAAATCAGCTATCGTTTCAGCTATCGGTTCTGTTGCATACGCTGCCGGTAGAGCTTTCACCCCATTCTTCGACAACTCTATTAAGTTCTTAGAGAGATTCATTGCCAACATGGATAACATTGAAGGTATGACCGAAGATGATATTGAATTAAGAGCTCAAACTTTTGAAAACATTTCTTCCATGGCTAGAGCCGTTGGTTCTGAAGCCTTTGGTTCATATGCACAACCATTAATCAATGCTTCTTACAGTGCCATTCATTCCGATAATGGTAGATTAAGAGAATCTGGTTTCGCTTTTATCTCCAACATGGCAAAGGTTTACGGTGAACAATTCACTTCATTCTTAGATAAGATTGTCCCAGAGATCTTTAAGTGTTTGGGTCAAAGTGAGTTTGAATTTGACTTTGAAAATGCTGATGAAATTGCCGATGAAGCAGACTTAGCCGAAAAGATGAATATTCACACTGGTATCACTGTTGAAAAAGAAGTTGCCTTAGTTGCATTAAGTGAATTAGCTGTTGGTACAAAGGCTGGTTTCACTCCATATGTTGAAGATACCATGAGAATTTTGGCTGAACAGATTGATGATTCCTATGCCATTAGAGAAGCTTCTCTATCTACCATGTGGAAGGTTGTCAAC
This sequence comes from Ambrosiozyma vanderkliftii, assembly GCA_003705225.2. Classification (NCBI taxonomy): domain Eukaryota; kingdom Fungi; phylum Ascomycota; class Pichiomycetes; order Pichiales; family Pichiaceae; genus Ambrosiozyma; species Ambrosiozyma vanderkliftii. The sequence goes on from PPHW02000026.1 coordinate 39,716, forward strand.
ACTATGTTTTTGGCACATGGTCCAACTGCTACTGTTTTATCTTTAATTGGTGCAGTTAGAAAGACTACTGTTGAATTATTGCCTGATGAGTTTGACTTGCATATGGTTATTGCTTGTCTAGATGCTTTATTCGAATACGTTAAATCCATGGGTAAGATTGCCATCATGGAAGGAACTGATTCTTCTCAATTGGAGTCATTATGTACTCAACTAATGTTGATCTTGAAGGGTGAACATTTATGTCAAACACAAGAAGAAGATGATGTCCCAACCGATGAAGCTGATGCATCTGAAACCGATGCTGTTATTTATGATTCTGCATTAGAAGTTTTGGTTTCCTTATCAGGTGCATTCAAGGGTGAATTTGCTAGAATCTTTTCTTCATTCAAGGATGTTATCCTATCTCAAGTTAACTCCAAGTCCAAGAATAAGAGAGTTTCCACTTTGGGTTCTTTAGCTGAGATGTGTAATGGTATGGGATCCGAAAATACATTTGTGCAAGAAATGTTGGAAGTGTTTGTTAATAAATTAGCCACTGACAAGTCCTCTGAAGTTAGAGGTAATGCTGCTTATGGTGTTGGTGTCTTGGTTGAACACTCCACTGTTGACGTTTCCTCTGCTTACCCAGCCATTTTACAATCATTGTCTAAATTGTTGAACAAGGCTGATAAGGAGGCTTTGAAGACTGAGGATGGTGATGATGAAACCAAGGAGGTTATCCACAGAACCTTTGCTAATGCTTGCGGTTGTGTTTCTAGAATGACATTGAAGAATGAATCTGCTATCCCATTGGATGTTATTTTACCAACCTTGTTGGAGCATTTACCATTAGAGAATGGATTTGAGGAGAACAAGCCAATCTTTGAATTAATCTTGAAACTATACCAACAGAATAATGAATTGATCATCAATGCTACTCCTAAATTAGTTGACATTTTCGAATATGTTTTCGTTAAGGAAATTGAAAAGGAAAAATTAATAACTGAATCCACCTTGGGTAGAGAGGAAAATATTGAAAGATTAAACCAATTTGACTCTGAAGCCAGTAAGCAAAAGGTTATTGAATTCTTAAAGTTTTTAGAAAGTAAGTACAGTGGTTTAGTCTCTTCTAAGGAAGTTCTTAAGACTGTCATTGCTTAAGTTGAGTAAAGTTTTTTTCTTTCTTTCTTCAATAATTACTTCTTGAATTTTAAAGCTACTTTGTTTATTGTTGTTGTCTTCTATTTTTATTTCTTGCTTATGTCTTTCATTTTTTATTATCGTTTACTATATTTATCTAACCCCTGTTCCATCTACATTCCATTTCTTTTCAAGCACAATCCTTGTTCTCATTCCTAATACACTATTAACGCTTTTTTGTTAGCATAAAAAAGACTAGCCAGATTGTAACAGTATAATACATTGTAAATCCAGTACTTCTTTAATTATAAAACGTGAGGTTGAGTCTTTTTTATTATCATTCAAACTATGTACAAAATAAACTTTGAAAAAAAAAATTGTATACAAATAAGGGCATTAAAATATAGAAACTTTACTTTTTTTTTGTCTTGTTGTTGTTGGTATAACTATTTCTTAATTCTTGAATCAGAAAGAGTATCCAATAACAATGATTCATTATCCAAGATGACTCTGTTTGGAGATCTTGATAAAATTTGAGCAATATCTCTAGCAGTGTCCAATCTCTTTAATTCAACATAATCCTTGGACTTTTTGATGGCCTCACCAATCAATTGAGCAGATTTGGCTTCACCCTGTGCCTTAACGACCAATGATTGCTTTTCTTGAATAGCCTTATCAACGACAAAGGCAGCTCTTTGAGCATCTTGCTGAGCAATTTGTTTAGCTTCAACAGCGGTGGAGAATTCTGGGGAGAAGGTCATAGCGGTCAAGGAAACATCATCTAACAATATGTTAAAGTTACCAGCTCTTCTAACCAAGTTTTCTCTCACTAATCTGGACACCTTTTCTCTTTGAGTGATCAATTGAGCAGCATTGAATTGAGCAACAACAGCCTTTAGCACTTCGTTAACGATAGATGGTAAAACTCTTTCATCGTAATCTTGTCCCAAGGTTCTGTGGATGGTTGGTAGAGCTATAGTGTCTGGTCTAGCCAACACTCTACAACTGATGTTAACCATTTGCAAATCCTTAGTACCTGTCAATGAAGCGATACTTCTTGGCTTTGCTCTGATATCGTAAATGGTTGGAAATTGAATAAATGGAATCTTAAAGTGGGTTCCTTCACCAATAACCTCTGGTCTAATACCTTGGATTCTGTCGTACACAATGGCTCTTTCACCACCATTGACATTATACAACGAGTTTTCCAACACCAATGCACCTAAACCTAGGAATATTAAACCACCAACACCGGCGAATAAACCCTTTGGAGTTGGAGCACCAGAACCTCCGGTACGTTGTTGTTTGGCAATTTCTTGCGCTTTCTTTTGCATATCTCTAGCAAATCTGTCCCAACCTGGATTATTCATGTTGTTGTTAATTCTGTTAATTCTGTTAATTCTGTGTTAATAAATACTGTGAATTGTGTGCATATATATACATCAAATACATAGAAAAATAATACGTTTTTACCTTTTTTTTTGCCATCCTCCAAAAACTTTTCTTTTTTCGCCTTTTTTTTTCTTCTTTTCGAGGAGAATCGACCTCTGCAGTACGCCGATCGACGATTACAGATGGATGACCCTATCGATGATGGGCAATGGCAATATGTATATATAGATATATATTAACAATTGATTCACCGATTTTATTATTTTATAGTAATCAATTCAATTAATTCAATCAATTTAATCGATTGAAATACAATATTGAATTGGAATATGTCAGAACAATCATTCGAGATACATAAGGCAGCCATGGAGGGAAACCTTCTAATGGCCAGGGGATTATTATCCCAGGACCCTAAGTTAATATTACAAAAAGACCTTGATTCCAGAACACCTCTTCATTGGGCATGTTCATTTCAACATATAGAGATGGTGAAATTACTATTGAATCCATTTGATATAATGACGGATAATATCAGTGGTGGAGAAGCAGCAGCAGTGGATAAAACAAAAATCCCCAAGAAGTTTCAATTTGACATTGACGATATGGTGGATGAATCTGGATGGACCCCATTACATATAACTGCCTCAATTGGTAATTTGGAGATACTGAAACTATTGCTATCACATATCCCTCAACCAGATGTCAATTTACAGACAAGTACAGGCCAAACATGCTTACATTATGCAGTTAGCAAAAACCATTATGACGTTGTTGAATATTTGATAAAGGATTGTAAAGCCAGTGCCAGAATCAAGGATAAGAAATCACAATACCCTCTACACAGAGCAGCTGCAATTGGCTCTATGATAATGACTCAAGTGTTAGTTGAAGAAGGACACTCCCCATTGAATGCTAAAGATGCTTATGGGTTTACAGCTATGCATCATGCCATGAGCGAGGGACATGGCGATGTCGCCTTATACCTAGTTAAAAAGGGTGCTGACTACAAAGCTGTTAACACCGATAACGAAACTGCATATGATGTTGGATTAGATGATAAAGTGAAACTGTTCTTTAAAAAAGGATTGCAAGAAGAAGAAGAAGAAGAAGAAGAAGCTAATTGATCTTTTTAGGCCCATCTCCAGACAAAGTCACGTGGTGCGGTGAAATTTTTTTTTTCTTTCCTTCCAGCATGTTCCAGTGTAAACTGGAGTTTTGTACTACTATTACTAATAATATGTTCTTTTTTTATTATCTATATAATAAAGACCCTTCCTTTTTTTTCTTCTCTCTTTTTGTAAAGAAGTAGATGTCTCAAAGAATGTCTGATTTAGAAGATTCAAATAACAATCACAAAAAACAAAAACTAGACGACGAAATTATGTCACAAGACGAACCACAACAGAATCAACAAAACTTTTTCCAAACTGTCGGTGATGCCGCCCAAGAAGTTGATCAAGAACAACAACAACAACAACAACAACAACAACAACAAACAGATGATCAAGGTCTTACACAAACTGGTGCAGAAGATGCTCAAGGACACCCTGTTCAAGAAATTGAATCTCTTTGTATGAACTGTCACAAGCAAGGTACAACTAGATTACTATTAACCTCCATTCCATACTTTAGAGAAATCATTATTATGTCATTTGAATGTCCACACTGTGGATTTAAAAACTCTGAAATTCAGCCAGCATCCACCATCCAAGAAAGAGGAGCTAAATATATTTTGAAGGTGGAGGGAAAGAACGATTTCAACAAACAAGTTGTCAAGTCCGAGTCTGCCACTTGTAAATTTGTTGAATTAGACATTGAAATTCCAGCGAAGAGAGGTCAATTGACGACGGTTGAAGGTCTTTTATCAGAGATGATTGATGACTTGGAAATGGATCAACCAGAAAGACAGAAAGTTCAACCTGAACTCTATGAAAAGATTGAGGAATTGGTGAAAAAGGTGAGATCCACCATTAACTGCGAAGAAGGCACTTTACCTTTGACCTTCTATGTCGATGATCCATCAGGAAATTCATGGATTGAATACGTTCCAAATGATGCTCAACACAAATGGTCATGTATTGAATACACTAGAACCCCTCAACAAAATGTTGACTTGGGTTTGGTCTCTGCAGATGAAGTTGCTCAACATGAATTACAACAAAAAGAAGAGCAAGATAATAAAGATGAAAACAGCACTAAGGAATCAAACAACAGAAACCCAACAGCCACTGGATTTGTCTCTGATCAAACAGATATCGAAAACTTTGAAAACGAAGTTCAAACTTTCCATGCCACTTGTTCATCATGTTATGGACCATGCGAGACCCACATGAAAATGGTTAACATTCCTCATTTCAAGGATGTCATTATCATGTCCACCACTTGTGATAGATGTGGCTACAAATCTAATGAAGTTAAAACTGGTGGTGCTGTCCCAGATAAGGGTAAGAAAATATCTCTTTACTGTGATGACCCAGAGGATTTGGCCAGAGACATTTTAAAATCAGAAACATGTGGTATGTTGATCCCAGAATTGAACTTAGATTTGGCGCCTGGTACATTAGGCGGTAGATTCACTACAGTGGAAGGTTTATTGACTCAAGTCAGGGAAGAGTTACATTCAAGAGTGTTCACACAAACTTCAGACTCCATGGATGCTGAAACTAAAGATAGATGGGAGAAATTCTTTGCAAAACTAGATGATGCTATTTCTGGTAAGGTGAAATTTACAGTTATTATGGAAGATCCATTAGCCTCTTCATATATTCAAAATGTCTATGCTCCAGATCCAGATCCAAATATGAAAATTGAAGAATATGAAAGATCAAAGCAGCAAAATGATGACTTGGGTTTAACAGATATGAAGGCCTAATATATATACATACCACCCTTACATATCTCTTCCTATATTTTTAACTTTTCTTCGTGTACAGTATACTACTAATTACTTAATCTTCCGATAATAATATATATATAATAAATATCATAATAATGAAATAAGCTAGTAAATTAATTATAAAATGTAACAATATAAGCAAAGGATGAATATACTAAGAAGTAGTAATAATAATAACAAATATGTTTTTTTTCTTGTTTCTTTTAAACGAAGTTTAATTATTTTGGAATGTGTCTATTTAGATCAATATCATCATAGTCGGTGGATTCTTGAGGAATAGGAATTGAATTGATAGAGTCAAGAGTACTCTTGCCATCGTGGAAGGGGTTCAGACTCGACTTGGACACAGATCTATACAACTGATCATTTCTGAATGGATTATACGGATCTCCATCACTGGATACAACGCTTTTCAACTCTCCAATTTCATTAGTTGTATAAATCTCAGGCAGAGTTTTGGTTCTTGGAACACCTAAATCAGATGATACAAGTCTCGTCTTGTTATTAATCTTGAATCTTAATCTAATTAGAACCATTTGAATAGTTGCTTCAATTCTCATTCTTCTAAGGATCTTGTTAACCTTTTGGATTAAAGAATATCTCTTAATGAAATCTTCAAGTGTCAAACACGTACTGTCTTCAAATCTAGAATAATAACCAACCTCCATTAATAAATCATTGAAAGAAATCCGAGGGCCATCAATTGTCTCAACCATATTTAATTGAGCCTCAATGATCAATCTATTAAATCTTCTTCTTCTCTCTTTAACCTTCTCGAAATCAATACAAGCAAACACTTCATCCAATTTATCGAAATCGAGTTCGATGTCATATGGATTGTCACTTCTCTTGGTAATCCATTTTTCTGTGATCTTTGGAATGGTATAATGGTCACCATAAATCTTATATGATAAAACACCACTCAATGAACTCAACAATGGCTGCAGATCTAATGGATCAATCAAACCAGTACCAGCTTGATCATATTTATTCCAAGCTCTCTTGAATTTTCTAATTTCCTCTCTAGTTAGTAAAGCATGTGGACCAGAATCATTGTAAACATAACTGAAATTATTAATCACAACAGAGATTAAAATATTCAAAATGATATACATGGAGAGAATATTCCAGGAAATGAAAAAGAAGTAGGCAAATGCAACATTACCACAATCAGATTTCATGGCAGAGACACTATAGCATAAAGGCAACTCAACTGTGAAGTCCTGCATAATATAATTCCAACCTTCACCAAAACTACATCTAAATAATGTAATTAACGTCTTTGTCACAGTTCTGCAGTTAAGATTATCCGTGGTGTTCGGTCCAAGTTTAGTTAGACCAAATCTTTGGTTCATGGCAATAGCAAAAACCAAAAAGATCACTAACCAAGTATACAACAGGGATGCCAACGATGGCAAACTAGATGAGGCAAACTTCAGAAGTTGATTGAGCATATCAATTCTAGGAATAAGCAAAAATAGAATACCAACCAAAAACAATTTATTGATATTGGAATACACAGATTGTCTTGACACAAAATAAGCAACAATGGACATCGATAACGCTCCAGATGTAACCCCAATTCTAAAGATATTCCACTTATTAGTAAAGTATAGTCTAGGACCAAGAGCATAACACGTGATTAGGAATAACAACAGTAGGCCACTTGTAGAAATGATATATAAGGCATATCTTGCAGATTCACCTGCATCAGAGGCAGGATAATATTCTGCACATAGACCAATAATGTGAATAAGCATGAAAAAGTCCAAACATCTTTCTAAAACTCTACTTTTCCCAATCACTAGTTTGTAAAGTTTTCTCTGAATACCTGTAACACTTGAAATATCTCTTCTTTTAGAAGGCCTGATTTGACTTAAAACTCTTTTAACTTCGTACCAAGCAAGTTGTTTATCACTTAAATATGCAATACCTGACTCGACAGCATAGTTATTGATAATAATAGAAACGAACAAATTCAAGATGAAAACGACTGAAATAAAATTGAAAATAATGACAAAAAATCCATTACCAGGGGAATTAAAAGTTGATGGAGGAGTTCCAGCACCTGTGATATTCATAACATTTAATAAGAGATCAACCCAGCCCTCCAAGGAAATAATTTGGAAAAGAGAGGAGATAGATGTTCTGAAACTGTTAAATTGTAAATACGGCTGAACATAAGTGTTTGGACTCATGATTTCCCAATCGAATATCTGGTTTTTGTACTCTAAACCGCAACTGGCCCTATCAGACGTGCCATCTAAACAATAACCAAGCTTGTCAGTGAAAAGATTTAAACCATAAAGTGAAAATGGAATTAATAACGATAATGACACCAATGCACCTGTATAAATTTTCTTTCCGGCAGATATAACGGCCAGCTCAAAGTGCATTTTCGAATTTCTAGTGATTGTAAGTAAACGAAGAGCCCTTAAAGCTCTAAATTCTCCAATAATCATAACAATATTATAACGAGCATTTAATTCCGAAAATGTAGTAATCCAAAAGGAAATCATCACAATAAAATCAATTCTCTCCCATGAAGAACGCATATAAGCATTGGGTGTCAATAGCAAACCATCAGCTAGAACCTTAATTACAAATTCAATGGTAAATAGGATAGTGAAAACCAAGTCAACATAAGTGATCCAAGACCATCCATGGAAATCAATATTATGCTCCTTTCTGTATATTGGAGTTGCATAACACGTTAACACAACAACAACCACCGAGGCACCAAACATAAGAGCAGCAAATATTTCCTTCGCAATGGTGTTTGGTTGCACCCCCTCAGTTCTTTTACCAATAGGAGGAGGCACTAACAATTGACAAAGTTTTCTGATTTTGTGTTCTGGTGGAAACAGATATAGCACCCTGTTATTGACAGGTTTAACATATTTGATTGCCGAAACTTCAGAATCAATTGTTTCATGAAGACCATTAGTTTCTGTGGTACTGGCCATTCTATCACCATCTCCTGATAAATTTGATTCAGGGCTGCTAATGGTAGTGTTTGGTGAATTCACATCCAGAGAGGGAGAATGATGGTATTTACTAGAGGGATTAATGTATGATATAAGTTGAGCAAGATCAGGATAAAATGGCAACTTTTCCAACCGAGGTTTTAGTCTATTAAAAATCCGTATGGCCATATGATCCTTTACCTTCTTGTCATCACGTAGCAAAGTAATATCATACGAGTCATCTAATAATGATTTCATATTATCCACCATCTGTTCATTGGACAAATGGTTTCTTGCCCGTGATTTTGTAATTCTCTTTTTCAATGATTCAAAAATACCCTCTTCTTTAGCTTGATCCGAATCAAGACTTCTCATAAGCTTTTTATAGAATTGTTTAATTTGCTTTCTTCTCTTTTCTGTTTCTGAAACATCTAAATTGTCAGTGATAATAGCAATGAAAATACTCATAATAACCATATTGGAGAAATAAAACCAAGCAATAAGGAAAAAGGACACACAAAATTTAGTGAATTCATTTTTTGAGCATTGCTGGGCCAAATATAAAACACCAGTCCAATTTTCAGTAGAGGAAACCACATACAATGACAACATTGCATTAGGTAGATTATTCATAATTAACTGATTGGAAGCCAGATATTGAGCAGGTGGTATTAAACCTTCAAATAGTCTCGCAGCTATAATACCAATTAAGAATATGCATAAAATGAAGAAAAAGGAAAGATCAAGGAAGGGTTTAGTCCTGGTGAACACAGATGCCCATGCAGAGTTAATGAAACCAATATACATCGGAATTCTATAGAATCTCATAATTTGGAACACTGTAAGCCAAATATAAAGATTTCCAAGCCGGTTATAAAGGGAGGGTATCACAATAATACCTGTGATGATAGCTAAAACCAAATCAACACAATTAGTCATTGAATAAAAGAAAATTCTCCATTTCGGTAAAAATAATGCAAACATGATGATTATTTCAACAAGTAAAATAATACTAGTAGCACATTCAAAATGGTACATAGATTTATCCTCATGAGTTGTTGTACTTGAAGTTCTTGCGCATTGACGAATAAAGTTGATGAGGATCATAGTAACGAAAATACCTCTTCTCTTAATGAATCCCTTTAGATATTTAGATTGTTCAACAAATTCATTGTAGATAGTTTTCCTCTCTTCGTGGATTTCAGTGAATGTTTTCTTACCACGCTGTGCTATTTCTCTATTCTTTTTGGATTCAATGGTGACCTTGAAAGAGTTAAGGATAACGGCCACAATTAAACTGCATAACCAAACCTTCAACAAAATTATACCAAAGATGAAATACAGAGAGGACGCCATTGAATCACTATCCATTGTATAATACATCAGATCTGAAAAGGTATTAGCACTGATAACAACGAACACCAACTCCATTGAACGGTAAACATTGTCAAAATCAACAGAATTAGAATACGGATTATCACCTAATATACACTTTGAATAAATAGGACAGCGAAAACCCTTGGTAGACTCCGATAGTGTTCCATCTGCATACATATATGGTTGGGCCTTACCTTGGGAATCTATCCAAGATCCGCAATATTGGGAATCATTAGTGAATATATCAGTTGGATCACTAGGATTAGTCCAAACACAATGTCTACGGAGAGATGTTTTGAACGATTGCACACCAATAATAGCAAAGAGAACCCAGAAACAAATCAAGAAGATGGTGACATCTTTAGAGGAAACAAAAGCCAACTTTAAGCCTCTCAATATTCTTCTTGATCCTTCTGTCACATTCAATAGTCTAAGAATCTTCAAACACATCATTGATCTAAACACCATAACTTCGTCATCGATATCAACTTTAGACATAGACAAACCAAAGGAGACCCAAAAGCAAATAATTGATATAAAGTCAATAACATTCCAGTCATTATTCAAGTATGCTCTTCTTTGCTTAGATATATCACCCTTAACAGGCATCACAGTCACCGTGTGCAACAAACGTCTTTTTCTAGGATCCGATTCTATACTATGATTATCATCATCATTATTCATATTAGAATGTTTACTAGCACGGTCATCATTGTCGTTATCGTCATCTTCATCACCACTGCTAAGTGGGGCGTAAGAATCATTCCGTTGAACTCTCATGTGATGTCTTCTAGAAAATGTTTTCTTAAAATTGTTGTAGTACTTTCTTAGCAAACTATTTTTCTTTTCAACTCTCATCTCTTTAAACATCTGAGAATCATCATAGACACCAAAGGCTATACATTTCAAACCCATTTCAACTGTATAAACTATGTATAAAAAGAATATGAACCAATCTGCACTGTTGTATGATCTACGATAAACGTATCCATATTTTTCTTTACTTTGAAGATATGTCAAGATAGCAGTTTGGATCAAAATCAAAACTGTCATCAACACATCGAATTTTGGATGGACAACAATATCACGGCATTTCAATCTGACTTTAGAATCAGTGGTAAAAAAGCCAAAGGACTTACCGAATAATCTAACTTCTGCTTTTTCTTTTGCTGGTGTGGTCCTACCCGATATGAATTCATCTTCATCCTCCTTATCTTCATATAATTCTTCTGGTTCATACTTTTCGGGGCCAGATGAAGAATCACCCTCATACTCTTCATAAGAGAAATGAACATGATGTTCTGAAGTATGTAAATGTTGTTGTTGTTCGCCGGTGGTTGTGTTCATCGAGGAATCATTAGTTGAATGAACAGATGCAGACGATGGTCCAGGAATGAGTGAAACGCAGGATTTCTTACGATTCGAATTAGCAGTTGTATGGGATAAATTAGAAGATGAAGGATTTTCATAAACAGAGTGATACACCGTATCACCACTATTAGAAAAAGTGAAAGCAGTGCTACTTTGGTTCATATATGGGCTCAGTGGAACAGAAAGTTTGTCGATGTTGATTTCGGTAGCATCTTGGTACTTAGAATCATCGTCATCAGAATCTGAGACATTCTCACCAGCATTCGCATTAATCTTCGATGAGAATAGATGAACTGCAGCAGTCAAAAGTGATTCATTATTGTTTCCTGAAGGTGTTATCATTCTTCTTAAAGAACCACCATTGCTTCCACTGGGGGATGGAACTTTTAAGACATCAGATTTCGGTAGTGAAGTGCTTGAATGAGATTGATTTTCTAAATCCGGATGCAAATAATATACAGGTTCAGGTGTCAACACATTTGGGTTATGATTTGTTGTTCTATGATGCAAGTAATCTAAATGAATAGCATCGTCTGGTTCACTTAATATAGAATCATAATCGTCGTTGTTATCATTGTTAGAGTGGGTCTGATGAATTGAAGGTTTCACTGAGCTGCGTCCAAGAGATCCTGATGGTGATAATAATGGAGAATGACCCGGTGATATTAGTGGAGAATGGCCTGGTGATACTCTCGGAGAATGTTTTGGTGAGAATAACGGGGACAGTTTTGGTGACGTATGTTTAGGTGATAGATTAGGGGATAAATGCTTCTTGAAAGTTGGTTTGAACACTGGGGGATGTTTGTTACTACTACTCTGTGAGGCCAAAGGCATCCACATACCTTCGGATTTATTACCAAGAGCAATATTTAAACCATGCATAATCTCTTGTTCTTCATCATGATCCGGGACATGTAAGGCATCAGAGTTATCTTTAAAGTACAATGGTGACACAGGGGAAGGAGATGACATTGAATTAAAGGGTTTTTTAGTGTTTATAGATAGAACCGGAAGTACATGACTCGATTTCTTTCCACCAGTTGGTGAAGTGGTGAAAAAAGGAGAGTTCCAATGTAATGGAGACGATGTTGGAGTGTGACTCTTTCTCTTGTTGTTAGAAGTAAATGAAGAACGGTGTTCATTGTCATCTGGTTCAAGTAGGGTAGGTATGAGAAATGACCGTCTTCGTCTATAGTTATGATCATCAAAGGGGTTTCTATGCAGGGTTGGAGACGAGGCAACTGAAGATGAATTCCTCGTATCCATGTCTGTTATGTCTTCAGCCTGTGGTGTTTGAATAGAGGACTCTAATGTCGTTGCCGTATTCAGAACAATTTCAGGCAATGTCTTCCTCTTTGGTTTTGGATTTGAGTTCCTTCTACCACTCATATTGGTATGGTGTATTGTAGGTTTAGATTTCAACGGTTAAAGAATTGATCTTTCTTTTCTTATGTAGTATTAGTAGTAGTTGTGAAATGAAACACAAACACACACTTTCTCTATTAACAGGAAGTGAAACTAATTGTAATGACAATTTTTTATGAGTTGTTGTTGTTCTGAATATATATATTGAAGATGATATGAAGAAGAAAGAAAAAAAAAAAGAGAATACTGACTTCAATAGAGTATTCCCCAATGGATTATAGTGTATGGTATATTATAGTAATAATAATATTAAAATAATATTTTTTTTTTTCCTGCTGATCTGAATCTGTAAATGTTAAATGTAAATTGAATATATGAAGTGAAGGGATGATTGAATTGGTTGTATATAATATATATATATATATATACTAATTGTGGATCTTTTGAAAACAATAAGAGACCTACTTTTTTTTGATTTCCACTGCTAACTATTACAACTATTACTTAATCACTGAATTCACTTGGTATTACTATTACTATTTAAGTTCTCCTACATCTTAAACACATCCCCCCCATTGTTATATATAATATATATTAGTAGTATAAATTTAAGTAGATAGGAGCGCACTAACAAATAAAAATATGTTATTATTAATACACTATACCATAATTGGGTTATATTAATCCTTATATTCATATTCACTAACTAGATTATAATATTACGACTATCTACATTGAATTCATACATGACAGATATAGAACTACATCCATTGAATAAAACTATAGAAGAAGAGTCCCTGCAACAACAGAATGCAGGTGTAGGGGCCGCCTTTACCTTTAACCAGGATCCCCTCGGCATAGAGATTGAAAGACTAAGAATGGAGAACAAACGGTTACATTTATACCTTGCTGCGAGAGATAACGATAATAAAAACATACCAGAAATGATATTTGCCATTCAAGATCATTGTTCTAGTTTGAATGACATTCTAACCTTCAACAGTTACTGGATTGCCTTAAGCAATAGTTTAACTGTGTTTAGCTTTAAGCAAGCTGTACAGTTTGTCGAGGACCAGGTGTTCAAACCTCTAGATGATCCAAATGAGGAAGCTGTACTTTACTCGGTTTTGCAATCCACTTTAAATTCAAAATATCTAAAACTGTTCAAAGATCATTTTAAAGAAGCATCACCGTCTGTGTCTGTGCTGATCGATTTAAACGATAAGTACGATAAAGAAAAACGGAAATACTTGGCGAATACTAGATTGAGGCTCTCATCGCAGCAGATTATACTAAATGATAGAGAAACATTTTTCAATATCTACAGAAAAGCAGCAAGACAAATACAAGAGTACCATTTGGATGATGAGATAACTAATGAGGAGGTGATCGGTCTTGCATACGAGTCTATTGCTAATAGTTCGCACTACAAATATTGGGCGAAACATTTCGAATCATCTCATGGTGTCAATAGAAGTTCGGCTGCTAAATTGTTTTTTGACCTGGATGATCTTGAATCGAAAGTTCATATAGTTTCAGACCCAAAGGTGATTTTCTGGATCCTTATGACGTTTTTCGCTCTTTTCGTTGGTTTTGTATCTCTTCTCGTTGTGTTGATAAATAATCAACCATAACGAGTATTATACTCATTATATATGTAGATATTTCAAATTTACTACTCTGCCCAAACATTGGTTTCAATTAGAGGATCATATCAGATCGAATCAGGAAGTTTATATATGCCATTAAATTATATTACATATATTTATATATATATATATATTATAGTATTCACCAGTCTATCCCAACATGGATCTCTTTCTACCTCTCATTCTAACATCCTTTAACCTTCTAACAGCCTCGGCATGCTTCTTCATCATCTTTTTAGATCTGTAACTATCCTCGTATCCATTTAGCAGCCAGTCATTGTACTTTTGAGAATACACTGGATGGGTTGATGTTAATGCTCTTTCTAAAACATACAAATCCACAGCCTTATCTTCGGCCAAGGAACTATACGAAGACAACCCAAAATCTATCAAGGTAGGCTGTAATTCGCTCTGGATCTGACAACTCTGTTCCTCCAAATCTCTCTTAACTAGGATAATATTGGAGCTAGTTAAATCACCATGTACTATATCTTGTAGGTGTAGATTTCCTAATGCATGACCAACGAGATTCAACACTTTTTCAACAGTAGAGTCAATGGCGACATTTACATTATTGATTCTATCATTGGCAGTGTCACTTTCACTTTGCCTTTCCAAATACCAAAGCCAATTCTTCAATGAACTTATATCACCATTATCCAATTGAAAGCCCAAATACTCCATCCAGATCAACCCATGTGGTGCATCAACAGCAATGAGTTTCGGAGCAGGGATATCCAAGCTGTACAGCCTATTCAATAGTTTGGCCTCACCCGCTGTTCTCGATTTCGTCAATTGTTTATCCAATATTGGGTGTCTGTATGGTTTAAACGGTCTGTATTTGATTATGTAATTGTCTGTATTTGATATATCTGAAGGTTTATCATTCACTGGTAAGTATGGATGCTTGTTAGTTTTGAACACTAATGCTTCGGCACCTTGAGATATCAATTCAAGTTCAACTCCAGGTAAATATGATTGCGCCACTTCAATTATTGGTTGACTCATGATTCCAGGATTTGGCAGTTTTATTTAGTAGACTATGATGGATATTATTACAACTAAGAAGGAAAACTATATCTCCTAAACTAACTATATTATATTACAAATTAATTTTTTTTATCAACGGTAAAAATTCCTGTGTTCACGATACCGTCCAATCTGTCCGAATGTAAGCGAGTGAAAATTTTCATAATTATTGAAATCATTGTTGGAAAACTAGTATCTCCGGATATCAACAACAATCACATAATCAGGATGAGCGCACTATTTTAATTTGTTTACATTTTCATAAATAAACACGTTAAAAGATCTATATTGAACACTCTTCCGTTGTAAAACTGCACTACGACACAATATAACATAGAAAACATTAGAGAATACACATTATGGATATTGCAATGGAAAAGATAACGAAACCACAAACTTCTGTTCCTTCAGGAGACCCAACAACTTCAACTGTAACTATGCAGGATGAAATCAGTTTACTCAATTCTGAACAAGATTATAAGAACTTCATCACTAGTTCAAATCTATCACAAACATTAGACTTAGATCAGAAGGTTTTGTTCAATAATCCACAGATACTGCTTAACTTGATATCGAATAATGAAAACTATTTAAACAAGTTAAACTATCAGTTCCAAGAGTTGGATTCCAAAGAACGGTTTCTAAGATTTTTGAACCAAGGTTCTATTTTGAAAAGCTATCAGATTGATGATATCAACCAACTAAATGATAAGTTGGTTCAAACGCACAACGAACAAGAGATGCATGTTAATGAGTTAAAGAAGTCGATAAAGTTGAAAAACAGAAAGTTGATTAAGGTTTTAAGTGAAGTTAACAAATTTGAGAAAAACAATAATGAGTTAAAAATAGAGATTGATACACTCACTAATAGAGTAACCAAATGGGATGCTGAAAATTCCATGAAAGTTGGTGATTTCAACGTCACCTCTTTACATAACCTAACACAGATAATTAATGATTTGGAGACAGAAAACAAACAACTGGAAACTGATTTAGATGGACTAGTTTCAACTAAGAAGAGCAACAATGAACAGATCCAGATAAACGAACAAGAATCATCTAAATTGAACGAGGAAAAGACTCTAAAGCAAGAGGAGCTTAATAAATGGTTACAATTAAAGGAAACAGATTCTGATGAGCCAGCTGACAAGAAGATGATTGAACAAGCTGAGTATTTGAATGAACTGATTTGCTTATGGAAACAATTCCAATAATTAGTTTTATAGTCTCTCTGTGTTTGTATCGTACTTTTTTTATTTGATTATTATTTTTTTTATTAATAAACGGTTGTATTAATTAATCTATATAGCAATGTATATATATATATGTACATACATTTGAATTGTTTTGACTAGTGTAGGAAAAAAAAAAGAGAGAGAAAAGAATAATAACCATCGAAAGAGGTTTTATATTGATGTATCTTTCAATGCATCGGTTGTTATGTTCAAATTAGTGAGAGTCGTCATGGTGGCAGTGGATGAGGAGTGTGTCGGTGGAGGCGGAGGAGGTGATGGTGATGGTAAGCCATCAGCATCCAAAGTCTCATTTGTTTCTGCCTCTCTTTTCAAAAATGCACCCATGCTACCCAAGTAGCCTTCATGCTTTAAGAAATATGCCTTTTTAGACCCCTGAGACCAGAAATTGATGGCATAGCTCAATGTTCTGATAGTCTGGTAATGGTTTCTAATATAAGACCCAGCAAAGTAGATCCGCTTCAAGTTATATCTTTGAGCTTGCAAGTATGCAATCTGACCAATGTTATTGGATACAGCATATAGTAAAGATCTAGCAATGTCCTCCTGTTTGACTTTCTGTAATCTCTGTAGTCTTTCATCGGATTTATGTGTACCACTACTACCATTAATGGAGTCCTTGTTGTGGCTCTCTGGCTCCTCATCCAACACTTTTTTAAACACCTTGCCCATTGATGAGGCAATGTGGTTAGATTTCAAACCCAATTGGTTGTACCCACCCCCGTATATGTCACCAACCAAGAGATCAACATTTTCATTATTACCTGTAGCTGCTAATTCTAACATTTCATCAAAATCATTGGTATCAGTTAGCACTGAAAGCAAACCCCAAAGAGTACCACCACCCAAGGAGGAGCCGCCTACTCTGACGAAATTATCAGGTCCTGGGCCTGTGACCTTAATCATGGAAACACCAGAACCAATGTTAACTAGTAAGTAAGGATAATGAGTGTTGTGATCCTTTTCAGGTTCAAAGCCTTCAATCTCCACATATTTGTGGGTTTCTTCATTAAAGTAAAAGATCTCTTTCGTGATTTCTGTGACAAAGAAATCCAAACCGATTATCAAGCACTGCATTTCATCTTCGGTTTGGATTTTACAACCTAATTCGCTCTCCAACATGTCGTGAAATTTATGGGATCCACCACCTGTAGCTAATACCATTAGTTCAGAGTTGATCTTGTCC
Source organism: Ambrosiozyma vanderkliftii (assembly GCA_003705225.2). Taxonomy (NCBI): domain Eukaryota; kingdom Fungi; phylum Ascomycota; class Pichiomycetes; order Pichiales; family Pichiaceae; genus Ambrosiozyma; species Ambrosiozyma vanderkliftii. Next base: position 57,319 of record PPHW02000026.1, read on the forward strand.
TTGCCATTGTGATGATAGTGTTTGCATAAAACTTGTTTGATAAACTTGATAAACTCATCGATTTTATCAGTTTCAATTTTGAAAAAGTTCAAACGACCACCGATACTATTGTGATTGTTGTTGTTGTGGTTATTATTACTGTCACGAGTAAAGTAAATCAGCTTAGCTAACGAACCTCCTATATCGATAGACAATTCATTTATTAAGTTAGAATGGTTAGGTAGTGCAATGTCTTTGGTCTCCGGGATGATGTTGTTTAAATAGTCATTTTCATCATGTACTATATGTGCTCCTAGCACATTCAATGGTTTAGGGTTCTTACAGTGGTTGTGAATGTATATGCTGGAGTGTCTTGATGATGTTCTTGAGCATTCTGAATCGGATGAGGGATGGATCTCAGAATTGTTGACATTGAGAGCTTTTGTCAGCAGTGTAGGTTGCATTATATGTAAGTGTATTATGTACTGGTAAAAGCGTATTTAATGTAAGTAAGTAATTGACAAGGTGAGTAAACGTATGAAATTAATGAATAGATATATAATGAGTAGATGGGGTAGATAGTAGTCAGAGTTGTTCTATAGACGTTGTTCAATTAAACGAAGTATATATATACTAATATTAGGATTATATAATACATGTGTCTATAATAGGTTAATCCTCGTATAATGGAGACACACACACAGAGAGAGAGAGAGAGAGAAGAAAATTTAAGGGGAGACAGAGCGAGGGAGGAAGGAAGAGGAGGAACAGCGGCGGCGGCGGCTGCCGTTTTTTTTTTCTCTCTCTGCTTAAATTATCGACCCGGTCAACAGGAGTCGACTGACGCTGGATGATGCGTAACCCCGGATTTCTCCAGTCATACACATACAATTCCACTTGAGTCAACTGATTATTATTATAGACTAGATATAATCTAATATAAATATATAATATAGATATGGATGTGGATGGATACATATATGTATAGGAATATATAACAATAATAATTTATTATCAAAAGCAAATAAAATGATGGCAGGCAATTGGGTTTTAACTTCTCTTTAACCATTATTTTTATCTGCAAAGGCAAGTTTAATAGATCCATAGTCCATAGTTAGCATCATTATCTCAAGATTTATCTAATTCATATTCACAATCCTCTATCATAGATACCCCTAGCTTATTATAATAAAAAAAGAAGGGGATGATTGAAGGGAAAAATAAGGCACCTAAGTAAGTAAGTAAGTAGAAAGGGGCACTGTCTTCTTCTTCTTCTTCTGGTGCAGAGGTGTATTTTGTAAATATACGCCGTGCACCATCATCATCAAGCATGCATCAATGCAAGGGTAGGCTTGGGAAGTTTCATTATTTACCCTTATTATTCTGCTTATTTATAGTAAAATGTATAGTCATATACATACAATATGTATATATAGATCAATCTACATAAATTTGTGATATTGATCGATGATCATGGTTTGTTATTGTTGTTCCTTTGCCACCCTGTATTCCTCATCAATATTTATATAGGCATAAATGTCCTTGCCTTATTCATTAATTCTTTTATTTCCTTCATCATAACAATTGTTTTCATTTAAATTGAAATAAACAATCACATTCCTACTTACATACACATAGATATGAGAACAATAAGAAACTCTAAAAAGGACGATTCGGGCTTGAATCTCATCATCACTATTTTGAATGCTCAAGATTTGGTCATCTCTCCCTCTGTACCTGCATCGCTGATGAAATGCAACCCCAAATGCTATATCAAGATCCCACCATATTCACTAGTGAAAACCCAAAAGGTCAAATCTACCGTCTCCCCAAATTTCAATTCCACTCTGAAACTACCACTGAAGATTCCTGATTTATCTCGAATCAAATCAAGCAAAAAACTACAAGCAAAGCTGCCCCCAGATTCCTATTTGATTCTTACCATCACTATATGGGATAAAAAAGGCACAAAAAAGAACTACTTAGGTGAACTCAGATTGTCTGTGGCTGACTTATTAACTGAATTGAAATCAGCAACACATAATGAAATTCCATTTAAAACATACAAGCTTTACTCCTCAATCACCGAAAAGAGATTTGTCGAAGGATCAATCACATGCAACTTTGTGTTGTCATCAATAGACAACCGGTTGGGAATGAAACAATCAAGGCAAAACAGAAGAACAGGTTTTTTCCATGATAGTGGAAGTACTTCCAGTCTTTTGATCCCAGCTGATAATCACACTCAACAGCGATCATCATTGTCACCTACAAGATTCGCCCCACATATTTTATTGAATCATGATGAGGATTATGAAGAATATGATGAATCTGAAGATGAAAGGGACGTTGTTGATTCATTAGATGCTGTTATTGACCAATATCTCACCAAATTAAACGGTTTTGTTAGCTGGAGGAGTTCAACTGGGTCAGCAAATCCGTTGTCATTACTTAAAATCGATGATCAAGGGTTCTATTCAAATGAAGGTGCACCTTTTGAACCAATGCCTCCGAACCCAATTGACATCGATGGTGCATCCACAGATGAAGAAGAGGAAGAGGAAGAAGATGACGATGATCTTGACCACACTCATTTGAATCCATATTTTAAAAGCAAACTGAGTCTTCAACCTCCAATCAATCTAACTGATTCCACAGATAGTATCATCAATAATAATATGTACTCATCATTCGACGAAAGCAGTACTGCTTATGCTTCTACCTCATCATTACCTGAACAACTATCCACTCCTCCATTAACTGGAAACTCCTCAACGAGTGAGAAAAAGAGAAGGTTCAACAAACTAAGGAGAAGCAGACCTTCTTCCCCTGCCCCATCATCGGGTCACAGTAGTGGTAGCGGTACCACTAACTTAGATAAAATGTATCAGTTTTCGGATAGAAAGGACTTGCTTGGTATTTTATTCTTGGAAGTAATCTCTGCTAAGGGATTACCCCCTTTCAAGAACTCGACTAGAACTGGTTACGATATGGATCCATTCGTTGTTATATCATTTGGTACCAAAGTCTTTAGAACTTCTTGGCGGAAACACAATTTGAATCCTGTATTTAACGAAAGATTGGCTTTTGAAATCTTGGATAATGAGTCCAATTTTGACTTGAGCTTTAACATATTGGATAAGGACTACCTTTCATTCAATGATAAGGTTTGCTCAAAAACTATTTCCGTCAGCCACTTGATCACTAATGACAATGATACTCTAACATCCTCACACAATGGATCCTACTGTGCTGATTTCAAATTACTATCAAAGGAGGAGGAAGTCGATCCTGTGTACAAGAGAAAGATATTTGGTAAAAATCCTAAAAGATTGGTTAGCAAAATTGACTACTCAGATCAATTGAAAACTATTGAACTTAATATGAATGTGGATGAAGAGAATATCAGGGAAAAGAGCAAGAAAAGCCTAAATATAGTCAATTTAGAGCCAAAACTCAAAATCAGGGGTAGATTTGAACCTTACCAATTACTAAGAAGAAGATTGTTCAGTCAATTATTGCTCAAGTATCAGGAGGAGGAAAGTCAACGTGTAATGAATGGTAGTGGTACCAGTGGTAATAATAACCACAAAAAATCGGATTCTTCCTCCCCTGATCTCCCTCAAGAATTTGATATTGTGGAATTATCAACATTCTTGCAATATATAGGCTCCAATTTAACGGATAATGAAATCACAAGTTTTTATGAGCACTATAATAAGAACCCCTGGATTGGTGACAAGTTGTCCTTTGATGAAATTGTCGATGAGTTTGAGAACTTCTTTGAAAAACAGCAAAATCTTCATCATGTTGATCAGCAAGATATGCAGATGTATAAAAAACACATCCTTCAAATAGATTCCTGTCCATCGTGCGGTTCAAAGGGTGCCTCTCAATATGACTCTGACATCATTCGTCATTTAGCCATCTGTTGCTCCAAAGATTTCTCTTCTGTCACCAAGATTCTCAAGCCTTCCTTTACTACTCCAAATTCTGCCGCTAGACAATGGTATTCAAAGGCTTTAATCAAATTGGTTTATGGTAAGGTTGCGTTAGGTAAGAACAATGCCAATATTTTGGTTCAAGATAGGGAAAGTGGCTTGATTTTAGAAGAGAAGATGAGTGTTTATGTTAGATTAGGTATCAAGCTTCTGTACAGAACATCATTTAAAACAACAAAGGGAAATAAGGATAGAGTAAAGAAGATTTTAAAGAACCTAAGTATTAAGCAGGGTGAGAAGTTTGACTTACCAGGGTCAGCTACAAAGATTGAATCATTCATTAAGTTTTATGCCTTAGATTTGAGTGAATGCTTATATGAAGATGATTTATCCAAATACAAAACTTTCAATGAATTCTTCTACAGAAGATTGAAATCAAACGCAAGACCAGTTGATGGTGCTGATGATGAAAGTATTGCCGTCTCAGGGGCCGATTGTAGATCTTGTGTATTTCCTAGCATTTCAAAGTCAAAGGAAATTTGGATCAAGGGTAAGACGTTTACCATTGCAAAACTGCTAGGCAGTGATATCGATACTGGTCCATATGAAAATGGTTCTATCGTTATTTTCAGATTGGCTCCACAGGATTACCATAGATTTCACTCCTCAGTTGATGGTGTTGTTACTAAAATTAGCAGAATTGAAGGTCAGTACTACACTGTTAACCCAATGGCCATCAGATCTACATTAGATGTCTTTGGTGAAAATGTCAGAGTAGTTGTGGAAATTGATACAAAGAAATATGGTAAAGTGATGATGGTCTGTGTCGGTGCTATGCTTGTCGGTTCAATTTTGTTGACTGTTAAAGTTGGAGATGAATTGAAACGGGGTGATGATGTTGGTTATTTCAAATTCGGTGGTTCTACAATATTATTGCTATTCGAGGAGAATAAGATCTTGTTTGATTCTGACTTAGTTGACAATTCAGCCAATGCTATTGAAACATTGGTTAAAGTTGGTATGTCGATAGGACATACTCCAGATACCGAGGCATTTAAAAGAACCCGTAAATACAACTTGGACGAAGAAGATGACGAAGAAATTAGAAACAAGATTTTCAGAACTGTTACTGGTCGTGCTAGTGTTGATGTTGATGATAAGAAGTTCGCCAGTTGGGAGGCTCAAAACTTGGATCTTAGTGATGCTGTTGATTTTGAAATTGAGGAACAGTATTCTGAAAATTCTAGTAATCACAATTAGTCCACCATTAGTGTTATCTTGTTTTACCATTTCCTGTTACCCTATTTGAGAGTTTTCTTTCTTTTTTTTTCTTTTTTTTTTTGAACAAATATCAGACAATTGATAATAGATCTAATATATAGATAATATATTTAAAAAACAAAAAAAACAAAAAACAATAATATCATTAACCTAATAAAGTAAATCATAGCTTCAATGGAGTCACTGAAACACCTTCGATTGCAGGATCATTAACAAACCAAGCAACTGGAACATCTAAATTGTTAACCAACTCACATGGCAAACCAGATGGTTTTGTATCAAAAATTTGTTTTAAAATTGGGGCTTTACCAGCACCTTCGGCAACGAAAGCAATGTTTTTAGCCTTTTTCAAATAAGGAAAAGTGAACGTGATTCTTCTTGGAGGTGGTTTTGGTGAATTCTGTATATACGCAATCAACTTCTTATCTTCTTTCAATAATGGATGATTTGGAAACAATGAACATGTGTGACCATCTGGACCACAGCCCAATAAGATCAAGTCCAAAGATTCGGGAAGATTGGATTCGTAAAGAGCAGCAAGCTCTCTATCCTTACTACCATCTGTCGTCAGCAATGATTCATCAATGGTGATAACTTTTGGCTTTGATGAACTTTCAGGCAAGTTCTTCAAAACAAGTTCATTGAATAGTCCATAGTTTGAATCTTCGTCATCTAATTTAACGATTCTTTCATCACTGAAATACACTTCCCATTTGTCCCATTTCACTTGACTTGCCAATTGAGAGTTTATCAAACCTTTTTGCAAGAATTTACCCAAGGAACCACCACTAATAGCTAATCTAAACTTGCCGGATTTTGCCAGCACCAAGTCTTGAATTGAAATGACATATTTTGCCACTGATTCAGCAACATCTTGAGAATCTGCATATGAATATAACCTCACCATTTTTCTTTTTTTTTTTGCAGGTTGAATTGAATTGAATTGATGTAATGGTTGATGGTATAAGTTTAAGGAATAAAAGAGAATGCTTTCCCAAATACACCACTATAAATTAACATATATCGGAGTTTCCAAACGTCTTTTCTTTTTATTTTTTCTGCAATCTCTCGGAATGCACTATTCCAAGTCACGTGACGTAATTATAATGGTGGTTATAGATCTTCCTTTAAACCATTGCAAGTAAATTAAAGTAACTGTTTTATTTATTTGATTAATAATATGATATCTTTTTCTTTTTTTGTGTCTCGTTTAGATATGTCTCTGGCTTTTTCCTAAGTATTTCACTAATGGTGTATGTAATTCAAATGGGTAAATATCATTTTTGACTATGTTAAATTAGGATAAATCTATTTTTCTATTTGCGGCTTGAAAAAATTTATGGTTTTTTTTAAAAAAGAATTTTTTTTATATTCTCTTCTTAAATAAACCAGTTTTATCCGTTATAAATTATATCTTCGGCATTGTCACATTTCTCTGCGTTATTAACAATTGAAAAGAATCAATCAACCAGTATTGAAATAGCATAATATGGCTCAGGGAAACTTAAAACTGTCTAAAAAGAGCAAAGCTAGAGTGACTAAGAACCAAAGAAACCCCAAAGGTGCAGCTCCAAAGATCCTTAAACCCAAGAAGGTCAGTAAGAACGAAAAGCAAGTTTACAATTTGGCTAAACAGCATCAGGCTAAATTACATTCAACCACTGAAAAATTGATTGCTTCCAGGGTGGGACATTTGGAAATTATAAAGGGATCTAGAAGACAGTTGGAGAAGTTGGAGAAGAATAAGAAGAAGAAATAAATTAATAAATTACAATTACAATTACAATAATAATAAAGGACTAGTACACTTCACATAAAGATTATCACAGAAATGGCTGACAATAAAACAGGGAAAAACACTTCTGCTTCTGTTCTTTTTAATAACACAAAAGGCAAGTCTTCGAAAAAGATTGTTGAAAGTTGGTCTAATACAAATAAAACTGTTCCGGTTGTACCACATTTGAAATTCTTCAAAGAAGGTTACGAGAATGAAGAAGAAGGCGATTCTAAGAAGAAAACGAAGAAGTAGTAGTGAATCATTTAATTTTGGATTAATTTTTGGGTATATTTCTATATATATATATATTTCTGTATATATATATATATTCTATAATATTATAATAGTTTTTTTTATAACTCTATATTAACTCTATTAATGTATAGCATAAAACGTGGAAGATTTCAATTTATTCTTCAAACCGATTGGCCGTAGTTTTGATGTTTCTCATCATTTCCTTCCTCACTTCATCATTTAATGATTTACCTGGATCAAAGAATTGCTTTAGTTTTGGAGTATCCTCATGATGATGATTCCTACTTTTACTCTTCTCATCTTCTTGCTGGAATGGTGTTTTCTGATAAGCGCCTCTACCCAGTCTCATATCCCGTATTTTCTGTATATCCTTAGGAACTGTAGGACCCACTATTGGTTCTTTAGAAGTTGACATTCTGATTATGCAATATATATATATATATATGTTGTTATTATATGTATGTATGTGTTCATCATCATCAGTTATAATAAAAAAGGTATTTAACATGTAGAAGTATTGTTTTTTAAACATTTATCATCACAGTTAGGCACATAATAATAAATCTGCCACCTTTTGCACGCGTGTCATTAATTTTGCAGCACATTAAAAAAAGCTCTGTTTTGTAAAGTGAAAGATGTGTTTGAATTAACCTTTTAGTTTAGTTTACAAGACCAAATCCTATTTACTGTACTGTACACTCACACTACTCAAGACTTTCAACTAACATTCAAAACTTTGTTCAACTTTATACATCCATAATGAAGTTTTCAACCTTAAATTCGTCGGGTTTAGTTGCATTGGTTTCTCAATGTGCATTGGCTGCAGCTAAGAATGTTGCCGTTTTCAAACTTGGTTTACCACAGGCAAATGAACAACAAGAAATTCCATTGATTTCACAGAAGGATTCCATATTGAATTTAGCTGATGACCTTGGTCTTTCGCCATTCTACAAAATTGAAGATGTGGATGATTTAAATTCATTGTCAATTGGTAAGAGTATCGATACCAACCAAGACAGACAGAAATTAATCTTAATTATCAGCGGTGTTGATGAACCATCCAACTTTTTCTCTGAAGATGAAGATGAAGAAGAAGAAAAACCAACATTTTTAATTGAAACTAAGGATGACAGATCTATAAGCTTGTTCCATTCATTCTTATCAGAGGCCCCAAAGAAGTTAATGAATTTGAATGGATTGAAATTATCTCAATTGTCTGAAGAAATTAACATTTTAAGTTCCAAGACTAACTCAGTCCTGCTAAAACTATGGAACAAATACTTCCATGATGAAGAAACCAACAAGTTGGATTCAATTTGGGATGATTTAAAAACATCATTTTCATTGGTTCCAGACAATAGCAACAAAATTACAAAGAGATCTATGAATGTTATCAATGATGAACAATTTATCAGTGAATTGACTCAATTGGATTTCTTTTTAAGAGAACATCTATTAGATACCAAGGATACAATTATAATTAACTTGGATTCTTTAACTTCGATCTTCAAGAAGACTGGTGTCAACTCTCAAACTTATGAAACTTGCAAAAAATTGTTTAGTGAATTGATCTCTAAGCACTTGAAGCAGAACAATGATATCCAACCAACCATTGTTGTTCTACCAGTTGAGCAACAAACATTAACCTTGAAGTTCAAGGAAGAGGAAATCAAACAAGTTAGACAACAATCATTAGCTAAGAGAGATGATAGTTCAGCCGAAATTTTCAAGAGAAAATCTACTCCAGGATGTTATGCTTCTAAAAATGACTGTGTCGAATCTACAACTAGTTGTTCAAGCCATGGTTCATGTTCCAAGATTGGTCAATGCTGGAAGTGTGTTTGTACTTCTACTAAGAATAAGGATACCGATAGAACTGAATACTGGGCTGGTGGTGCTTGTCAAAAGGAAGATGTCAGTTCTCAATTCAACTTGTTGTTCTGGTCCACTATAGTGCTGTCAGTTGCCTTCTACGCTGGTGTTAAATTATTAGTTCAACTTGGTGGTGAAGAATTGCCAGGTGTCCTACTAGCTGCTACTGTTCAAACTAAGAAGAGTACTTAAATGTGATCTTTCTTTCTTTCTCCCTCCCATTTCTTTATTTTTATTTCTGTCTCTTTTTTTTTTGTATAGCATATTTATATCTTCTTGTTTTTGTTTTTTTCTCCTTCTGTTTTTATCTCTGTTGTTTTGATTATATATAATTACATTACATTACATTACCGTTTTCCTTTCTTTTCTTCACCTTCTTGATTGATGTTAACCAGTTTTATGAAGCTGGGTTCATCTGACCATCAATACAAAAAATAAAAACATCATTACTGTTAAGATAGACAACTCAATTAGGGGATCTGTTACAAACAAATTAGTGGCGGACAAGTAGTGTAATTAATTTAAAACAATTTAAGAGATGTAGGATCTACCAGCCCCGTTTAAATCTTTGTAGGAAAAAAAGGTGATAAACGAAAGGGCATTAAGATGATCCCATAGTGATTTTAGTCTCTCCAAGTACTTGACGCTTCGAATCTATAACACCTCCTTGACAGGGAGATATTTGCCCAAAATGGAACTAGATATAAAGCAACACGGTGTAATAGTACTGGTTGTCCGCACTAATTAAAAGAGTAAAATCAAAAGAGTCTTTATAAAAGGAAAACCAGGTAAAACATTGTTTTTAAAAACAAAAATTTTCAACCTTCCTTTTATAGAGAGAATTTTTTTTTTGTTTTTTGGCATCCTCTTTTTTTTATTATAGAAAGAGCGGGTAACTCGGGCTGTGTACAATCTAGTTAAATTTATTATGTATTAGTTATGTATATATATATATAATAAATCAGGGTATAGTAATATATTCTGGGATAGAATAATTGTATAATCAAGAACAGAAAAGTTAAATAGAACAAGCATATATCACTGTTGATATAATAAGCTAATACTATGACTAATAATATACTTCCGTTATCGAACAAAGATTTGAAAAAACCGGCAACCAGTGGGTCCGGATCCACTTCTTCTAATAACGCCATCAATAATAAATCATTTGAGTTTGTGATTAGGTTCACCGATGGGTCGAAAGATTTGATAATACCTGTGAATTCAATATCACTATTAAGTGATGTCTCTACAAAGTACATTAGACGACAGATCAGAAATCATAATGAAAAGTTAATGACGAAAAGACTTAAATTGATTCATAACGGTCGAGTGCTTCTGGATCATACAGATTTTCAAAATGAATTAAGATATATGATAAATAGCGTATATGAAGAAGATGATGAAAACCAGGATGAAAATGGACATGAAATCGAAGGGCATGATGATGTTTCTAATGAACCAATAAAAATCTACATACATTGTTTAATTGGAGATGAATTGTCCAGTGAAGCACTTGCTAAAGAGGAGGAATTAGAGCATCAACCTGAAAAATCAACTACAGAGGCACCAAAGGGTTTTGATAGACTACTGTCACAGGGATTTTCACAACAAGATATTTTGGAATTGAGAAGGCAATTTCAAAATATCCATGGGGCGTATTTGAATAACCAAAGTGAAGAGGCGCTAAGGGAATTAGAGGATAGATGGATTGATTCTACGGTTAATAATGAAATCGATGAATTTCCATCGAATTTAAACACTGGTATGAATTCAGCTGGTTCTGGACTAGGAGATGGAAATAATGCAGGCGATGATGGCAATGGTAATGGAAATCGATCCACGGGAATTGTTAGAGAAACTGACTTACATAAAGAATTATTCATTGGTGTTTCTATTGGTTACTTTTTGGGAGTGTTTGCATTATTCCTTTTAAGTTTAGAAGACGATGGTCTAGTTAATAGAAGAGCTAAGATGGCTGTTGTTGCAGGTGTCATTGTCAATTTCAGTTTTGGTGTGTTAAAGGCATGGTCGTAAGATTATTTTATTCAATGTATATAACAACAATATACTAATGTTCTAGATGTTCTGTTCTCTCTTCATGATCATATAAGTATTTATAATTCTTAATAATTAGTTAATATCATCCCTATTTGGGTATCTAATATGGAGAATTACATTACACCCGTTCCCATCCTAAAACCGTAGAGCATCGCATAATGGTATATATATATATGTGTACATAACGTCATAGCCATATTATGATTCGGAGTTAAATTGTAAATGATGATTCAATATATCCCTGAAAACAGTTTGCCTTTTAGGCTTTAAACTGAAGGAAACCCGCATTCGGAGATGAATATTTCAGGCTGTGTTAAGTGGCTGTGTAGGAGCGGGTGGGGGATCTCGCTAAGAAAGAAATCGGGACTTGAATCATCCATTCATTATATATAATGAATGCATCAATTATTTGCCACCAAGTGTATAATAGTGCTATGTGTAACCATTAGTGTATTATTATTACTATGTCATTGCATTGATGCTCTATATATATGATTTCTTCCGGAATAATGACTGTCTTTTCTAAACTCCTTTCCGGAAATTTAACTATAAATACCAGGTTGTCTTCCTCCAATATTGGTTCTTTTACTCTATCATCACATCATCTCATCTCATAACCAATAAATCAACTACACAAAAATAACTTACCAATTACTACAAATCATGTCATCTATTACCGAAGAAATTAGAAAAGCTGAAGAATTTGAATCTCCTGTCACTGAAATAAAGTCCCAGGACTTGTCAGATACTTCTACCGATTCAAACTTAAGATACGCTGCCTATGCTAATAGATTTAGGACCATATTACAGGCTTCTCATAGATATGTCGCTTATACCTCAGATATTGGTGAATCATTCAGACCAATTGCACATCCTTATATGGTTAAGATGTGTTATGGTATCTCATGGGGTTATTTGTTTGGTGATGTCAGTTATGAAGCCTGGAAGGCGAAGATGAGACAGGAAGGTAGATTCACCCCGGGTTTGAGACCATGGGATCCAAAACCTGAAGCTAACCTAGCCGCACAACAATCATACACTGATATGGATTGGAGAGTGTTAGCTGTTAAGAGAACATTGTTCCAATCTATTGCCTCTATGGGTTTGCCTGCTTTAACCATCCATTCCTGTGTTAGATACTCCTCTGTGTTGTTCAAGAGATCCTCGTCCCAAATTTTAAGATCATATGGTCCTGTTGCTCTTGGTTTAGCAATTGTTCCATTATTACCATATATGTTTGATGCTCCTGTTGAACATTCTGTTGATTATGTCTTCAATAAGGGTTGGTCTTACTATAAAAGATCAGAGAAGAAACTAGAATAGGTACCATTTAAAACCTTTTTATGATGTTACGCTTTAAGAATTCAATAATATTTTTGTATCGTTCCCTGTATATACTCTTATTTCGTTACATATCTATTTATTTATATTTATCTATTTATTTATTTTATTAATTAATATATTAATCTGCTTAATTGAAAATCTTTGAACTTGTTATTAAATTTTATACTTTATTAAAAATGTTGCGCAACAACCATCGTTAACAGATGTAACTAAGAATCAGAATAGCATTCACTGATATAAACCTCTTGTTTTGGTATATTTATTTATTATCAAATAAAGAACAATAAGCAATTGGGAAAAGCAAACAAATGAAAAAAAAAAAAAGGATATAGTAGAAAAGCTTTTTTTCCGGTCGTTTCTATAAATCAACGTGGTATCTTCTACAAAAATCATCAATGACAGCTGCTGGATCAAACTTATCACCAGTTAGTATTGCATGGTTAAAATTAAATAAATATGCCTCTCCTGTGATATTGTGGATACCTAAATTCTTACGAACCAAGTCATTATGTATGATTCCAATTTCAGCTAGCTGTTTAATCATTGGGATAAATTTTGTAAACTCATCTCTCGTTAATGGTTGTCTGGTATCCAATTTTTCATAAACCATGAATGGACCAGTGATACTGACATCTCCCTTGTCTTCAATGTCAAAGTAATGGAGACCCTTTCCAGTGATATCTTGGAATATCATCTCTGGACAATTAACCTTTTCAGTGGCTGTTGGACTAGTAGCATCATTCGAATTGCGTATTAGTCTATCGCATTCAATTTCAACTTTAAACTCCTCCACAACAGCATTCAACATCTCATAATAACGAGACACATTCATTCTCCATTTTCTATTGTACTTACTTGTGTCAAATATCTTTAGAATGAAATTCCCATCTCTATGCTGATTGCAAATATCCACATTGGCATCAATCATATTGACAAAATTATCACTTGAGATAGCAAACATATCATACACGCTATTCTTGCTGCTCTTTGGAGTTTTCTTCATCAATGGGTGTATTAAATCATCCATATTTGTCTTATTCACTTCATCCTCTGAATTTATTGATTCACAACTAGATAGTAGAATTGAATGAAGAGTGGATGTATCTTCTGCATCATAATCTTCGACATTCTCATTATTATCCTTGGAATTGGCATCATTTCCATTGCTGTAGTAAGTCAATTTTTGTAGAAGCTTTCTTGTTTCACTTAATAGAGACATGCCTTTTTCTCTCTTGTCTCTCTCTTTCTCTCTCTTAGTTTCAATTGATATATATATATATATATATAACTATCAAATAAATTATAAGGTTAATGGAGGAAAAGGGTTGAAAAAGAAAGAAACCCAAATTTCAACATGTTTATTGTTGCCCTTTTTGAAAAAATAAAAAATTGAATTTCTTTAATTAGCTGATAAATAAATACAATAAAAACGCTGTACATATTCCATATTCCAAACTTCTGAAAACTGAAACAGGGATGTTATATATTTTGGAAAGACTACAGTAATACACACATATATATATATATTGAGTTAATGACACTTTGACAATTATTATAAAATACCATTGATTGAGGGTATCATTATATTATTCAGTCTAAATATCATTAATATATACATTATATATAGTTACTGCTACTTAATACTACGCAACACCGCCACACTATTTAATGGGGGGGGGGGATCGCGTTATACTTCAAAATTACGCTTGGCGGATATTATGCTAGTTAATTAATTTATATTTTATCATGGTTTCCTCCTCCTTGGTTTTTAGTTATATTTCCTTCTTTATACATAGAACAAACAGTATGTCATGTCAGATTACACTCCATTGAAAAGTAATATTACCGAAGGACATAACCCCGTTGCAACAGACGGAACTCATATCTACTCCATAGAAACACAGCAAGATTCATCGGTTTTAGAAACAGAAAGTCAAACAACACCAACAGCATCTATTTTTGACTTGACTTCCGAGATGAAGGAGCAATTATACAATCCTGATAGATCAACGATATACATCATTGTCCTCACTCTTGTCTTAGGTGCGGTGCAACTAGCTTGGTCATTAGAGTTTAGTGAAGCAACACCATTTTTGTTATCATTAGGAATATCTAAACAGTTATTAGCCTTGATTTGGTTAGCAGGACCATTATCTGGGTCAATTGGTCAACCTATAGTTGGATTACTATCCGACCAATCTCAACTTAGAATAGGAAGAAGAAGACCATTTATATTAGCTGGATGTGTCGCCACATCATTATCATTGATATTCATGAGTCACTCTGTGTCCATTGTGAAGTTTCTGTATGGTATTTCATCTGATGACCTTGACACATTGCACGGGAAAACCGTGCCATTCGCCAGTATTGGCGTGTATGTACTTGATTTCAGCATTCAAGTGATACAAGCAACTTCCAGAGCATTGATTGTCGATGCGGTTCCAGGTAACCAACAGCAGTTGGCTAATGCATGGGCAGCCAGAATGATTGGTATTTTCAACATTGTCGGATTTTTCATGGGTACATTTGACCTCGTGTCTGCTACCGGTCTTGGAGACACCCAATTCAAGTGTTTGAGTATATTGATAAGTTTGTTGATGGTTATGTTGACTTTGTTCTGTTGTTATAACATTGAAGAGCGTGACCCCACCGCGGACCCTATGATTAAGTTGGAGAGAAAGAAACAATTGGATAAATTAAGAGATGCAGGAATATCCAATGTCAATGATCTTGGAATTGTGCAGAGATTGAATATATTTTTCATACAAATTTTCAAAGCCATGCAGCGGATGCCAGCACAAGTGTGGACGGTTAATTTAGCGGAGTTTTTCGCATGGATTGGATATTTCCCCATGTTATTTTACACTACATCATATGTGGGGGAATTGTATTTATATGAAATTGGGTACAATTCCATTGATGATATTCCAGCAGATTTGAAACAGGGAATTCTCGATGAAAGTACAAGACGCGGTACACAAGCATTACTTGTCCATTCTATAGTGACGTTAGTTGTCGATTCTCTATTACCTTATTTGGTGGAGATTAAGCATTATGATATTAGAAAGTTGTGGAGTTTATCTCACATTATGTTTATCTTGGCCACTTTATCTACATTTTTCGTGTCCAGCTCATCACAGGCTATTTGGTTATTTGCAGTTTTGGGTGTTCCCTGGGGATGTGCTGTGTGGATTCCATTTGTGCTGATTGGAGAGGAGATTTCAAGAATCAAGGATTTGAAAAATGTTCAAATTTCACACAGTGATAGTGAATTCAATGGCACTTCTTCTTCTTCATTTGATTACAACAGCACCCCTGATGCACTTTATCTGAACAAGAAGTTAGTTTACAAATACGACCAATTGGAGTATGATTCTGGAATATTACTAGCCATCCATAATGTGTTTGTGTCGTTTCCTCAAATGGTGTCTTCATTAGGAAGCTCTATACTATTCAAAGTTTTGGGTAATTTGGGAGGTAGTAGTAGCGGACCTGACGATTCCATTGGATGGTGTTTTAGATTGGGTGGTGTTGCGTGTATTGGTGCCTTGATGATGAGTTTTAAAGTGAAGTCTAATCAGGAATTATATGAAGATGATAAGAAGGATGTTGGAGGTGTTTAATGTGAACATTGTATTGGTCTAAGCGGTATATTCCTACTTTGACTGAGTGAATTGGCATATATTTTGTGCTCAGCTCAATACAGTATAGTGTTACACGATAACGGATAAATCATTTTTATTCTCTTTACTATATAAGATACAACATATAATATATATGCACAATATCAATAAATGCAGCACATGAAAGAAAAATGTGTTGTTTTGTATGGCCTTGCCCCCCCCCACCCCCTTTTTATTAATATTAGTATTAGTTTCTACTGGCCATGTAATACACGCTGGGCTGCAAATCAAGATCGCCGCATGCTCGTCCAGCCACAGAGCCGCACAACAGTACACCAGCACAGGAGGGAAGAGGACAGCCAAGACCATTCAAGCCCGCCTCTGGACGAGCCAAAGAAATCCCTTTAATATTAATTGTTCGCAGTGTAGGAGTATATACTTAGTACCGTTAAAAATACCAATTAGAGTATGAGAATAATACGCTATAATAACGATATTACATCTTTCTATATAGAAACCGAAAACCGAATTATACTATTATTATTACAATTGTTTCTGTCCTTTATCAGTTTTGACACTTTGTCCTTTTATTGTTAGAATTATAAATATATATACATCGAATATACAGGAACACAATACCATACACTTTCGGATTGTTTGACTCTTCCCCATTTCTTTCTTTTTCCATTCTTCTAATTTCCTGCAGAGCAATCATATATATATATATATATAGAACACTCCGTATTTTATTTTTTTAGTTATCAAGGTGTTGTCTATTGTTGGCTATTCTTCCTACAGTTCAAAGACATTTAAGTATATATTGATATCTAATTTTAAATCCATCATTGCTACACTCATTTAGTCTTTTTTTTTACTTTCCTTTTAACCCGTCACCTGTTCATCAAATACTCACACACAGACACACTCTCTAATTGAAAATGGCTTATCTACCATTCTCTAACTCATCCTATAAGAGGTTGAACAATCTTTACTCAGTGTCTGTTTTCTCCACAGTGCTACAGTTTTTCAATCAATACAAGAACACACTTGTCACTTTTGGGTTATTGTTCTTCACTTTAGATTTCATTTTACATGGTCCTAATTCCATAGTTGGTGGCCAAATACATGACTTAACTAGCTCAAGTACATATTACTCTAACAATCAATTCACTAACTTTACTTCCTTTGTGAGAACATCAAACTACTTTTATCCGGTGAAGGTTGCCAGCAAGAATGTGAAGAAGGCATCTAGTATTGAAAGTAGATTGCTACATTACTTTCCATACGAAGAATATGATGAGCAGTTTGAACAAAATTTGATTACAATCAACACTGGTGAAGATAAAGTCAATGGTCATCTCAAGTCCCTATGGAGAAAGTTTAGATCCGAAGCCAACTTGGAACAAATTGAATTGACAGATAAGGATCTGGTGCATTTAATGAAGGAAAAATTATCTCCAACTGTGCCTGAAGTGCTGGAGGCATATGAAATGTTACCATTAGAGTTACAACGTGAATTTGCCAAGTACTTGGCCACTTTTTTCTATGGTGGTTTATACGCTGAGAGAAATTCTCTTATTTTAAGACCATTAAAGGATTGGTATTTCTCCAGATTGTTTGAGACTAAGCTAATGGTTGGTGTTTCTGTTGATTTAAATGAAGAAGATTGGTTTAGTTACTACAACAGAAGATTGAAGTTTTCCAACAAGTGCTTCTTGGCTAAGAAGAACCATCCTTTCTTGGCTAAGTTAATTGCAAAGATTACATACCTTACCCACTTGAAAGAGAAGGAAATTCGTGGTCTTGACCTTAGAGCAGTTCTCAAGAACGTGGATGGTGCTGGTGAACCATTGGATCTTTTAGTTACTGGTGAATCCATCTTTACAGATACTTTGTTCCAATACTTTAACTCATTGAAGAATTCCATCTACTACACTTACTCTAACCTTGACAAGAATGGTAAACCAACAGATAAATTGAGCAGACTATCAGGTATCACTATCCACGGACCATCTGTGAATCCAAACGATAGATATACTTATAGAACATTTACCAAGCTTCATAGCCCAAATGTTATTGATGATACTGTTATTTTACCAAGAGTTTCGTTCTATGGTGATTTGAACGATGACTTGGATGCAGAAATGGAAAAGTCATTGCATGATACTGATGGTAAGAGTTTATTCTACTACGGTCGTTTCGATTTACCACATCGTGACGATTAATTATTCACTTTCTAAAAGTAAATAGGGGAAGCATTAGGTGGTTAGAAGTAACGTCTCCCTCCCTTTTTTTTTACCAGTAACGTTGCTTATTCTTATACCTTGCACTTCCTTACTATTTGTTTATTTGACTTACATTTATTATTATTATTAGTTTTCTACTTTTCTCCTGCTGTTTTGGCTTTTATTCTATGTTAATTAAATGTTTATGTAACTACCTAACTTTTCTACTGTAATCTGTCTATTGCATGATGAGTAAAACAAAATGATGGCTGTGCACATAGGAGACCCTGCACACGCAAAAAAAACGTGTTTTTTCGTGTATTATAGATAACTAGTTAGTTATATGTTATTGATTCGACAGTTAATCATTGTTCATTCATTTCAAAAAACAGTAACCAATGCCCAATGAATTATAACCTATTGTGTGATAAAAAGGCTTCTACTAGCCAGATCAGTGATAAACCCATTTTCCAATCTAGAAAGAGATCAATCGAAGATGCAATCGGAGGCGAAGACAACGATGACTACCGTGACGCCATGAATGACTCTCAATTGTTTCCCATCAACCAACAACAACAACGGAAGCAACATAATTACACACTAACTAATCAAGATAAACTGATATATCCAATAGGGAATATCTCAAGTGAATATTTAGCCAACAATAATAAGAAGTTGCAAAGAAAGAAAATCATGAGTGAATTACATCGTATGTATTTAATATTAGGCATGAGGCACTTTTTCATCTTTAAATTTATTTATTGAAAATTTTATGTTTACTAACTAGTGCGATTATATTTTATAGAAAACACTGTTGGTATGATGATGAATGCATCCAAAGAGTTGTGTATTAGGGAGAAACTTCAATCACAACTTTCCATGTGTACTGACATAGACGTCGAACCACAATCACAATCACAACACCAGCAGCAAGACCAACAGATTCATGGTAAATGTATAGATCAAGGGCAACTACCATCTGATGGTTACTATCAGAGACCATATTGGTAAAATGTGATGTAATAGAATAAGACAATTCATAATTGGGTAGTGTGGACGATTCTTCGACCACTTTCGAGAGCCAACTTTACTAAACAGTGTATACTTATATATAGATATATAGCATAATAGACTATGTTAAACTATCTCAAGTTTTTGTATCCAAATCATGGGTTAATTTATTATTATAAACTATGCCATTTAAATGAGGTATTATGTATGTAATTAAAGCTCCATGGGAAGCACAATGGATTCCTATTATATTTGTGAAACTTGTTTTCCAGTTGTCACATGGATTAATATTCATTATACTATAGATATACCTTTCTGTAATATATGTCGTAGTGGTCTGGTTAAGAATATACATTTATATATATCAAAGGGGATAACCAATAAGTTTATTGCACGGTGGTATCCCCAAGAGGATGCTAAAATCACACCCAGCTATTCCTAGCTCTCTAGCTGTCCCTCCACCCTTCTTTACTCAAGTCTCCATCCAATTTTAATTCATACAAAGATTGAAAATGTATTATATGTAACCGTTAGATATCTATCAACAAATTAGCATTGGTACCACGATGTTCTAATATTAGACCATTATTCCGGTTATATATATGTCTTGAACACAATCCTGCCCCCCCTCTTTCCCTCGAATATGACAATTAACATCTCTGCACCAGTACCAGTGAAGATCATTCTCTCCGTCCCCTGCCTTACCTGCTTGCTCTCTCGCTGCCCC
Organism: Ambrosiozyma vanderkliftii; assembly: GCA_003705225.2. Lineage (NCBI taxonomy): Eukaryota > Fungi > Ascomycota > Pichiomycetes > Pichiales > Pichiaceae > Ambrosiozyma > Ambrosiozyma vanderkliftii. The sequence continues at coordinate 77,415 of PPHW02000026.1, forward strand.
CCCCCTGCCCCCTCGGCCTTGCTCCCCTTAAGGTTTCTGTTTTTGGCTGATTGACGGGGAGAGCGACGAAGAGAGGGACGGCTGGTAGTTAGCGGCCAGTAGTTGAAGCCTGCCCTCTCTTCCCTGGTGAAGCGATGTTGTTTTGCGGGAGGAAATTTCATTTTTTTTTCATTTTTTTCCTTTTTCCTTTTTTTGGTTAAAGGTCGGGGCCCCTCTCCCCCCCTTATAAATATTTATACTGTTGTTATACAGCTATTTGACCAAAACTAAACCAATACATCCAATCTGTCTATTCAGCTATCCAATTCATTTAGATCAACTAAGTACCAATTACTCTTGCTAAGATATATAATTGACCAACAATGACCACTTATGAGAAACTGGTTGAGGTATGTATTGATTGCATTTTTGTTTTTATCAAGATCCGATCTGATAATGGTTCACTCTTTCTTGTATTCATTTCTCTCTTTGAACCGTTATCAACATCCGAAGACACAAAACCATTACTAACAATTGTTTCAAATTTCATCTCTAATTATTATGATGATGATTATGTCCATTTCTCTATAATATAGGGTGCCACAAAGATAAAATTGGCTCCACCAAAGCCTAAGTATATTGAACCAATACTGATGACCACTGCAGATGGCCCAAACAATGAAGACTTTAGAGTTGTCATGAAGACCTTGAACAAAAGATTACAAGACACTGCTTGGTCAATTGTGTACAAGTCATTGGTAGTGATACATATCATGATCAAAGAAGGTGACTCCGATACCACTTTGTCTTATCTTTCCCAACATTTGTTCATTTTTGAAAACTTGAAGATTTTGAACACCAATGGTAGATTCATCAACAATGGTGGAAACCTGGCCCAACTAAGCGCATATGATAAGTACATGTGGGTCAGGGGTAAGGAATTTGGCAAGGTGAAATTCGATTACGTTAAGGATGCCAGAGATGAAAGATTGAGAACTTTATCAGTCGATAAGGGCTTACTAAGAGAAATTGAATCCGTTCAAAGACAAATTGATGCCTTATTGAGATGTAAATTCAAGGAAAGTGAAGTCAACAATGATGTTTTGATATTATCATTCAGAATGTTAATCACTGATCTACTACATTTATATCAAACCTTGAATGAGGGTGTCTTGAACTTGTTGGAACATTTCTTTGAACTCTCCAAGGTTGATTGTGAACGAGCATTGAAAATTTACAAATTGTTCACTGCACAAACTACAAAGGTAATCGAATTCTTAAGAGTTGGTAAGCATTTAGAACATTTGACTAAGTTGCACATTCCAACAATTAAGCACGCTCAAACCGGATTGACTGAATCCTTGGAAGAGTACTTGAATGACCCATACTTTGATGTCAATAGAAGACAATACTTGGCTGAACAAACTGCAAAGAAAAACGGTACAACTCCACCCCCAAGACAAGACATAACCAACAGAGCCAATGGACAATCACAATCTTCTGGCACTGCATCTGCTGGTGCTGGCGTTCTTGGTGGTGCTAATGTTACTGCTTCTGCTGCCATGCAACAACAACAACAACAGCAGCAGCATGAACAAAGAGTGATATCCAATGGTCTGATCTTTCAAGCCACTGGATTCAATCCATTTGCTGCTATTCAACAACCTCAACAACCACAACAACAAACTGTGTTATTCACTAATCAACCAGCTACTATCCAACTGCCTCAGACTGAGTTTAACACCAACAATCTGAATTCAATACCAACTGGTGGAGGTATGCAATCATTCTCTGATCCTTTGACTCAACAATCACAATTTGCACAACAATTCTCAGTTCAGCCTAATAATTTTGTCCCACAACAACAACAACAACAACAAGCACAGATTCAAGCTCAAGTTCAAACTCAACCAACTCAACCACAACAACCCCAATTGCAATCAATTGCCACAGGGTTTGGATTTGGTCAACAAGTGCAACCTATTCCGCAACCACAGGCTGTTCCACCTCCTTCTGCTGCTGCTCAACCACAGATTCCATTACCTACTTCATCATTACAGCCATCAACTACCGGATCCTTCTCAGTAATTCCCCCATTACAAAATGCATCTACAAGTTATGGGTTTGGTAATGCAGTTCCTACTCTTCCTCCTCAGCAACAACCATTACAGGCTACAACCACCGGAAGAGGTAATCTGTTAAGATCATCCACTAATCCATTTTCCTTCTCCACAATTCCTGAACAATCCTCTTCCTCATTACAACCACAACAAACTAACAATCCATTCTCAAACACTAGATTCAGCACTAATTCCAACACCACTTCATTCACCTTTGAATCGCAACAACCACCTTCACAACAGCAACAGCAACATGTGCCACTAAAACCAACTGAAACAGGTACGAACCCATTTAGATCAGCTACAGCACCTATTGCCACTACCACTACTACTACTGGTGGTTTTGGTGCACCACAACAGCAACAAGCACCATTGGTTAGCCAACCTACCGCTGGTGGGTTAGAGAACCTTCCAACAATCCCTGTGTTCCCTGAAACGATCAACCAATACAAACAAGATCAATTGGTGAACAATGCTAATTTACAATTGCAAAAGGGAAAGATTATCAATGCGTTGACTGGTGGTAATGCTAATCCATTTGGCACGTTACAGCCACAGCCACCAACACAACAACAATTCACAAACACTGGTAATATCAATGGAGGTGTTGTTCCACAAACCACTGGCTTTAATCCATTTGGTACTTCCCAACCACAGGCATTACAACACACTACTACTGGATACAATCCATTTACTGGTGTTCCTGCTTCCCAATTGCAACAACAGCAGCAACAACAACAGCAACAACAACAGCAACAGTTGCAATTACAACAGCAACAACAACAATTGCAACAACAACAATTGCAACAACAACAAACACAGCAACCTATTCAAGGACAGTACACTGGCTTCAATCCATTTGCTCAACCACAGCAACAACAAACTGGGTATAGCAATGTTTACAGTGGCCCAAGTTTGATTTAAACAAAAATAACCAAAAAAAAATAGATTTCATAATTACTTGTTTTAATATAATTTAAATTACATGTCTTTTTTGCATTTGATTGTTTTCACTTAGCTTAACTCCCTACAATCTTACCTCTTTCTTATATTTTCTTATCTTTTTCATCCGTTTTTTTTTTCACTTTTCATTATTCACTTTTTCACTTTTTCGTTTTTTGACTTCCCTTTTTCCCTGTCTTTTTTTTGTGCCCCTTTTTATTATTATTATTATTGTTGCTTTTTAGTAGTATTATTTTCTTTCTTCCTTTATGTCTTTTATTAAGCTTTTATATATATATATGCTTATTTTGATGATTGATGTGTCTATTTGATTCATCAATCTGTCTTCTTTCATTTTCCATTTCATCTGTTAATTACTCTACTCTTATCTATCTATAAATATTAAATCATGCTATACATATATGTATATATTACTTTATTTATAATACAGTTACTAATACAATAAACGATTGAATTGGTGGTATAATAAGAGAATGTATGATATATTTTATTATATAAAAATAAGGGAAGAATAATAGTAAGAAGTAAAAAAGCATTAAAACCATTGACTGACAGAACAGTTAATCAAATCAAATTAAAAAAAAAAGCGAAATCATAGAGGAGGAGAGTTGGTTTTTGGGAGGGGTCATGACATAAATAGGGATTGAAATATAGGAGGAGTGGAATACATATGTGTACACATGTTAACACCACTCTTAGAAAGAATCACCAGAGTTAATCTTGTATTCTCTGACCTTACCTGGACCAGATTCCATGTACTTCTTCAAAATATCATTTTGAGCTTGGTTTGGAGCGTAGTAATCTTCATCAAAGTGATGTTGTCTCTTCTTCTCTTCAGCTTCTTGATCTAACTTATTCTTGATAGCATTAGCAAAAGTTGGTCTTGCGTAAAAGGATGTGGCAAAAAATGGAACTGCAACCATTAAAACACCAAGAGTAAACTTAACTGGACCGACTGAACCTGCCATTGTGTGTTAATGTATTTATGAGTATTTGATTAATTTAGGATTAAAGATAATGATATGTATATATTATATAAAACTAGTTAGTTTGATATAATATGAAGCGATATAAATGTATATTGATTATTGATACAGAGGAGAGAAGGAAGAAAAGAAGAAAAAATAAGAATTGAATTACAAACTACAGAAAATTAAAGTAATAAAGTGAAAGGGAAATAACCAGTATTTATATTAAACCATATTTATGATATGATAAGGAGGCAAGTGTGTTTACGAAATGTGTGTGTATGTATGTATGTGTAAACAGTTTATTAACATGTTTTATTACCCCCCTCCCCCATTTTAATTAAACACATAGCCCAAAAAAGTCATACACAGACACCTCTCTAATTTTTTTTTTTTGCACCCTCACTATTAAAAAATCTCATGATTTTTTTCTACTAACTACTACATAATATAAATTATATAATATAATTAAAGTGGTGCAATTTGTCGGAGTTGCTTCTATTTCAATATGAATTCCTTCTCTTTCCGTCAGCCAGGCGTGTGGTTGATTGATTACATTACATTACTATACATCTAAGTTTTATATATTGCACGTTACAATATGGTGTAATTATAAAGTGGTAGATACAATCCTGCATCGGGTTCACTAATCCAGTAATCGTCGCATAGTAACTTGATCCTAGGTGTATGCCAGAGTTGCATTGTGCTATTAAAGTGTAAATTTTGATATCATAAATATATATATCGACGCGTCTATTACTTCTTTCTACTAGCTATATAGTATATAGTAGTATACACTGTATATACACTATATATTTAACTACAACATTCACTACACTGCATGGCCCGTACCATTCCCCCACTCTATTCATTAAGATGGCATAACGCAGCAAATATAATGGCGTGGCAGACAGGACTTGCTTACAGGCTGACAAGCAAGCCTGGCGGGAAAGGCCTGCCTGGTGGAAAAAATCGAGTGACTTTTTTTTTTTTTCGTTCTATTCGGCATTTGGCACAATCGCATGATTTCCGTCCCAATATAGAATCATCTGACATGAAACCGTTACATGTATATACATAACAATTGATGATGAGGGCAAATTAACCAAGTATCAAATGATTCCCAGAAATAATTGAAATAAAAAACAAATCAACAAGAAATCAATCAAGAGGAGTTAAGTATAGAGAAAAAGAAGGTTTTACTTATGATGAATATTGAAAAGAGATTAAATCGAAAAAAATAAATGTATACATATTTATATCATTCAACCCCACAAAAAGATGAATTGCAACGAAACGAACCATGCCAGAAAGGGAACATAATTAATTATTCAACTTCTAACACTAAAAATGAAGAAAAAAAGGGAAAGAAAAAAAGAAAGAAATAGGCACTATTCAATATGGTAGGGGTGGGGGGTCCAATATGACACACTGGAGTACAGTAATTTATAGGAGAGAAAGGGAGAGAAAGCTAACTAAATATCTAGCTAGCTAGGAGCTAGTTAAAAGCACTAAAAATAACTGGTCTAATCAGGTAATTTGTCACATGTTTTAATGAACTTTCCTCCAATCGGACCTTTCCCTGAGTAGAAGTGTCCCGTGTGTGTGTATACTTATATATATTACTAGATTAGATCAGATCAGATCACCGTTTCTAGAACACATTGTAATGCTGCCAGCATTCCAGAACAATTATAATAATGATACACAAAGCAATTTGTTGCTTTATTATTTTCATATTTCATATATATATATTATTACAAGTGGGTGAAAGCTCAAATTGTCTTCTCTGGCTTAGGGGCAGCGTTATTTTCAAATTGTTTAACAACTGTGCTGGGATCACAAGTTTGTTCAATCTTAAATAAACTGCTTAGATAATCATACCTAGCAAACATCTTCTCATCAATAGCCAATCTTTTAGTCTTTTTAACATTGATCTTTTTCTTAGATAATAACACATCACCAGCATCCATATCTTCTGGTAACCGTCTGTCCCCTGTAGCATGAAACAACCGTTCATCAAAAGTGGCAATGTCAATGTCATCAATATTGATCCCATCAATCGGACACACCCTGAAATACTCTCTGATTATCAATACACCTCTCGCCAATAATCTTAAATCATTAGAAAAGATAAACACATTGATGTATGCGTGTAACAAGAATCTATCAATCACAATAGACTTGTCATACTGTAACTTCAAAAAATACCTTTCAGCTAGCTTAACAGCCTCCAAATAATCAGGTTGTAACTTCAATATTAAAAATAGTTCTGTGTATGTTCTATTATCTAGTCTTAAATTCTTATTGGAGAACACCTTGGCTTTTAAAATACTCATCGCCAAATCTGGTCTCTCGTTTATTCTCATAACCTTCAACGCCGCATTGATATTGTACACATGTAATGTATTATTATTCATCACTAACCGGTAGAAAAACTCAAGTCTCTCGTCACTGAGCTTATGGTCAGCCTTTAATGCACCAGAGAGCATAATATTGACCACCCTTGAAGAAGGTGTTTGTCCTCTCTTCTTTAAGTTGTTCCACACATTGATCGTCTTGTTTAATTTACTCTGATTAACCAAATACTTCATAATTGTACCTGTTGCAAACACTCCTTGACTTCTAGCCATCTCACTGAGCTTTATAGCCTTGTTCAGCTGATCTCTCTCCAAAAACTTCTCCACATCTTGGTTCACCAATTTTGAATCCTTTAATTGATTAGCAGACGTTCCTAACACCCTGTAGATCAATCTCAGATTCTTACTCTTGAAAATCAAATCCAACTCTTCATCAGTAAAATTAGTGGTAGAATTAATCTCAAAATCTGCAGGCAAATGTCTTGCCGGTATCAGCTCATTAATAAGACTTATGGCTGATGCATTGGTCACTTGAATTGCATTCTTATTTTCAATTTTCTTATGTTGAATCTTGTCAGATCTCTCCGATCGTATTCTATGAATCACCTGGCTCTCATTCTTAACTAACTTGTCTAAACTTTTCCTTATACCGGCCAATAATGCCCTGGACTGTCTCATTTTAGTTTATTAAAATATACTTTATCCCAAAAGCAGGAAAGATAGTAAGTAAATGGAAATACAATATTTCAACCATATATTATAAAATTTATGTCGGAAAAAAAAAAAAAAAAATTGTGCCGATGGGCTGTCAATGTCAATTTACGTGCCATTTAGAGATAGAACGAACCTTAATATACCATATTAATTAAATGCAGGAACTTTTTAGTAATATACCTAGAAAAGAATAGAACAGAAATAACGAGGGAAGAAGGGGTGGAAAGGGTTAGTTTTCAAAAGAAGAGGAAGCCTGATATTAAGAGCAGTATAATATTCAAGAATTTACTTTGCTGAGTAGGTCCAATTGTACCATCATTAGACGATTTCGTCAGCGCACCGGTACTTAAATTTGTATAGTTGGAATACGGATATCTCTCCTCAAGCATCATCTTCACATTTTCTGTGAAATCGGAGCCATTAATGGTATTATTTCCCGCTCTTGATGCCTCCCAGATCATGATTCCCCCAAAGTTATCATCTGCATAGGCTATTTGATCATCAAGGATTGTTTCCAATCCTGAAGGGTCAACGTATCCGGTATCAGAACTACTCAGTGAGCCTAATACCCCCATAAATAATTTGATGTCAGTGTTATTGAATGAATTAATAGCGGCATCGGACCAATCCTCCCAATTGAAATCAGTCCCATTTCCTACCCCACAATAGGCATTGTAAAATTGAATGAATGCAAAGTCAATGTAGGTGTCATTCAAAACAGATTGTAAATTATCATCGGGGTATTCGCATAACGGAGCAGCAGATATATAATACTTCTTAGAATCATCTGTGTAAGTCATCTCTCTCAACCTGGACACAAATGGAACTAGACCAGTAGTATTGCCATTTTCGATATCCAAATCAAAACCATCTAGAACAGCATCACCAAACGGTCTCTCCAAGTTGGAATTCGTCACGGGGCCAAACATCTTCCACAAATACTCAGCAAAATATGATGCGCTTTCATTGTCTTCAAATCCATATGAGAGGACATTAGTAGATTGACCACCCATAGCCAATAACACAACCTTGCCCAATTCTTGACATGTAATAATATCATCTCTAACTTCATCACATTCCATTAACCCATCCGAAAAACTGGTATTGTAGCAAGTGTCTGCGAGGTTTATTGTTGGGACACTGTTTTCGTCCCTGAAATGTTTCAGAAAGGAAATGACTAAGATATCAGCCATATCGTTTTCACAATAATATGATAACCTTTCTTGACCACCATTTGCTGCCTGACCCCAATAGAGTACAACATTGTCCCTGGCATTAAGTTCGAATGATGATATAAGATTTGCTAGTACGAGCAAGTAATATATGAACGTGTTTATTTGTAAAATCATTGATCACAGTTGATACAAGTATATATATATCTAAAAATCAATAATGTCTCTAGTCTGGTAGACTTGAAGGGTAAAGTAGGTGTCAGTGTTAATTCGTTTTTGATAAGAATCCCTAACTACATCATGTTGTTGAAAAGTAGACGCCAGATCAAAACGAACTACAAAACTGACGATCGTCATTTCTTTTATACAAGCTTTAAATATTAATGGACATAATATTATTATATATGAAGAATGTAGATCTGATTAAAAATCAATTAATTTAAAAAAGAATAACAAAACAAGGCAAAGTCATAATTAAATATGTCTATAAAATACAATATATCATAGGGGAATGATAATTAATGGGCCAAATGGGAGGGACGCGTTTATTTTTCATCGGCGATGCCCAACCACCAAAAAGATGCGTGCCCCCTTTCATTACGTGATTGTGTAAATATCTAAAATGGATATACTTGTACCAATGGAATGTATAATTAAACTCGAAATTGTGTTCATGATTCATCTCTCTTTAGTGAATATATATTCATCCTCTACATATCCACTACACTGTACACCTATATGTAGGCATCTTTGGTCTAATCCAACCACGGAAACCACCGTGTTTTGCCCCTTTCCTTTTTAGTTTTAGTCCATAAAAGCCACCGAATATTCATTTATTCTAGTAAAATAGTCGAATTTGACATATTGCATCTAGAATTTTACATCTTATGAATGTGAAGCTCCTAATTGACTCTGGGTATAAGAAACTATTATAAAATGATCTGGTAAGGTATATGGTCGATAATCAAGCTATGTGAGTACAAATAACATTTAATGAAAATAATTATATATGAACTTATTATGAAGTAAAGAAAGAGAGAGAAAAGTTGAAAACAAAAGTTCAATATAATTCAATATTAGCTTAAATAATATATTCTATAAATTCGTTGTCAAGTTTTATCATTTCCTGATCATGAATCTTAGAGTTGTTTTTATTGAGTTTAGAGTACCGTCTAGCTATACCAACCACCTCCCAAGGCTTCATCGGATTTGATTCAGCAAATATATCGTCCATCTCTTCCAAAGATTTTCCTGAGGTTTCTGGGAATAAAAAGTAAACTGCTGGGATCAAAAGAGCATTAATCGCAGCAAATATGGTGTATGTGTAGCAGCCGATGTTTGCGAATGCTACAGGAGTAATCATAACAACCATGAAATTGAAAGACCAGTTACCTGCCGTTGAGATAGCATTCGATTGAGCTCTGATACTTAAAGAAGGAATCTCTGCTGGGTATAACCAAGTCATTCCTAACCAACCAATGGCGAAAAAAGTATCGTATACATATAAGAAGACAGCAGCGGTAATGCTGGCCCCATTGTTCTTCTCATACTTCGTGGTAGCAGTTAAGACAGCCATGCAAATAGTCTGACCAGCTGCTCCAAATATCATCAACTTACGTCTACCTGCCTTTTCCACAAACAATAATGGAATCCATGAAGCTAAAAAGTACTCTGTACCAAGACATGCAGCCAAAATACGTGATTTCAAAGGGCTCATGCCAATATCTTGTTCAAAAATAGTACCAGCATAATATGTGATCAAATTAATACCAGTGATTTGTTGAAACACCTGCGACCAAAATCCTAGAGATACTCTATGAAAGTTACGATGTGTACCCTGCATAAATACCCTTTTGAATGAATAAATAACAGATGTGTTCTCATCACCATCAATATTCTCCTCTGATAAGGAATGCTTAATCTTTTCAATTTCTTCGCCCACACTCTCACTATGCGGAGAAGTACCATCCAATGCGGCAAACACAACTGCAGCTTCTTCATATTTTTCCTTTTTACAAAGCCATCTTGGTGACTCGGGAAACTTTGGTAATAGAGGAATAATAATGATAGGGAATATTATTTGGAAAGCGATTGGAAATCTCCATGCAACATCACCATCAGCAAAGTATAAACCAAAATCAATCCAGTAGGAGATCATAATTCCGCAAGTAATCATCGCACCAGAAACTAATATAACTTTACCTCTAACCTCAGGTTTGGAACATTCTGCCTGCCACATTGGAACAGTACAGGTATTCATGCCATTTCCTAAACCGGTAACGATGCGACCGACAATCAAATGCCCTAGGCTAAAGGCAGTGCATTGCAATATTGCACCAATAGTCATGATGCAACATCCAACTAGCATGCATCTCAATCTACCTAATCTATCACCAAACCACATAGTAGATAAAGCACCAAATAAACAACCAATCTCATAAATGCCAATAGTTGCTCCTTGTAATGTTGAATTTTGTGGATTATTTATGGTATCAATTTTTGGAAATCTTTCTCTGAATGATTCTAAAGTTAATAATGAACCCATAACACCTTGATCATAACCAAAGAGCAAAAAGCAAAACGAGGCCATCACATTGACAACATGTTGTAGCCTTTTTCCATTTAAACCAAGAAATTTTGGCACAGCTGAAAAGTTTGAACTGACACTGGAATCAGGCATCAGAGATATTAAGAAATTTGAGTTGCTGAAAAATATGTTAATAAAAAGTACCATAAGCACAGTAAATCAATAATCAAATACACGGGATATATGCTGGGTTTTATAGCATCCACAAACTAGTAGAAGTGGTTATGAATGGTTCGGTATCCAGTAAATGTACATCTGTAAGATCACTAATACTTGTTATTAGTGAAAGAACAATGAGGGAAAAAGTAATACCTCCACAATCGATGACATAATAATTTTGTTTCAAAATCAGGCTTACCAGTGAAAAAAATAAACTAATGTGCTCCCGTATGGGCTTCCCCGGAATTTCAACTTCTTAATTCCTTCTCTAAGATGTTCTTCTTGGATGATATTTTTCTTGGCCACCCCAAGATGTAGGTTATTCTTGTGTAAACAGTAAATGTAGTAGATATAAGTAGCAAATGTAGTAGATATAAACATGCATATATAATTTCTATTTTCAGTACAGTAATCAGTAACCCCATTTTGAAATAAGCCACTGCGCATATATTCCCCGCTAGGTGCCATACGTGTGACGTAAATTTACGAAGTCAAGCACGAGAATTATATAATATATATAGATATATTGTTGTAAATAAAATTGAAAAACAAATTCACTAGTCATAAGTAAGTAAACACAAGGCTCATTTATCCTTCTTGAAGTACTTTTCGTAGCCGGTCAAAACAAATCTAAACTTGACATCCCCCTTTTCCATTCTTTTCCAAGCAGTAGAAACATTTTCTTCATTTATATCAATAGTTTCAATCCATGGCTTGATATTATGTTCAGCTGCAAAATTCAACATGTATTCGATATCTTCAGGGGAGCCAATTGCAGAACCAGAGATTGAATAACTATTCAACAATAAAAACATTGGACTGAACTCAATTTTTTCATTCAATGGTGGGGCAGTGATAAAAATAAATTTCCCGTAACTATTTAATATAGGAGCAACAGTTTGAATAGCACCCTCTGAGAATGAAGAGCCAGTGTTAATGATGACATCCAACTTATCATGATTCTTTTCAGCGAAATCTTTATCACCAGTTGATATGTAATGATCAGCACCTAATTGTTTAGCAAGTTCCCTCTTTTTATCGTTTCTAGAGATCGCAGTAACCTCAGCGCCAAGTGCCTTAGCAAATAGAATTGTCATGTGACCAATACCACCGATACCACTGACACCAACCTTGGTTCCTTTAGTAACACCAGCAGTGATTAATGGTCTGAAACCTGTAATACCACCGCATAGTAAAGGTGCAGCATGAATGGATTCCAACTTGTCAGGGATTCTGAATGTAAATGTCTCAGAGACTCTAATAAAGTTTGCATATCCACCTTGAGTGTGAACACCTGTCTCCGGGTAAGCACTTAGATATGTACCAATGTTGTTACGGCAAGTATTTTGATGATCGGTGGCACATCTATGACAGGAACCACATGAATCACATTGAGCACCCACACCAACTCTATCACCTAGTTTAACCCTAGTAACATTAGGACCAATTTTGACCACTTTACCGATGATTTCATGTCCAACGGCAAGTGGGGTGTAAGGGCTCCCCCAATCACCATTAGCAGCGTGAATATCAGAACCACAGATACCACAAGCTTCGATTTCTATATCGACATCATTGGCTCTTTGTTTTTGTGGTGTATATGTGAACTTCTTTGGTTCTAACCAGTTCTTGACATCATGGACACCTATGGCTTCAAATTGTTCAGTAGACATTTGTTTATTGTAATAGTATGTATAATAAGTATGTATAACAGTAGGTGATTATTTGGGAAGAAAGAGAGAGTGAGTAGGAAAAGGAAAGAGATATTGGTTTTGAATTGGATGGAACGGATACAGTGCCTTTTATATTTGTCCACCAATACCGAAACAAATAGTTGGTGGAACAAGATTCAATGGAAATCGTGTGAATTATTCATCGTGCACCTCTTTCCGGCGATAACTTTGTAAAATCCACCAGCATTAAGCGAGCCATTGTTTTAAACAGAATCTCTGTATAACTTGTACCAGATCAGTAATGTATTGCATTATAATTCACAAATAGATGTCGTTATAAATAATATCTAGTGAAAAATAAGAAACTGATTAGTAAGGGGGCAAAATCAAAAACAAAAAAGTTAAAAGATAATGGTGTTGAAAAATTACAAAATATTTGTCATATTTAAAATAATAAAAACTTACCGAGTTGATAGCTAGTTACATATACCCCCCGAATAAAACAAACTAACGGTTAACTGCTATTAAAGGTAACCTTCAATTTGAAAAGGAAATTACTCAGTTCATTGCACCATTATAGTATTTGAAGCACGAGTAAGTATTATCAACTATTACCTAGCTGTCAGTAAAGAGACCCATTTACTAGTTTCCTTTTGCACTTCATACGAGATTATTAAATAAATATATATATTTATCTATTATATGAATTAGGAGATGATTTCAGGAACAGGAATAAACCTGCAATAAAGATATGTATTTTTGTGTGACTATTGATTATAAGGGAATAAATTTCATAAATCCATGTTCCGGAATTTAAAAGAAATAAGTCCGATTCAAGAAATACACTATATAATACGCCACATATGCGCCACATATGCGCCGCTTTTGCTCAAGGTATAATGACGGAGTTGGTTTTTCACGCAAGAACAGCCTGGCTAGCTCAATCGGTAGAGCGTGTGACTCTTAATCACAAGGCTGCGGGTTCAAGCCCCGCGTCGGGCTCTCTTTTTTTTTTGTAGGTTAGTCTAAATTCAAACTATCCTACTTTCATACCTACAGGCTCTAATCGATATGTATATACTATATACTATATATATATGATCCAGTTTCTTAAAATAACATTAAAATCAATTTATTGTGTTATTCTCTATCTCTTTCCCAACAAATTAGTAAATTAATCTTTTGGCTATTTGCTATGTGTATGTATCTATTAATTGTTTCCAAGAAAGATAAGTAAGTACTTTAAAAAAGTGTGGAAAAAAAACCTTTCAGCATTCTTCTAATTACACCTACATATTACTATAATACATTTGGGTGAAATATAATCTGTGATTACAATTTGTAGATATGTTATAACATACAACTAACTATTAACGGGTATGGACGGACGGGGGATGATGGATTAATAAAACATACCACTAGATTTGACAGAGAACGAGAGTATTTATTACAGAGAGCATAGGCCGATGATATTTATATGGGACAAACCATAGCCCTATATTAGTCCGTTTAAAATTTTCTCTTTTACTGTATAGAGAGAATCTACAAAATTGAATATATACATATGTATGTATGTATATATATATCTTTCATCAACCCATCCATGTAATGAATATATATATATATATATATATGAAGTAAACATGATCTATACCTCTCTGAGTTAAGCAGCAGTTATATATAAATATAGCTAGCTATATAGTAGTTAGTTATAGATAAGGGAACCAATTGAAAGTCCCGGCCGCAGACATTTTCTTCCCGTGTGAGTGTGAGAGAGAAGGAAAGCGACGCGGGCGTAAAATGCGTCGATTTTCAATTCCCGGCAAAGGAAAAAGAAAAAAAAGAAAAAAAAAAAAATTTTAGGTGGTAAGTAATACTAGTAGTAGTAGTACTACTACAATATAAATTATATAATGTATATATAATATATATATAATACAATAACTTTCCCACCCCTGATCAATTTATTTATTGAGTTGTTTGTATTTTGTTTGTTATCAGTTGTGTTTCGTTCTGTTTTATTTTTTTCTGATCTTTAGTTTGATTTTACAAATAGACACTTTAGATTATATTAGATCTATATATAGCATAGTTCGTTTGATTACATTATAATACTATTATTACACCACTATGAAGATTGTTTCCAAAGAAGAGGTTGAAGCCCATGGTAATGCCGTCCTTATGGGTTCCGTCAAGGGTCTCCTATTAGGTTCTTTAATATCCACAGGTATTTATGCATTGGCTCCACACAAGTATCCAAAATTACTAAAGATGCCATGGTCCATTAAAACCGCCATTGCAGTCACTCCACCAGCGTTCGCTGCATCTGTTAATGCCGAATTGTGCTCCTCTGAGTTTGATCACAAGATGTACTCCTCCGACTTTACTCAAGCTAAGATGATGAATGAACACAAGAGATGGAATGGATTATCTGGCTCTGAAAAGATGATTGAAACATTAGGTGAAAACAAATACGGTATCATTACTGGTTTATGGGCATTGTCAATGTGGGGTTCCTGGGTGTACGTTGATAGAGACCCATTGTTAACTAAGACTCAAAAGTTTGTCCAAGCAAGAATGTATGCTCAATTCTTCACTGTTGCTTTGTTATTAGGATCCATTGGTTTAAGTGTGTATGAAGAATCCCATCACTTGGGTGAAAAGGAAAACAGAGAGGATCAATACTTGAAAGAGTTCCTACAGCAACACAAGGGTGATAACTAAATTATCACACCTTCCATCGAATACTCGCATCAATCAACTAACCAATCAATCAACTTGATTAACCTTTTTGCATTCAAGTAATTTACTTTGAAACTACCTAATATATCTATATAATAACAACAACAACACTCACCGCCCTACCTCCTCCATCCCCCCCTCCCTATGACTTTATTTATGTAGTTTTTCATCGATGTACTAACCTAGGTACTTCCCATGCTTTTTTTAATTTCCTTTTTATTCTTACCCTCCTCTTTTTTTTGTTTCTTGTTTTTATGTCTTGTATATGATTTAGCCAATATCTTCCGTCTCTTTTTATTTTTATTTTCCATGTTTTAGTTTGTCGTGTTTTTTTTTCTTACTATAGTTATCTTCTTCCCCCACCCCCCACTTATAATAATTTTTATCCGTAAACACAAAGTTATTATATACATTTCGTATAGATAGTTACATTCATTAGTTCTAGATATATATCTTTATATAGTTACATAAGCTTATCTTTGATTCAACTACCTACCTAATAGTAGAAAGAAACTGTCCTGTTAAAAGTTTTGGGCTGTGTTGCTATCCAAAAAAGTTTTTTTTTTTTTAAATTTTTTCACCTGCTTAATTAACTAAGTTTTACTTACTTATTTATCTAATAAACTAAATATTCAAGCTATAAGATAACATAACATAACATAGCATAGCATAATATAGCACATATAAGTTTCAACTATGGGTAAAATTAACCAACCATCATCACAAATCAAGCTAACTAATGTGTCATTAGTTCGTATGAAAAAGGGTAAGAAGAGATTTGAAATTGCCTGTTACCAAAACAAGGTTCAAGATTACAGATCAGGCATTGAAAAAGACATTGATGAAGTGTTACAGATACAACAAGTGTTCCTCAATGTCTCTAAGGGGCAAGTTGCTCCAAACGATGAACTAATCAAGGCATTTGGCAGTAATGATGTCGATAAAATCGTGATGGAGATTTTGAAAAAGGGTGAGATCCAATTAAGTGAAAAGGAAAGATCACAACAGAATCAAAAACTACACAATGAAATTTTAACCATAATCTCAACTAAGTGCATCAATCCAAAGACTAAAAAAAGATACCCTCCAACTATGATCGATAAGGCTTTAAAAGAATTGAAATTCAATCTAGTTAATGCTAAGAATGCTAAAACAAAGGCGCTAGAAGCTATCAAGTTATTGGTGGAGAAACAAATAATCCCAATAGCTAGAGCTCAAATGAAGTTGAAAATAACCATAAACAATAAAGAATACATTAAAAACAAAGAAAAGTTAGATAAATTAATTGCTAATCTAATAAATGAAGATAAAATTGAGAATGAAACTGAAATCACTTGTCTAATTGACCCTGAGTATTACAAGGAATTAAATGAGTTGATAAGATCAATTAAACAAGGCGCTTCCATAGAAGTGTTAGATATGGCTGTCATTGAACAACAAGGTGATAGCATGCTTTGATTTCAATTCAATGGCTTAAAAATAATAGCAGACTCTCCCCGATTCTTTCAATAACATCATCAGCCCATAACACATCCAAATGACTGTATTCCTCTAATTTCATATATGTATATTTATTCACCATCGACCTTTCTTTGTGTAGTTCTTCAATAAATAAATCACCATTACAAAGATCATCCTTCCCACCAACGACAAGCATCATTCTGGGACAATTGTCATTGAACCAAGTTCCCTCCTTCAATGACTTTAGAATAGGTTTACCATTTTCAAATCCCTGACCGGCAGTGTTACTCAACCACCATTTCATCAATCTTGCAGACACATACACAGGAGAAAATAAAAAATGCACAGTTCTGATATTGGGATCCCATAGTTGATCTGTCCAATCAAATAGAAAGCTAAACATTGTATATGCACAATAGCCAAATATCGGTGTATTAACGAACAAATCCCTCATACTCATCATAATCGGTATAAATGCATAAATCCCGAAAAATGAGTTATATATACAGTTAGGTAGAGTCTTCATAAATTTAATAAATAATTTCTGGTTTAACAATGGTCCTCCATAGATAGCAGGTGATAGTAACACAACATTGTCTAATTTATCGTTGTACGTCAACTGTAATTCCTTCGATACAAGTAACACAATCTGAGCAGTGCCTTGACTATGTCCTATAAGGCTTAATTTTCCCTTGTATCGGGTAATGGCCAACACCTCATCGATCAAACATGTAAGATCAAATTTAGCCATATCAGTTAAATCCCAATCCCACATCTCAACATCATCTGGGGTGTATATTTTGTGCCTCGGTTCGAACCCACATCTGTTGTTGGCAAGCCAAACATCATATCCATTTTGAATTAGCAGGTATGCAAGGCTCTTGTAACCACTGGTTATGTACGCTCCACATGATTGTAAAAGACCGTGTAGTAACAATATTGGCTTTCTAGTCACTTCTGATTCTCTGGTCGGGTCAACCAGATGGAATAACGATATAATAAACCCATCTTTAGTGGTTACTCTATACTCAATTAGTCTCAACCCAAGCAGCTGGCAATAATACACAAGGTCATCCTTTTTCTTGAGATCCTTGTAGTCTATAGGATACGCCTTGCTTTTAGGCTTCAATTTGGGGTTTCTGAATTTACCAAGGGTGATGTAAGTGACCCAGACATAGTGTATTATAGAAAAGAACATCAATATTGATAAGAACATGAACGAACACACATTTGATGAGAAGGACCTGCTCTTGTGTTTAATCTTTTTCCAAATTGTTTTCTTTCTAGGTGTTGTGGAATCAAAATAGGTTGGATCAAATTGATCATCTATTTGTGATTCTATCAGCGACTCTGATAGATTATCAGATTCCATAGTTAACCGTTGAAGCTCCATTTTCATAAATGACCATAAATTATGGTAATTGTAATCGATGGATTTATATACTTATATATAGATGGATGGCTACTAGGAAAGCTCAGATAGGTAATAGTTACTATAACCAACCGTATATTTACTTATTATTGTTGATGTCTTTTTTTTTTGTTAGCGGATCATCGAGGAGCGTGTACCCTGTGAACTAATTTTTCAACCTTAAATATTGATTGATAGATGAATGTGTTAGAACTGATACGTTTTTTTGACGCTTACAACAAGGAAGAAGACATGAATATAGTTACATGCTACGATGAGTTTCAAGGATAACCATAAACAAATATCAAGAAAATATACAGAGTCTGATAGCTCAATGGAGATTACTTGTTCAATCATTGAGTTCAATAACAAGTTTATCATTGATTTATCCAAAGATGGTGAAATTGATACAACATTTGATGTTCAACTTCCAACAACACAGAGAAGAGCCCATTATGATGATGATTATGATAGTTTTGACAACAAAGATGATATCAATGATGGTGTTAGCTGCAGCATATTGATAGGAAACTCTTCGAATATGAAAACCCAAGTGATGGCGTCTCAGGTGGGCAAACTAATCAATCAGTTCAACGCTAAAAAGAAAAACAGCTTAATATTGAATTCAAGTGGCAAAATATTTGATAATAGTGGCAATGCTACAGATAAGGATTTTAAAAAACTGAATTTTATACTGGAGTTGGTCAAAGATTGTTACATAGAAGGGACAGCAAAGCTTAACTGAACCAACCTTCCCATTGTTGTTTCCGGGAGTTTGCATTCCATAAATCTCATCTTTGCATACATATATACATTTATATAAACATTTGAAGTCATGATCATCATTAGATAGTTCCGATTCCCTTTCACGGGACATAATAGTTGTAGATTGTATAAGACTCGAAGTTAGGAGTTGAGCTACTGACAAATATGTTTCTCTTTAAGTGAGATGGTCCACACAGTCTATATGTTGAATGAAAGAAAAAGGAACAAAATTGCTAGAACAAGTCAAGAGCAGGATTGATAAATGTAACTCTGCATTGTAAAGGAGATAAACAAGTTAATCCCATATGATGATGAAAGTAATACAATAAAACAACATATACACACAATAAGCACCAAGAAACAGTTTAGGAAAGTGAGATATAAAAGAGACAGGTCTCCCCTTTAGTGATCTTGTTTTAATCATAAATGTACCACATGAATACATCTTTACAAAGGTATACCCAAACAAAACCCAGTCACAACAAAAAAACATGCCAGCTGCCAAATCCATTACGGAAATCCAAGCAATTAGCGTTCACGGCTACTCTAAATGGCTAGAGCCAAAGAAATTCGCATATTTTCCTAAATCTATGAGTGCAAATGATGTTGGCATGTGGTATTTGTGGATCTGACATACATGCAGCAAATAGTGACTGGGGTCAGCATTACACTCCATTAACTATTGGCCATAAAATTATAGGAAAAGTTGTCAATATTGGTGTTCAAGTTACTAAATTCAAGCTAGGTGATAGGGTGGGTGTTGGAGCTCAGGTTGCTTCATGCTGTAACTGTAACAGATGTCATGCCACCATCAGCAGGCGTATAAACATGCTGTTGACACTTATCTCAGTTTTCACCCCGACTCTGGGTTCAAAACGCAAGGTGGATATGCTACTATATTAGAGTTACTGATACTTTCACATTCCTGATACTCTGGAATCTAAGTATGCCGCACCATTGCTTTGTGGTGGAATGATCGGGTTTAGACTATTAATGTCTGCTGGGGTTATTAAAGGCATTAAAGTTGGTGTGAATGGTATCGGTGGTATTGGCCATATGACTATTTTGTTTGCTAAGGCACTTGGTGCTGACATCACTGCTATTTCTAGAAATGATGATAAAAGGGAACTTGCACGAAAACTTGGTGTGGATCATTACATTTCTACGTCTGAGCCTGACTTTCCTACAAAATATACTGATTCTTTGGATTTAATTGTGAACACAGGTTCTTCATTTTCTGAGGGATCAATAGATTCTGTACTATCTTTACTAAAGCTTTATGGACGGATGATATTTATTACTGGTCCACCTGCCGATGAAAAGCTAGTGCTATCATCAGAAATTATGATTAGAAACTGCTACAGCGTTGCAGCTTCAGTTACAGGATCCCCAGATGATATTGAATACATGCTTAACTTTGCTGCTGAACATGACATCAAACCATGCGTCGAAACAATTGATATAAATGAGTAAAATGTTGAAACTGCCTGGAAAAGAATGGAGAAGGGAGATGTTAAGTTCAGATTTGTCTTCACCGGTTATGATAAGTACTTTGAAAAGTAAGAATGAGCATTTCTATACGTATTTACTTATATAAGTGGGAATGTTTTTCATTCCAAAAGATTTTCTTTGTTGTTATTTTTTCAATATTCTATAGTATCATATCAATATATATATAGTTGTTGTTGTTGATTACCTAGCACTTTCTGGGTTCGTATTTGTGATGTGATGCGATCGATCTTCTACCAGCTTACGTCATAGAAACTATCTATGACGTACCTTTTCTCCATTCCCTGGAAAGGGGACCTGTGCGGCTTTATATTTGAAAGAAAAACTTTTCGCTTATTATTTACTATTACCCTGTACGAAACTTAACAGAGTAAAGACGTGTTTACATATATAATATATTTGAATAGACTTGTGAAGTGTTGGTTTACCAATATAGTATAACAATAACTATATACGGTCTCGTTTCACGAAATGTACAATCACATTTACACGGTAAAAAGAAAAAAAGGTAGCAGGTGCAATAAATAAACCAGCCCTAGATCTAGATCTGGGGGCGGTCAGCCGAATTCAAAAAAGAAACGAAGCAAAAAGGAACATATACATAAAAAAAAGATTTTCGGATCATCAGAATGATTATGTCATAGTTGAAACTGATAGTTGTTCTGTATGTTAGTTAAAGTTTTTACCCCCCTAATGTTTGTTACTTTCAAAAGGTCAGTAGCGGGAGCTACTCCGTATGCCCATGCTCTTACTTCTAAGTTATTCTAAATCATATAAAATCCAACACGTTTCCTGGGATTTTTTTAGATGGTTAGAAATCCATAATTATAATGAATACATGTTCTTCTTAGTTCTTCATCCAACAGAAATCATATTTTATAACTACACAAGAGATGTCTGATTCCAGTTTTGATTCAAGGATAGATACCAATAGCCAAGATGTTCCAAAGTTTCTTGGGTTAAGTGGCAAAAGACTACAACACTTTATTAATACGATGGCCTCCATTTGTTTTCTATTATTTGGATATGATCAAGGTGTTATGGGTTCTTTGTTGACACTAGATTCATTCAGGGATACATTCCCAAAAATTGATACCATTAGTAACCCACAAAACTCAACCTTACAAGGATTAACAATTTCCATTTATGAAATTGGTTGTCTAGTTGGTGCTCTGTCAACCATGTGGTTTGGTGATAGATTAGGTAGATTGAGATGTATGCTGATTGGTTGTATCATCATGACTATTGGGGCTATATTGCAATGTTCAGCCTTCAGCTTAGGCCATTTGATCGCTGGTCGTATCATTACTGGTTTAGGAAATGGTATGAACACCTGTACTGTCCCAATGTGGCAAGCGGAATGTTCTAAACCAGAGATCAGAGGTAAGGTCATTATGATATCAGGTGCAATGATTACCTGTGGTATTATGCTCTCATACTGGGTTGATTTTGGTTTATACTTTGCTGATGGTGCTGTTGCTTGGAGATTTCCAATAGCTTTCCAAATTTTGTTCCCTGTTATTGTTCTACCAATCATATTGAAATTCCCTGAGTCACCAAGATGGTTATGTAAAAAAGGTAGATACGAAGAAGCAGCAAATGTGTTTGCTGCATTAGATGGTACTTCTCCACAGAGCGAGGTTGTTCTTGAAGAAGTGCAAAATGTTAAGCAATCCTTATCAGAGGAGAATATTGATGGTGATCAAAACAATTCTGGTATTGCTGCATTCAAAAAGGTATTCACACAGGGTAAGCATCGTAACTTCCACAGAATGGCTTTAGGATTTTGGTCGCAGGTGTTTCAACAAATCACTGGTATTAATTTAATCACATATTATGCTGGTACTATTTTTGAACAATATATAGGCATGAGCCCTTTGAAATCACGTATCTTGGCCGCATGTCTTGGTACAGAGTTCTTTTTAGCCTCTTGGATTCCATTATTATTTGTGGAAAGGGCAGGTAGACGTAAGTTGATGATATTTGGAGCAGCAGGTCAAGCTGTGGCTATGGCAGTCTTAACGGGTACTACCAAGGTTGAAGGAAATAGTGGAACTAGTGTCGTTGCTGCAGTTTTCTTATTTGTCTACAATACATTTTTCGCCATCGGTTGGTTAGGAATGACTTGGTTATATCCAGCAGAAATTCCACCATTAAGTATCAGAGCTCCAGCAAATGCTATTTCTACTGCGGGTAACTGGTCTTTCAATTTCTTAGTAGTGATGATCACACCAGTTGCATTTGAAAACATTGGATGTTACACCTACACAATATTTGCTGTGATCAATGCTCTTTTGATCCCTGCAGTTTACTTCTTATTCCCTGAAACCTCAGGAAAATCTTTGGAAGAAATGGATGATATATTTGCTGAATCAAATCCAATGAAGCCCTGGGAAGTTGTTACTATTGCTAGAAGATACTCTAAATTTAATAACAGTAAGTCCAGCTCCAAGACTCATTATGGTGATGGAATAAAGGCTCAAACTGAATTTACAGAAAATGTTAGTGAAGTCACTAGCAGTTCATCATAATTTTGCTAGATAAATCAGGCGTTTTTAGACTTTGAGTTCGTTTGTATTTCCTGTTCATCTAATTCTGTATTCAAAATTGTAGCTTCGTCTGTATATAATTTTTCCTCATCTAATATAATATCACGGTTAGTGAAAGACACATTTCCCATCATTATATCTTTATTCCGCATCAAATCGATAATTCTGAAACCTGTTTTGGGAAGCTTTCCCTTAAGTAATGAACCCAGATTAGTGTTGAGATTATACGATTCGAAGTTCTTGTGCTTCGTATACTTAAAATCAGCGACATCAAACAGTAGACGTTCTGTAAATGGGATATCTGTGTCATCATCACCTCTCTCATAAGAGTATATCAAGTGTTCTGAAGTCTTTTGAGAATTACTTAACCAGCTTTGACCATGACAATTCATATTTTGAATTAACTTAACTTCAACTGATTGGATTTCGAATAGCCCAAAAAGAGAACTATTTCCATTTTCCAACTTGAAATATCTATCAAAATGTTTAATGTACTGGCATTCTAATTGAATTGGGATTTGATTCAAAGTTGAGGCAATATTTATTATCTTTGGAATTTCCATGATCATTCTCAGTTTAATTTCCTTATCTAAATTGGAAGATGTAGGAGTCAATATTTTCTTGTTTATTATTGTCTTAATGTTCTTGTGACCAGGCTTTTTCTTATTATCTGCTTGCAATTGTTGTTTGTAGCTTTCTCTGTACACATAGTTATGGAAATACTTGTAATTTGTAAAGTTGTCTCTGATGAATGCTGCGGTAGTACTATCTTGAAACTTCAATGGAGTGGTAAACTCTATGAAACCTTCGTCTTTAATATTGTTTGGATCCTTATCGTAACAGACCTTCATGTACAACAGGTATCTTATACATATAGCCTTATAGTTAAACGGTTTGAACTGGACACCATCACCGAAATCTTCATACGATGAGGGTAGCCATTTCAGTTTGTCCTGTGGAAATGAGAGATTGAATTCAAAATTTAATTGGTCTCCAGTGAAAAAATATAAACCATTCTCATTACATAACAGAATATCATTGTCGTTAAACAACGTAATATTTTCCATGTATTTGAATTTAATCAGCTGGCTTGATGACTTGTTGTAAACTCTCTTGATTTTCGTGGGTTTTAATAATCCTTTCAGACCAATAGTTATCTCATGTATCCCCTTGATATTTTTGAGAAAATATAGGTCCACCTTCCCGGAAACATCATGATGCTTTGGTGTGAACCTCAATTCATCTGTTGGATATTTTATTGCAAATTCTGGGATAAAACTAGGCTGGGTATCAATATTATTAAGTTGTGTGCCTGATGGCAGGGAAGATGCAGAGGAGATCATTTGACTCAAAGATTTGTACTCTGATAATTTCAAAGGGGAATCTGTTGATGATGAAGAACTTTTAGAAGCGAATCGTTTTAATGTTGATGATGATGCATTATATGCCATGCGAAGCTTATTCTTTTTGTGGTTGTGACGCGATGGAGAGGATCTAAATGATGATGAGTTTGTCGATGGTGCTATCGATACTGTTGATGTTGAGGTTGTTGTGGATGTAGTAGTTCTTATAGATGCTGCGCTATGGATGGAAGCTTTATGCCTGTTATCATAATAATTACTATAATGATAGTTAGGTGAAACGTAGTTGGAAGTGTTTTCAGCAGACAATGAAAATGTTGATTGAGATGATGAAGAATTTGAATTAGGTGTTCCTCCTATGTAGATGTTCTGTCTTTGAGTGTGAATATAGTCGAGACCATGGTTACTATTACGATAACCATGCCCATGTTGGAGCTCATTATTGTTTGAATGATAACTAATAGCTGTGTTTGTTGCCATCATTGTTTATTTAGAGAAAGAAAAGAAGTAAAGTGTTCATGCACAAGGACAAGAGAGATCAGCTGAAAAGATCGATGAAACCAATTTTGATTATATGGGAAGTTTATTTTCTTTTCGTTTGTTGTGAAATATTGAATGAATATACGAAAATATCCATCACTAAATGATGTTACGGAAAGTAGTGATATCGATAAGATGATTAACTAAAATAAAGCACAAAACTCTCTGCAAGAAAAAAAAGATAAACACTACATCTTTCTTTGAATTAGGACTTCAGGGAGATACAATAAAACTTACACAGACTAATGGGGAAATTAATTAACGCATATTACGTTACTACTTATGTATATTAAAGGTGAGGAGAAAAGGATATATGGAAAATGGGGAACCACAGTACATTATGATTATTTGAATGCGTGTATTGTCTTAGAGATTCAAAATGAAAATGTAAGTTGTGTCTGAACAGCAAATAAAAATTGAGACATATTGTCATGGGACAAAACTATATATTTATATTATGGGATATTCCTAGAGTACATAATATATACATAATTATAGAAATATATGTATCGAGATATCTATTATGTTTATCACAATAAAACTTGATAATGAAAAATCTATTTTCCCAAAGACATGTTTTTAATTCCTATGTATATGTATGTATTCCTATGTATATATCTAGATAACAAAACAGTTTTTCCATTCCAAGACCATTTTTTCCTATTTCAGTTAATTAACGAATATAGTTAATTAATAGATCTTGTGAGTGGAAGCCAGAAAAAGAAAATAAAAATTTGTAAGATCGGAGATAATTTTAAGGGGGAGAGAGGGGGGCACGTGGGGCAAGTTTATTCCGAGGATCAAAAAGCCAAAAGTCTTGGTATAAGGCTGTGCGCGGACATCAGTATTTAGTATCTAAAATTTATTGTAGGTTATATAGGTAGGAGGTAGCTATTCACCGTGTTTTAACCGTAGCACCATTAGCAATACTTGATTTTCTGCTTCCAGATCCCTTGTTTAAGAAATAATGTAGACCCTTCTTTGCATCCCTTTCAGTAGCTAGATTTAAGCCAATAAATGATGATACTGAAGACGACAACACCTCCGCATAGTTAGGTAGGTCATTTCCGGTGATAGTTGTGTTTGTGTATGTTAAAGGAAATTGAGTCACTGTATAGCCACGTATTCCAATGCTATTATTGGAATCCTGATCTATTAAATCAGGTGGTAGTTGCTGTGTTTCATCATCCCGGTAGTTCAAAAATTTGACATTTCTGTGAAAAGAGTACTTATTTGGGGATACAGGAGCAGCGAGGTAATTTTCGACATTTCCATAAATTGATAACTGTATCTCAAGTTTCACAAACTCATACTCAACTAGTTTTTTTTTCTTTAAGAACAATTTATCATTGTTTAGGGAAAGATTCTGTCTTAAATGGAGCAAATCATCATCGCCTTTCTTGCTTCCGTTCATCTTCATGAAAATCTCCCTTAAATTAGTGCATAGACTATAAGTTTCTCGTCCTGTGTTGTATGTAAAATTAGACACATCAAATTCATATTTGCTATTGTAGTCTGCATGGGGAATTATAAACAGTTCAGTTCCTTCCAATAATTCATTTTTAATCTTGAACTGTTTATTCTTTCTTGCATACTTCTCCCTTGCCTTGATATATTTGGTATATTTTGCTGATTCAGGAGATGGGCTGTGTCTAGCAACCACCGAAATATCACTAATCACAAACCTGCCCAAGTTAGTGGATGTGCCTTTTACATTAAAATCACTGAAATTATCTATATATGGAACATCGAATTGTATTCTAAATTGTTCTAATCCCTTTTCTAGGATGATATATTTGGGGACTTCAGCTATAACTCTTAAAGTAACCGATTGACTTAAAGAGGATTTATCAACAATGGGTTTTTTGGATTTAAATAAACTCTTATTAATATTGTTATTATAGTTATAGCAATCATTAAGATTGATCAATTCACCTGTTCTAGTATCTAATGTTCGAGTCTTCCTCTGCTTATCGTAGTTTCTAGTTTGGAATTGTTGGTAATCATCATCAGATTGTCGTTCCAGTTTAATACTGGATTTCCCCTCAACGTGATCAAGTATTTCCCTATCACCAGCAAACTTAAGACAAATGGGAAATTCCACCAGTTCTTTCAAAAAGTATTTACCATATAAAACCGTCAAGTAAAGGTGATAATCGATTTCAAAGAAAAGATCTTCGCTTTGCCTGGTCAACGCAGTGGAGGAGGGTAATTTGGACAACAAAGACTCAGGGAACCCTAAACTAAAATCAAATTGCAATCTTTCTCCAACAGGGAATGTATCTCCTATTTGATCTTCTTCAGTGATAAATAAAAACCTTGATTCATCAAATAATGTCACTGTCTGTTCATTTTTTCTGTTCGATGACGTATACAGATGACAAGTTCCCTTGATTCCAACCTTAATCTCAAAAATTGCACCGAATTCCTTAAAGAAGTGCAGATCAATGTAGCCATGCAAGTTCGGTTCAGAAACACTCAATGTTAGTTCTTTGTTTGGGTATGTGATTTCAAATTCAGGGTGAATTGGAAATCTTGGTCCTCCCGACTTTGGTTTGTAACTGTATTTTGGTTCAGTGTCTTCAGGGGAGACAATATGTTGAAGGTGACGTCCTCTTAATGTATCATTTCCCAATGTAAAAGATAAAGTGTCACTTTCTTGGGTTGAATAAGTGCAGTGGGAAAAAACAGAGCCTGTTCTTTGACGAGAAGTTGTTTCACTATCAAACTGAGAGTATAAGGAGTCAGCCATGATGATATTGATTGATGGTTATTACAGAATTCTAAGAAGGAAAAAAAAGATAAAAAATAAACCACAACAATTAGGAGATAAAACAAGGTATAAATACTCTTTTCAATTTATTATTATTGGAGTGATATATACATGTTTATAATGATCGTATGTACTTGAGTATTACCACAATCTGGGGGTTGGGATGGGGAAAAGAAAATAAATAGCATGTGTTCCAATTAAATCAATGGCTGTGCTAACATATTTTTTCTCCGCCCATTTTTTCTTTAATTAATTCCGACGTAAAGATGTCTACGTTACGTCAGGTTACAGTAGAAAGGAGCTATTAAAATCAACGGGTTGCTAGTATTATGTGATTAACACAGAGAAGAAAGATAAGAGAAATGAATAAAAAAGGAGAAATGAAAAGAAAAGTTTCAATAAAAGAAAAAAAACATTAACCAAAAAAAAAGAGGGATTAAATACAGACTAATATTGTGAATGAATGGGGATAACTAATAGTAACAATAATTATTTTACATACAACACTTTCTAGCATCTGAGCTATCAACAGGTCTTCCTGCTGAACAGCTGCAAAGTGGTTTGTAGTTGAAGAAGAAGTACCCAAACATTGCACCCAAGAAACAGGAGATGATAACATAACCATTGAAGTACATGAACAACAACATGATCAGGTAATGAACTGTCCAATGGATGGTGTACAATATTGAATGCAAAATGTGATCAGTGTAAGTGGGGTACACATCTGTGCTTCCCTTTAGCAAAAAGTTCCAATACCAAGTATGAGTCAATATTTCAGCGATTGGTTTAAAGCATTTCACGATGTAACTGTCATTTGGGGAAGATGCTGGAGCATGGGCTTTAATATCAGTTGTTGAAGATGATGAGTCTGATTCCGATGCTGCTGCTGCTGCATCTAATTTGGCCTTCTTGTCAACCTTTCTTCTTCTACCTAGAGATTGTTGATATTCATGGTCTAAACGGGTCAACCATTGATAACTGAAAACCATTAAGAAACAACCTATACAACTACCAGCAAAATCACCTCTACCTCTGTTATGCCATGTCTTGGAAATAAAACAAGTGTCCATGGTGTACCAATTCCACAACATAGACATAGTACATGAGTGGTCAGTAGTGGTAGAGGTGGTGGTGGTAGAGGAGGATCCCATACCACTCATATCATCCATACCAGTTGACATAGACATATCACTGGACATTGTCATGGACATACCAGACATATCCATAGATGAGGACATATCCATACCAGACATGGCCATTGAAGACATATCCATAGATGAGGACATATCCATACCAGACATGGCCATTGAAGACATATCCATACTAGACATATCCATGCTAGCCATTGAAGACATATCCATAGCGGCAGAAGAAGAAGCAGATGAAGACATATCCATACCAGACATATCCATAGAGCTTGAGGACATTGCCATACTTGAGGAGACAGATGCTGTAGTCATCATCATACCAGTCGTAGTGGAGGACATATCAGACATACCTGACATATCAGACATACCGCTCATACCATCCATATCCATTGTGTGTTATATATTATTATTTCTTTTTGAGAATTGAGAGCTGAGTTAAAATTTGGAGTTACTGTTAATATGAAAAGAGAGCAAGACAACAAATAAATATATTTAAAAGAATAATAAAAGAAAAGAAAGAAAGAAAGAAGGGAAGAAAAAGTAACAACAATAAAAGAGGAAACACCCTTTCCCATCAACATCTACATATATTTAGTTAATTAACTAACCAATATATATATATATATATTTCACTATCAGTACAGCATTGTAAACAACAAATTAGTGGAGTGGGAAAAGTGAAAAAAAAAGGTGAAAGAAAATTTTGGTGAATTTAATTTGCTCACTTTTTTTTTTTTTTTTCCCACTCCTCCTACTCCAACTAATTTTGCTCATCACAGGCTTTGTATTACTTTAATTGGACACTTATTGGAAAGTGAATGGTGGTTAAAGAATTAAAAGTATTAATTACTAGTAGGCAGAAGAGATTATATATATGTATATACTACTACACATAATAGAGATAAATAGATAGAGTAGAGACAGTAGTAGAGTGCATGTATATCACTATTTTACCGGCAATTTTATCGGGCTTCGAGACACCCTACACTGTTTTATTATTATTATTATTATGATTATTGATTGAATTAATTGATTGATTGTTATTATTATTATTGATTGAATTAATTGATATTATTGATTGATTGATTGATTGACTATTGATTATTAAATAATCATGGCTCATATGGTGTAAAGATGTTTTAATCATTCGGCTTGTCACCGGTCCGGATTTATAAGCGATTACGTCATCCAAATTTAGTGTTTTTTCTTTTTTTTTTCTTTTTTTCTTTTTTTCTTTTTTTCTTTTTTCGCTAATTTAAATGGGCGGAACAGAGTTCAGTTCTGTTTCACATCTCTCTCCAATTAAAACTTTTGCCTGTTGCCTTCTCCATCTAGCTTATAAACTTAATCCAAAAACCATAGCTTTAAAAAGAAGAAGAATTAAGTGCAAGCAGCAAAAAAAAAAAAAGGAAGAAAAGAAAGAAAGAAAAAGAAGTCTTTGATATAATCGTGTGTATATAATATGAGCGGCTATCCTAACCCAAACAATCAATACCAAAACTATGTTCCACCCGTAAATAACAATACTGATCCAACGTCTACACTTCAAACAGTGCTACAGTTGTTGCAACAGCAACAACAGCATCAACAACCTCAGACACAATTGAATGCACAGACACAACAACCAAATAGTCAGTATAATTATCCACCATCTCGCTCATACCCTCCACAGAATCAACAATATAATAATGATTCTTACCAACGGTATCCTGATTATAAACAACAACAAACATATCAGTCATATCCAACAGGAGAATTCCCCCCACAAAATCCACAAAATAGTTCTTTATATCCAGTTAGGGTTGCTTCAGCTCCATACGTATCTCAGCAACAACAACAACAACAACAACAACAACATTCACCACCACCACCAACATTCAGCTTCAACAATTATAACAATATCAATGGTAATTATAACAAGTTCAAACCTGGTTACAATAATAAAAGACAGAGGAAATGTTACAATTGTAAAGGATTTGGTCATGTGAGTTCAGAGTGCCCTTCTAGAAGAATAGAAAATGATTTGAACTATAGACGTATTAACCATCGTCCTGATCGTGTGTACGGAAGAGGAGGATTTGATGACAGTAACAACAACAATAACAGCATGGCAGGGGGATTGAGATGTTTTATTTGTAACTCATTATCTCACAAGGCTCTTGATTGCCCAGATCGTCAAAACAGGGGGTTTAACCCAGACTCTTGCTACGTGTGTGGTTCATTAGATCATAAAGCAGCCCATTGTCCTGAAAGGAAGAACGAGGAAAGATGCTTTATTTGTAAGTCATTAGACCATAAGGTTGCCCAATGTCCTGAAAAACACATAGATAACGATGGATCTGGTGGCGATGGTAGAAGAGGTGGATGTTTTGTTTGTAATTCATTTGGTCATAAGGCTGCTGATTGCCCTCTTAGAAAATCACATAACAACAGTAATGGCAATACGAATGAAAATGACGATGTTAATGATGATGATGTTGATGGCAATAATAATAATCATAATAATAATTTTAACAATGAAGAGGGTTCTAATAGAAGTGGAGGCTGTTTTTACTGTAGCGCAATTGATCACAAAGCAGCCGATTGCCCCAAAAAGACTCAGGATTCAAAGGATGTTACGTGTTATTTATGTAAAGAGAAGGGTCATAGACCCGCTGATTGTCCTCAGAGGACCGATGTGAATGAGGATGGTGTTGCTTGTTGCTGGGTGTGTAAATCCACTAATCATAAAGCTAGGGATTGCCCGCAAGTTTGCAGAATTTGCATGAGTCTTGAACATTCTACATCAAAGTGCCCAACTGTTAAGAATGGATATTATAATTTGGTGAAACTAACTGACAAAGCAAGAAAATCATCAGCGGCAGTGGCTAATACCAGCACCAACACTAAATCTGATCAACAACAACAAACAACAGTCACCGAATCAGACCATGAAAAGGATTCCACCACCTATGATAAATCAAGTCCTCCAACAACTGTCACTGTCACGGCAAACAATGTCAATGTTAAAGGGGAAATTCATACATCTTCAACTGAACATGCGATTCTAAAAGACACTGTAACAACAGACTCTCAAGAGGAGACCAACGTTGAGACCGATCCTGCTAAAGACGTTGTGACAGTGGAAAAGGAAAAGGAACCAGAACTATCCAATATACCAAAAGCTGATCAAGTAATTACATCTGTTGTGGATAATGATCTAGCCGACTTTAAAAGGTTTTACTAGTTAACAAAGGAAATTGAATTCAACAGCAGTGCCATTTTTTTCTTTTACCCGTTCATTTTCTACTTTCAATTTACATCCTTTTTTTTTCTTTGGATTGCAGTATTATATGTATATATACAAGAAAACTATTTGTTAGATTAAATTGTAGAATTGGTAGCCTCATTGACGGCAGCAATCAATTCTCTGGTATTTGCATATCTAGGAATCTTAATTAACCTCGTGAATCCGAATTCATCCAATAAGTTACCCCCATATCCTCTTACAGGATCATTTTCAATGAATTCAGAGAGAGCAGGATATCTAATAATAGCCCTCAAATTCTTTGGTAAGTAAATTGTCCAATATTGATCATCGTAAAATCCATCATCATTTTCAAGTTCGACATATCCTAATTTGTCCAACACCAGGTCAATTTTCCCCCTAAATGGAGCAATTGTGTATTTTTGATATTGGGGTTTGTTCCTACGCACAATCCTACTTTCATTCAGGCTTAGTGCAAGCTTCAGATTTCTATGTAGATATGGTCTTCCATACATCAATTGCTTAAATTTGAAAAACGTTACACCTCTGGGATTCAAATAAAAGAAATCCCCGATGCTGAACATTTCCCTTGACGAGGGAGATACTAAATCGATTGTTGTTGATGTAGAATCACTCTTCACTTGCTTTCTCAAACAAGTTCTAATATGTGGTGGTATCAAACCGTAAAGCCCCTGACTTTTGTCCAAATATCCAGGAGTATCAACTATTGTGGTATTCAAATATGGGATTCCATGTTCAATGTTCTTTCTTGTGGTGAATAGTTCGTCAGAGATCTTAAATATTTTCTTTCTCCCAGATTCACGTTCAGAATCATTTGGACTCTGAGAAAGCAAATACTTGGTAATTTCCTTCACTAAAGATGTTTTTCCTGTATTAGTTTCACCGATAAAGTAATACTGAGAGTTAGAATTTGTCAACGCTTTTATCAAAGTAGAAATTAGATCATCGTCTTCGATGTTATATGCAGTTGTTGTCTTCTTCTTCCCTGTTAAAAATAACCTATCTAGATCTACTGTCAGACCCAAGTCATCCAGGTATTTGTTAATTGCTGTAAGGAAATACTGTCTTAAATTATCATAGTCCACATTTGGATTGTTCTTAGTGATCATATCAATATTTGTTATCACAAAGTAAACATCATTCTTGGTGATGCCTTTGGCCTTGGTGAGTTGTCTGAAACGTTTCGATAATCCCATAGGAAAATCTAATGCATTCACACAGTAAACCAACTGTGCACTTTTATGATGCCCACCAGCAGCTGCAGGTATGTTTTTCACAACCTCGTCTAAAGTTGGTGGAAGTAAATCAATAGTGGATAGCTTGTACCCAAGAAGGTTTTTCAGATCTGTTCTAGTCTGTGCTTTGGAAAGTGCTTCCGCAGGAGTTTTCTTTTTTCTTTTATTACTGTAAGCATCTTTGAATGCTGCCTTACTGTCATTGATAAAATCTTGTTTCAGTTCTGATGGAATGTTTCTATACCCAGGTAACTTGGGCAGTTTCTTTGGTGTCGAGCTATTGCTTCGTATTTGCGTGAACGTGAACAAACACCGAAGGCCCCTTGAACGCCTTATAGAATTCTGTGTCGTTATCCTAAACAACCTCATGGTTTTAACTGGGTGTCTTGTTAATGGAAAGCACAAGACAAGGGGAAAAACCTACGGTTACTGATGATGATTAAAAATTCATCAAAATATCAAAATAGTTCCGAGTGAAAAGTTTGAGGTTGTGCGAAACTCATTTTTTTGTGTCGCATTATAGTTTATAATTATTATATATATGTGTATACATAAAAGACAACATTAAAATAAATATATTATGGAATAGCAGTAGTATTCGTAGTAGCATCACCTACTCCTATTAATTATCATAAATTATGCATGGTCTTTTGACAAGAATGTTTTGAAAACAACGTTGTTTGTAACTTCAGTGTAGTTGTAACCCAATCCATTTAAAAAGTTATCGAATTTTTCATTATCGGAGACAGGAACACAAATACCAGCTAAAACCTTACCGATATCATCACCTTGGTTTCTGTAATGAAATAATGTTAAATTCCAGTTAATGTCCATGTTGTTCAAAAAGTTTGTCAATGCACCAGGCTTCTCTGGGAACTCAAAACTGATGATTCTTTCATTTGGAACATATGATCTACCACCAACCAAGTATCTACCATGTTGCTTGGCCATTTCGTTATCCGATAAGTCATATGCAGTGAAACCTTCGTCCTCAATGGCCTTTAAAACTTGTTTTATCTCCTTTTCTCTGTTAATAACACTAAATGATGTGTAAATGTTGGCCATACCTTCAATGTCTTCATCGTTACTGTATCTGTATGAAAATTCAGTGACATTTCTTGGATCAATGATCTTTTGCAACTTTAAGAAAGTACCTGGTCTATCTGGAATTTGCACAGCAAGAAAAACCTCCTTTCCCTCACCCAACACAGCTCTTTCACTGACAAATCTTAATCTATCAAAGTTCATGTTGGCACCAGATAACACAGGGACATAGGTTTTTGTAGAATGGTCAATTTCAGGGTGATCTGTAATGTATCTCTTCATACCAGCAACTGTCATAGCACCTGATGGTTCCATGATGGATCTAGTATCTTCAAAAACATCCTTTATAGCAGCACTGATTTCATCAGTAGTGACCCTAACAACTTCATCGACACCAAAATCTTGACAAGCTTGGAAAGTTTCTTCACCGACAATTTTCACAGCAGTACCATCGGCAAATAATCCCACAGTTTTCAACTCCACTCTCTCACCCTTTTTCAAAGATTGATACATAGCATCTGCATCTATGGTTTCAACACCAATAATCTTAACGTGAGGAGCTAATCTTTTTAAGTAAGATCCTATACCTGCAATTAAACCGCCACCACCAATGGCAATAAACACTGCGCTGAGCTTGTTCCACTTAATTTGTCTTAACAATTCCATTGCAATAGTACCTTGACCTGCAATGACAAATGGATGGTCGAATGGAGGAATATTGGTTAAACCATTTTCAATAGATAACTTTGAACATTCCCCCTTTGCTGAATCAAAGCCATCACCGAAAAGAACAACTCTTGAACCTAATCTACTGACATTTTGGTATTTAATAGATGGTGTGGCAACAGGCATCACAATAGTAGCAGAGACACCTAATTTTTTAGCTGAGTATGCAACACCTTGAGCATGGTTACCAGCAGAACAGGCAATGACACCCTTAGATTTTCTTTCATCGGATAAGTTAGCAATCATATTATATGCACCTCTCAATTTGAATGAAAACACAGGTAGTAAGTCTTCCCTTTTCAAGATGACATTTGAATTAGTTTTCTGTGATAATAAAATTGCATTTGTGATTGGAGATTCGTCCATAACATCGTACACCCTAGAAGTTAAGATTAGTTTAACATAATCTGGTCTACCATTAGGTAGTAGATCATTTTCAGACAAATCAGGGAATTTTTTCAAAAAGTTGGAGCAAGCTTCAACATCCTTTGGAGCACTGTTTACAAAGGATTGAAATCTCTTGAAAAGTTTGAGACTTCCAGTGAGATGTTTCACAGGATTATTTAAATGAAACATATTCAATTGGGACGGAAGAAAGAAGCAAGTTGGTATTTAGTTTCCTTAATAGATGGTGTGTATATCCTTGTAATATCTATATCTCTTTCGATTAATCGGAATCATCTAATTAATTACTATTCACTTGACTGAATTGATGAATTGGATGAAAAATTAATACCACATCGTCCCGTGTAGGCGGTGCAGAGATGTAAATTCACGTCTATCGACGTTGATCATATACTGCCACTGTACATCCCATAAGATGGGATATCTTCAAGTGTGTAACCGTAATTAATGTATTTGAATTTCAACAAATTAGATATATACCATATCCAGAGTTTGTCTACTAATATTATAGCTCCAAATGCCTTGAATATTTTGGAGGATCACTAGTGAAAGGAAACTTGGATTCATGATCATCGACGTCAGAAAAACAACTTGAGATGATTCAAAACTTTCCACTCATTTTTTGGATACCGGTCATAAATGTGTTGAATATAGATAGTAATAGTATATTAGTGAATAATTTAAATATGGTTATTACGCTGTAAATCATAACGCTCGGGTATTACAGATAGTTCCTACGGTTAAGTAAAGGGAGAGAGAAATGTTCCCCTTCAAGAAGTATTAATTAAAATAGATATCCTTTTTTAAAAGAAAAATGCAGAAAAATACTTGTATATTAGGCAGCAAAAACCACCTGTTAAGCCAACTTCAAGCATATTAAATACATTAAATTACTCATCATCTTGATCTTGCTCCTCATCCAAAAACTTGATACGAGGATCTATAAACTTCTCACATAATTTGGAGGCATCTTCATTAGCAAAAACTTCGAATTGTAGTTTCTTCTCACATAGATTTTCCTTAAACAATTTATAAATCTCTAATTCTATGTCGAATGAACCATCTAGATAAAAATCACCCAAGTTTCTAATATACGCACCATCCTGTGTACTAGTGATACCATACTGCATCATATCATATGGATTTAATTTAGGCTGATGGATATGGAAGAACATCGGTTTACGATGTTCCTTTGTACGTTCCCTGAATTGAGTCACATAATCATACTCATCGCCACGGTTTTCCAATTCAATGGCCTTCGCAATGCTCTTCACATTCTCATAATCAGCGATAGGATCATGTTGAAGAATTGTGGTTGTGTCAAATCCTCCATCTGGTCTCTGAAATTTACCTATACTATAGCATGGACTAGCCACCTGATAGTAAGGATTTTTATAAAACGTGGCAGCAGCCACAAATGTCTCCTTGTCACCCTCTCCAGGACCACCCTGTGATAATAGAGGATAATATCCCTGAGGACCATCCAAGTTGTAGTATAGAGAGAGCATTAAACTATTAAAATGTGTCTTCTTGTTAATTAAAAACTCACCAGACTCGGTGGACCATTCATGGATGGTTCCCTGTCGATCATGGAAATTATTAGAATCAACATCGACATCAGTGGTGATCGGTGTGTATAGATCATTCAAATGCTTCACAGTTTTACCAACTTCTATTCCAGCAACCTTGTAGTAATCAGGTGAAGTAGTTCTTCTCCAGTAATCTGGCCAGGAAATCATTCCATACTCCTTGTACAAGCTTGATGCGAATAAAATATCTGGATCAAAAACTGAGAATGCATCTGCATCGATCAAAAATGCATTTTCAAAGGAACATCCAATCAATGCCAGTGCCTTGTACTGGAATCCTCTCACATTGATTCTCTTCAGGTTTTCCTCGCCAAATACAGTTTCAAATTTAACACATTTAGCATTATACTTTGGGAGAATGTTTTCACAAACCTCATCATTATATGAATTTCCAGATGGGATCATCACCTCTACTGGCAAGTCAGCCCCGAGTTTTCTCAGTATTTGAATGTTTAATAGAGTATACCAATTAAAGATATCACCACCCACAAAGACGTAACCAGAGCCTTTGTAAAATCCAGACGGTGGGAACTCGGGGATGAACTCAACCATATTTTTGTGTGAAATCTTTAATGACTCTATAAAGTCATCTGGAGTATCCAGCTGTTTTCGGAGCTCAGCTTCAGAGAGCACTAGTTCTGGTTTACTAATCATTATAGTGATCTTTTTACTCACGCCAATGCCGTTTGGTTTGGGAGGTCGATCAGGATGAGGTATTTTCAATTTATTCTCTGTGTATTTATCTAGAAACTCCGTTATGAATTTTTGGAACTTTTCGTCACCAGTACTGATATCTAGATAGTCTTCAACCTCCACTTCTGGAGTAGTATTAGTGTCGTCTTCAACATCTTCTGTTATATTGGAGTCGATGTTGGTGTAGGCGTTGTTATCCGATTCTGAATCGGAATTGGTTTCGTTATCAGTTGAATCTTCAACATCTGGGTTATAATACTCACCCTGGTAATCAAGATTGGTATCATCGACAGTAATTTCATTGAACCCGTGACTGTGTAATGTCCATTGTCCCAGCCAAAGGATGGTTATCACAGATGTTAAGATAAAAATTCTTTGGTGTTGCCTGATATGTCTTATTAATGATTTGTTGTAGGAAATCTGGAAGATATGTAACAATGGCATGGTGATATATGTTTAAGCTATAGAAATGAAAGCTTATTAATAAAGAAAAAGAGAAATGTAATATGTATATATGATGTATTAATATATTTATGCCAACGTTTCCGTATTTATAACTCGAAATGAAAAAGGTTAAAATAGTAAATGTATTCCTTTATATATATATTAAATAAACGTATATACATATGTACACAACACTTAATACTATTCACTATTTAGATAGATAGATAGATAGATATATATTTATTTATTCATTCATTCATTCGTATGCAAAAGCAAGCTAATAGTGCAGACTGGGTTAGATTAACTCATTAAAATCCATCATCCTGAAAAACAAAGTAGTTGCCGTATCATTTAAACTTTCAGTTATTAAGTCCCGGTCTATTAATTTTTAATTAGCTAGTTTGTCTGTCACAAGACATGCACTTAAATAGACCCTTTCCGAAATTTCCCCATCTAATTTACATATATATATATATATATATATTTAATATAGAATTAACACTACTGAATCTCTGGCACCAGATGCACATACACATACACATACACGCATATATATATAGTATCATGTGTATAAATATAAATCATTATACATAGCGGATACCAGCTAAATAACCACCAGAGGCCCTATAAGTAGTAGTTCAGGGAGGGAAGGGCGTGCTTTCCCCTGTGTTAATGTCAACAATTGCATTCCCATTTTTGCGCCTGCATTTGCGAACTTCCACTCCGCAGATGTTGCTATCCTACCTTAGTTCCACTACCACTCCCTGGCGGTGCAATTTTTTTTCTCTCTCTCTCTCTCCTTTTCTTGTACAAAAAAGAAACGAGCATACACCCATTACGTAATGCCTTGGCTAAACTATCAATTATCTTATAAATAATAACTAGATTTGAATGTACAAATAAGCCAAAGTTAATCAGCTTAGAAAAGAAATAAGGAAATAAAGAAGAAGAATTTCAACCGTTATTGACTATCATCCAAAAACTTGATATGGGCATCAATGAAGTTATCACATAATTCTGAAACATCAAAATCAGAAAAACATTCAAACTTTAAATTTTGTACACATAAGTTCTCCTTGAATAACTTATAAATTTCCAATTCTATATCGAATTCACCATTTTCATATAAGTATCCCAAATTTCTAATCTTGGTACCCTCCATGGTTGTGGTAACACGCGATTCGATAATTTTATATGGGTTTAATTTAGGGTGATGGATGTGATGAAACATCACCTTTCTGTGTGTTTTGGTTCTTTCTCTGAATTGAGTCACATAATCGTACTTCTCATCATTATCAGTCTCTGCTTTTATAGCTTTGACAATGTTTTTCACATTCTCATAATCAGCTATAGGATCATGTTGAACGATAGTAGTTTGGTCCCAATTTCCATTCTCTCTATGTTGATATTGACCGATACTGTAGCATGGACTAGCCACTTGATAATATGGCTTTTTGTAATAAGTCGCGGCAGACACGAACGTCTCTTTATCACCCTCTCCAGGAGCACCTTGTGACAACAACGGATAGTACCCCAGGGGTCCATCTAGATTGTAGTACAATGAAAGCATTAAACTATCGAAATGCTTCTTCTTATTGACTATTAACTCACCTGATTCAGTGGACCATTCATGGATGGTTCCTTCTCTATCATGTAAATTAGCAGTGGTAGCATCGATATCATCAGTGATTGGAGTGTACAGATCATTTAGATGTTTCACAACTTTACCAACTTCTATACCAGCCACATTGTAGTACTCAGGAGATGTAGTTCTTCTCCAGTAATCTGGCCAGGTGATCATTCCAAATTCATTGTATAAATCAGAGGAGAATAGTAGATCAGGATTCAAAACTGAGAAGGAATCAGCATCAATTAAGAAGGCTTCTTCAAAGGAACATCCAATTAATGCCAGTGCCTTGAATTGGTACCCACCGACTTTTATTCTTTTTAAGTTTTCCTCGCCGAATACAGTATCAAACTTCACACATTTAGCATTATACTTAGGTAAGACATTCTCGCAAACGTCAACGTTATAATCATCACCACTGGGTATCAACACTTCTGCTGGCAAATCTGCCCCAACATCTCTCAGCATTTGAATGTTTAACAGAGAATACCAGGTGAAAATACCACCACCGACAAACACATAGCCAGAACCTTTGTAAAACGAAAACGGTGGCAATTCTGGAATAAAGTCAACCATATTCTTATGTGAAGTTTTCAAACCCTCTATGAAATCGTCTGGCGTATCTAGCTGTTCTCTCAACGCAGAATCAGATAGAATCCTTGCCGGATCATCAATCATTGATCCCCTTAGGATTTCGACTTTTCCTTCTCCATTAATACGTCTTTCTGGGTTTGGCACTTTGAGTTTGTTCTCAGCATAAACATCTAAGAAGTCCGATATAAATTGCTGGAAGCCATTTTTATGACCTGAATGTGGGTCAACATCTGAGTCTGAATAAAATTTGGTGTCTGAATGGTGTTGAGCTTTGGAAGCATCGGCTGACTTTGGCTCAGTTTTATCGTTGTTGGCTTCAGATTTTGAATCAGACTCATATTCAGAATCAGATTTTGAATCAGACTCATATTCAGGATCAGATTTAGAATTCTCTTCTATTATATTTGCATTATGGGAGGTCGATTTCGATTCAGAACCAGAACCAGAACCAGAATCTGTTTTAGAGTTGTCATGCGTAGTTTTGGCATTGTTGGTAGGTGTTGAGCTGATAGTCGTATGTACAGTGCTAATTAAATTGATGCTACTATTTGGACTTTCCCCTATCAACTGCTTGGAAATGGACAGATGAACATCGCTAGGAGAGAAGAAGTAATTTATCTGATATGTCCACTGGCATAGAAAAAGTACAAGTATCAGTGATGCCAGTATCACGAATTTGTAGTACACCTTCATATTTTTAGTGGAAGTTGACTGAAACAGTTTGGGTAATGACATATTAGTGGGTATAGAAAGAAGCAGGAAAAAAATCAAGGGAGGGAGATTTAATTGAATGATAAGAAAGAATGGATGTAGAAAAGGTTAAGATGAAAGCTATTATATTTGCACCGGGATGTAAAGGACATAAAACTCGATGAAAGGAATATGAAGCATTTTTGTACTCTTTTTTATGTATAAATAATATTGAAACTAGTTGTGGAGACCCGATGTTATAGTATAGCAATGATAAGAATATGCAAACTTAAACAGAGACTGGTCTGTAAGACAATGTCACCTACACGTAGACATACACGTATATAAAATAGAACATATTTTCACAATTATAGAAGTTAATTCATCAAACCAGATAGGCAGATAAATTCACAGACATAGTACCCCTACAACAAAGTTTCAAAGCCAAAGCTTCAAAGCCATTTGAACACCACCAGGGCCATACAAATATTAAAAACACCAACAAATAAACGGCCATGCAGGAATAATGAAGGGCCTTGAAGTTCCTTTTATTTCTAATTCAAGGCCTGTCATATATATATATATATATATATAGTAATCAACTAATAATCAATACATAATGGTATGGTTAACACATATTATAATAAATACTACAAAGAGTCACGTAAATGAAATTGATTAGAAAAAAATATTGTAAAATGTTATATTTTTATTCAAAATATTATTATATATTCTTTAATTAAAAATATATGTTATTAAATTTAGGGATTCGTTGATTCTTGCTGATGCTGATATTACCAAGAACCTAAGAGAACCCAAGCGGGAAAAATACCTGTGGGGTGTGCACGGATGGTATGCCTTACAATTTCATTAGGCGCACACCTAATGCGGAGTTCGGTGTACATTTCACGCACATATAACGTACGTTTAGAGCATTTATATATTATATATACCTATTCTCCCTGTGTATATATGCACTTGCACGTGACATGTAGATCACGTGTTATACGCCCGTAATTGTAATATAACAGACCGAATCCGGCGAGAAGATCGGATTTAATAAATGATGTGTTCCATTGCCTTTATCATCCTCCTGCTTATCAGTTGTTGTTTATTTAAACTTTTTTTTTGCCCAATGTTGATTTATATAGTCAACTTTTATTAATCAATTGTTATACATTGTTACGCTTAGATAGAGCAGTATTTAATAATAATAATAATTACATATATATATTTGCCATTTGGCGAGTATCTGAAGTAGGCTGTAATAATATGATCAAAATTAATAACTCGTTCCCAAGCACCATTTAGAACACATCAGGACCCTAGTTATATATATGTATCCATATATTTTAGACCAGATATGTAATTTACGTATATAGCACATAAATTATGAAGCATATCATACTCTCCAGATTCACCTATCTGTAATGTGTGTGTTAATCTTTAGCAAGCTTAGAAGGTTAATTCCGGTCGCCGAATTTGCCGACGGTGGTGGGACTATCCAAAATTCTACTGAACATTTCTTATCTGAAAAAGTTGAACCTCTACAACCCTATTTTATTCAAAGAGAATATATATATATGTGTGAGTTGTTCTTCCCCAATTGTTATTTGACTTGTCTATTTTTACCTAAATATATCTATTTGTTTTATTTATGTCAACCAATTCAAAGTTATACGGTGTTTTTTTTAAAAACCACAGAACAATG
The DNA here is from genome assembly GCA_003705225.2 of Ambrosiozyma vanderkliftii. NCBI lineage: Eukaryota > Fungi > Ascomycota > Pichiomycetes > Pichiales > Pichiaceae > Ambrosiozyma > Ambrosiozyma vanderkliftii. The sequence continues at coordinate 120,395 of PPHW02000026.1, forward strand.
TCTATCTCCGACGAAGAAAAGGCCAACTTAATCAGTAAGGAGTCTCTCTCTGACTCATCCACTGAGATTCACAATACACAAGCCGTCAGTAAAACAACTAAGAAAAACAAGTTCATCAGACACTTGACTGGATTCGTTATTTTGCTTTTGATTGCTCTTGGTTTCCATATGCACAGAGTCGGCGAAGATTTATCACTTCCAACAATTCATCGTTTCCCATCGTTACCATCCATTAAATATGTTAAGAAGCCTGAGAGTGCCTCTCATCCAAATGTGTGTCCAATCTCCGAAAAGGTGACCTTGGATTACTTCAAGGAGACAAAATTTATCCTTGATGACCCAACTTTCAGAAATTTGTCAGCATCAAGACTTTCAAGAGCCGTTCAAATTCCAACTTGGGTCGCTGACAGTACTGAGGATTTCTCCAAATTCGCCAAATTCCATGAATACTTGGAAACAGAATTTGCAGATGTTTTCAACACTGCTAATGTTTACAAGGTTAATACTTATGGTCTTATCTTAGAATTTGTCGGTACCGATGAGACTCTGAAGCCAATATTATTAATGGCCCACCAGGACACTGTTCCTTTGAATGACCCAAAGGATTGGAATAGAGATCCATTGAGTGGTGAATATGATGGTGAAAATGTTTACGGTAGAGGTTCTGTTGATTGCAAGAACTTGTTGATCGGTTTATTAGAAACCTTAGATATCTTGGTGAAGGAACCTTTCCTCAAGAATGGTGAAAATAAGAGAACTATTGTCTTATCTTTTGGTTTCGACGAAGAAAATGGTGGTTCACATGGTGCTCATTATCTCTCACAATTCTTATTGGAAAAGTATGGTCCTAAAAGTTTTGATCAAATTCATGATGAAGGTCCACCTGTTTTCTTAGGTGGTTCTTTTGGTATCCTAGGTACCGGTGAGAAGGGTGGTATGAATTTAAATATTGTTGTCACTGCACCAGGTGGTCACTCTTCCATGCCTGCCGATCATACATCTATTGGATATTTATCTGAGTTTTTGACAAGATATGAATCAGAACAATTCACTCCAATGATTCCAAAAATTAATCCATTCTATGGTACGTTGGAATGTATCGCTGAGCACACTAATTTGCTTCCTGAAAAGTTGGCCAATCAAATTGTGAAAGGTAAGTTAACTAAAAAAGGTACTGAAGACATTATTGAAATTGTTTCCACTAATAAGATCTTTAAATTTTTAGTTAGAACTTCTCAAGCTATTGATATAATCAGAGGTGGTGATAAGGCCAATTCACTACCACAAAATGCCACTGCGCTAATTAATCATAGAATTGCATATGGTCACACCCTCGACACTATCTGGGAAAAAGCTAAAACCATCGGTTTAGTGATTGCTAATGAACATGGATTGGGTTTAACAGTTAATGGAGTTGAATTGTTACCTGCCACTGTTGATGGTAACATTGACATTTCAGTTGATGGTGCTCTTCCTGTTGCACCGGTGACTCCAACTCACAATGACGCCATCTGGGATACATTGTCTGCACAGTTAAGAACATTCTATGAAGATGTTGTTTACCCTGAAAAATTCACAGATAACGATAATGTCTTTGTTATTGCTCCAGGTATTATGTCAGGTAATACTGATACCAAACATTATTGGGAATTGAGTGACCATATCTTCAGATATCAACCTGGTTTCCTTGCTGACTATGGTGTTCATGGTTTGAATGAATATATTTCAGTAGATGGACACTTGCAAGTTGTTGCATTCTATTACCAATACTTTAAGTCTTATACCTCATAGAAATAAGTGATCGTTCATTTATACTTTATTTCGATGTTTTTTTGAATCATTTTCTTTTATTTTAATTACTCCCCAAGATGATACCATTACTACAGAGTACTGGTGGCAGTTTCACTTATTCTTTCGTTTCATAACTCTAGATTGATCATTTTTAAAAAACCAATATAATATACAATACTGCAGCATGTCTAAATTGTAAAATTACGTTTAGTTGGAAAATATTATACTATTTTTGCAAATTAAAAGTAAAAGAAAAGGAAAAAATAGACGGACAATGAATATACAAAAAAATTATGCCAAACATTTTATGACATAAGACGAAAGAAGTTGTAAATGAGAAAGTCTGATACTACAACCCCGAAAGTTATTGTAGAATATTTGTGGTATAAGTGGTACCATCAGATGCAGTTGTGGTGACTGGCACACGAGCTTCAGAGTCATCAACGTAACCAATAACTAAAACGTATGAATTTGAAGAGTCATTTGGACCCAAGCCTAGATCAATTGTAGTAGGAGATGGTAGGAAACTATCTTTAGCTGGAGTTATGTTGAGGTATCCAGTAACAGTAGCAGCAGCGACGGTTGCAGTGGTCACTGGAGCTGCTTGAGCACCTAGTAAGAAAGTGAAAATAGCAGAAATTAAAGTCTTAGCACCGACCATTTTGTTATAAATTGACTATTATTGAGGGTAAGTAGTGTTTTATCCTTCTACAGAAAGGAAGAGTGAAGGGATTCTAAATTAACTAAAATATGAAAGAAGAAGAATTCAGTGCCCTTTTATATCATTTTTTGATATATAATTTTATCAGTGTTAAGCGTTTCCTTCAGACTATTGGTCAGCATATACATTTCTAGTTTCTACCCATATCTCTATAAATAGAACATATACAAGTTTCAGTTTTGCTACTTAATATAGAATTGTCGTCCCAGCCCTCCATTTAAGGGCATTTTACATATGCAAAAGAGGTTAATTTACTGATCATTTAACTTATTTGGAAAAGCATTAACCGAAAACGAGAAATTATAGCAATTTGTAGTTACCCCCGGAGCGTGTAAATAGCGTACAAAAAGTGAAAATGTAAGAAAGTCCGCCTTGAATCTATGCATTAATAGATGTAAAGATGCTAAATAGAACAGCTACTTTTTGTCAGTTGTTCCGTTGGGCCCCTGGTACCTGCATATCGGGATATTTAAGTAATTGCAAATCCTATTTACTTAATTAGGCAATTCGTTGCAGGGAAAATGTAAATATATTCGCTACTAACTTGCATGTATATAACGTATTATAATTCTCTTTTTCCCATGATTATGGTTGAATAAAGAATATTTTTATTGAAGAGTAGTATTCATGTTGTCCTTCTAAAGGCATATATGTATATATATAGTTAACCAATGGTACAGTAAAACCAGCTATTCGTAATGTCGGCCCAAGGTGCTTCCCCCCCACTCTGGATTCTAAGATTGAGTTATGTGATAAACCACATAGAATTCGATTGATATCTTGCTTGCTGTTTCTTACAACTTTTTTTTCCTTTCCTGAATTCATTCACTGTTTTCAATCTGACTTTAGACGCCTTAGCTCATAAATTGTTAGCATGCATTCAAATTGATCCGAACTGCTTGTAGATTGAACATTATCTAACTGGTGGATATTACATATTTTGGTAACAAGATAGATCTAATAAAGAACGATAATAGTAAGTAATTGATATATATTTTCATGCAATAATACTGTATAGCACAATCTTCTCTTGAAGTCGATTACATTAACTTATTACATTCTGCCCCGTACTGTTCACCAAATAAATAGAGGCATATTTCATCCATCAGATATTATTTTGGATCGTCTGAAAATCCCTAATACTTCAAAGAAAACGCCTTGAACAGAATAATGGACAACATAGGTAATATACGTTATTATACCCCTATTTCAATATATTTATATATTGATTCACCTTGAATTATTTGGGATAGTTCTTAAAAAATTGAAAACAAATTACATGGTACGACTTTTTTTATTCGTTACTTTTTTGATAATTTGAAAGTAGCGAATTAAATGAAAATACAGATAAGGCTAATTCCGATTATAAGAGAAATTTATCTTAGAATAAATGACACCTAACATACTATGCTAATATTAAAGATATCATGGATGAAATTTTCAAAATATCAGCAACCAAATTAATGTAAATTAAAGGAAGAGAAAATACGCTATTTTTAATTTTCCTTATTAGAAGTAGTAGGAATTGACACTTGATTAAAAATGACAGCTTGTAGATAACGTATCCAGCACTATGCAGATGTTAACTTAACACTACCCATTTAATAGCACCCCAATATATATATTTAATAAATACTATATTCTGTATAATATAAGAAATGTACAAATTTCTGTTAAAAGATTGTTTACTTTTTTCGCCAAGAGATAGATAATCCCCGGTTAATTATTAAGAAACCCTATTCAATATCTATATTTAATGAGACGCCAGTTAAATGAGATGGAATAATAATTAATGGGTTTCGAGCAGATCAGATGGAAGAATTACAAAGTTGTCCGTAGGAACATGGAAGTTGCAAATTAGAGATACCGATTGGATTATATTACTATGTCAAATCGGAAGCGCTTATTTTTAACTCCGTCCGATTACCCTATGCGGCTCTATTTTCTTTGAGAAAAAAATATAAATACATCCTGGTTTATTTCCCCATCTCAAGGAAACGTATCTTTTCTAACACGTCCCACAATATATAGATATAAAGTTATACATACCATCTGTTAGTGATAATAACACATAGAAACATCTACATCTCACGATGATCTCTCAACAAGAAAAAGATGCCGAAAAACACGCTTTAATCAGTGGTGGTTTAAGAGGGTTTGCATTGGGAGGTTTAATAAGTGGTACTATTTTTGCATTATCTCCAAGATATTATCCTGGTTTATTGAAGTTTACTACCTCAGCTAAAACTGCAATTTGGATTATTCCAGGTATATTCTGCGGTTTCACCAATGCTCAATTAGCATCTAACGCCTTCAATAAACAATCTCATCTAAGTGATTTTTCAAGAAATAGAATCATCGAAGAACATCAGAAATGGATCAAATTAAATAGTACTGAAAAAATCGCATACGAATTTGAAGCTCATAAATATCAAATCATTACCGGTTTATGGGCCGGTAGTATGTATGGCTCATGGTGGTTCGTCAACAGGGACAAGCTTCTTACTAAATCTCAAAAGTTTGTGCAAGCCAGAATGTATGCTCAATTCTTGACTGTTGGCTTATTATTTTTAGCTATGGGTATATCTGTTTTTGAACAAAAGCATCATTTGATCAAGGAAACTGAAAGTGAAGAGGATGAGTTTTTAAGGGAGGCTATTCATGAAGGTGAGGTCGAAGAAAAGATTCACCCTAAAAAATGAGATTCATTTTATTTTAGCCATTTTATTTCAATTAACTGTAATGATATATGAAAATTTTAATTCTAAGTTTAAATATAAACATACATCTTCAAGCGAAATAATAGTATAAAGCTGGAACAGTAAAAGGAAAAAGTATGCTCCTTTTAACAGAGGAATGAGAGAAGAAGAAATAATATTGAATATCTAATGGTGTCATATAATCGATGATTCAAGACATGCACCCATTAGATAATTTAAAATATTCTTCAAGTTTGATATTCTTTTATGGAAACAATTTTATACCTGACTGAATCACACTGAATAGAAAATGAAAACACATGAGGTGTCAGTCTTTAATGTATCGTTTTAAGTTTAACAACAGCTGGTAGCACTCAATTCGATCATTGAATATCACTGACTGCAATCTAGTGATCGATAAACATTATCCAAATGCAAATTTATGATTAGGATTTATCAGATCTCTTAACCCATTCTTTCTTCTTCTTATCTATGTTCTAGATAAGTAAAATTGTTTCCATAGGCAAGATTAATTTAATCATATTGGAAGAGAAAGTGATCAATTTATAATATGTAGAGCCTTTAGCCGTCCTAAAGATAGAAGAAAGATACAACAGTATCAAAATTGTATGATGAGCACAGCGCACCTTTTAGAATCATTATGGTTGGAACTAATAGGCGACGCCTGTGATTATGTTTACTAATATCAACGCGTAGCGTGTTAGAATGTATAGTGACAACCAGGGAAAAGGAGATGTAATTAGATAATACCTAATATATACATATACGTATACACTTCTATATTTATGTATATGAATCTCTAGTTAAATTCGTTTATTTTAGTCCTGATCCGCTGATCTATTAGTTTACTACTTGCAGCAAAAGGAGTGAAAAAAAAAGAAAAAAAAAAGAAAAAAAAAAAGAAAAAAGAGAAAAAATAGAAAAAGAAAAGAGCCACATGCATATAGCTAAGTAAAACTTTAATTTTACAAATTAACGCATTCTGTCTGGCTGTACATATCTGAATCTATCATAAAATTTATAATACAGAATTATAATAAACTTATACATATATATATACAGGATTCACCTATTAGATTATTAAACAATATATTTCAAAGATAGATATTAAGTAAACATCATCGATGGTAGACTGAATGAATATTCTTTTCGAACTACTAAATGATGTATTATTTAATATGTAGACACATAAGTTTTTGGTGGGTACCGCTCTACGAAACATAATCCAGTTAAGTATTGAGTATAAAAAAAATATTCAGCATTAATGTCTTTTTATGGCTGGCCAGATATTCTAATTTTGTTTTGTCTTTTTTACAACATATGAAAGAAAAACATGAGTTGCACATCCCTCATTACAATAAGATATCAGCATCTATTATAATGATCAATCGCACCTTCAACAACTCTGTTCTGCATTTTTTTTATTTTTCCCTCTTGGGTATTACAATTTGAAAAAAGTTATCCACCCATTAGAGTAGAATACCATTACAAAGGAGGATGAACTTAGACCAGCTTTCACCAGTGTGGGTCATAAATCCTTAAAATGATAATTCATTCAAAAAAGTGTGGATACTATAGAGTCATCCATTGGTCTTTATATTAGAGATAATATAATTGGTAAACTTTAACTAATAATAAACGTTTCCAAATTTAACAGCTGTAATCATATGTATTAATTAAATTATATTTGGCAATATATGTTTTTTCAGTGGCAATCTGTCTCCCTCCCACAAACAAACTCATCTTAACCTTTCCCATTTAGAAGTAGATACCTATTAATGACTTTTCCAAACTCCCTAATCTCTTCTGAAATTGACCCTATCTGTATGATATAGAAATATGGTATGTTTCTGAATAGTTAATACCAAATACCAAATTTCAATTCTTTTTTTTGCATTTTTCTTTATGTTTGAAATGCAAGTGTTAACAATAAATATTATAAATATTGCGTGCGCCAAACTCGAAATGCTTATTTCAGATTTTATTTTTTGTTCATAGACTACATCTAGACAAAGCTATGTGTGAAATAGTTTCGAAACACCATATTTAGGACTGTAATAACAAAACAGTTCCACCAATGATGGTTCTAGCAGTTCTTTATGCAAAAAAGGAATATCTATATATTAGATGTTTATTAGATGTTTAAGTCAATAACTGCCCTCGGGATTTACACACTCACACTCCACCCATATATTCTTTTTAAGACTGGCTGGCTACCTATAAGCCTTTTAAATGAAGCCCGTCTAACAATAAATACTTTGATTATGGCTATCTCACACGCATATTTGTCTCAAATTTTGCCATATTATATAAGTTATGTATGAAATGCATATATGGAAAATAAATATTGTTCTAAAACTAGGCAAACCGACTAAGGGATAAGGACTAATAGTACATCTGTCATTACTATAATTCATCCACACCTTTGTTTTCAGCAACATTATACGAACTCGGATAAGGAATTCTAGCTTTTTAGACTACTCCTACCAGATTATTTGATTTGTTGATTTACGTTTGAAGTGCAAATTGTGTAAATTCGGAGTAGAGGTGAAAAAGAAGTAGAAGCAGCAGCAAGCATGTATAAATACGTACATACGCACATACATACATATCAGTAGCAAAAGGGGGGGAAATAACGGTATCTAACCTCTAGTCTTGTTAATTATATGTACGTACATGATATAAGTATATTAGTTGAAAAGTAAGAGTAAAAGGTTTATTGTTCAACCAAGCTAGGTCAGAGGCCATTCGGTAATTAGTGCAATGAACATGGGATTAATAATTATTTTCCAAATGCACAAGCTGCACAAGCTTTCTGCAAGGAATGCGCAATTTTTTCTTCTCTCAACACAAAAAGAAACGAGGGTACCACGTAAATTGTTTAGTTGCATCATCAATATTCTACATCTTATATTGTGTTGAGATAGATAGTACTGTAAAAGGACTCAGTCTAATATGTATACTATTTAACCAGATACATCGTATTTAGTACAGCTTCATGGTCTCGCTGGTGTTTCTTTTTAGTTTTCTCGCAAATAAATTGAGATAATGCCTAGCTCCTTCTGTGGCACCCTGATATCTTGCGTCGAATATATAATATTCTTTCCCCTCGGGTCAGTAGTTACACATACCGTGTGTTGCATTCATTCCTGTTTCTTCATCTCATACATTAAAAGGCAGACTGTAACATATTCACTTGATTACTTTCATTTAATCCGTTAGCTTTTTTAATCGCCGAAATCCATGTAGTGAATGTTCGATTTTAATGCATGATTATAAAATTTCTTTTTATTCATCCTTTTGGCAATGATTTAGATAAATGGCATACCTAGATTGCATACTTGGAAACTTATTTTCTGTATATAGGAAGAATCGAATCATCATGGAAAAAGAAGGAAAAGAATAAATAACATGCCATTATTATGTAAATGGGTTTGAAGAGTTTGAAGTAAAGAAAAGATTCATCCCGAATTATAGTTATACTTTCCCCTTCCATTGTGTGTAAATAATTAATTAAAGGACGAGATTAGAAAGGAGCTTTTAAGGTATAAGAATCAAAAAATATTAGTTGAATATTAAAAGCAAAAAGAAAAGAAAAGATAAAGAAATATGGAAGTATCTAGGCCCTGTAGGAGGGTTATTTGATTTTAGTAATTTTATAATAATTTCATATATCAAACTAAACGACATACAATGTCCTTTTTAAACTAAAAGACAATAAGATGGATTCTAACAGAGAGAAGGAATCTAAAATGCGGCGCGGATGGTACAGATAAAGTTTATTTTCACGCAGTATGTGCATATACTTTTGTTCTCCAGCTGCCTCAGGATGCACTGGCTACCACCCAGCTATTGTTATGTAATCACCCTTCCTGAGAGCCAGGATCTAATTAATTGAAATAGCTTGTAATATTTTTTATTACTTTATGTCTCAGTGGAAATATTACAAGGATTGAAAGAAACTCCCAAAAAAAGAAAAAGCAAAAAAAAAAAGCTGAGATATGCAAGAATTAGTATAAAGATTAGTTTAATCCCAGCATAAAAAGATGACACTACAAAAACTGTCCTCTCTTTGATAAAGAATCAAGACCAACAAACAATCCGACAACAGTAAAACAACACACATTTATAAATACTATTAGGATATAGAAACTAAGAATGATCTTTTATCCATTTACTGTGATCATACTCTCGTTTCTGAGTCTAGTTAGTGCAGCTACTAGAGATACTAGTATCGGTTGTTCATTTGAGGATTCCGTCGAGCTCACTCCCGGTTTCAAAGTCAGATTTTTCTCCTATACCTATGAGGACAAAACAGATTTCAGTAATTCTGCCTATTATGGTGGTTCATATACTACAAATTCCCTCTTTGGTACAAAGACTGGTATCACTAGTCCAAATTTCAGCACATATTTCAATATTGATAAGACTACCTATGGATCAGTTTTAGGTGAACGTGTTACAATCACTAACTTTGTTGCAGAATATACTGGTTACTTTCAGCCAACTGTTTCGGGTCTTTATACTTTCAACTTAAAGTCAATTGATGATGGTGCTATGGTTTGGTTAGGTGAGAATGCATTTGAGTGTTGTACTCCTTCTGTTTTCCCGGAGGATAATGAAGAGAGCAACATCCTATTTGTTATCAAGCCTTACAACAAGAGTACTCAATCTCAAACTACAACAGTTTATTTAGAGGCCGGTTCCTATTATCCAATGAAGTTAGTGTATATCAATATCAAGGAAACAGCAGCATTATCATTTACAATTGAGGATCCAAATGGAGATGAGGTTGATTTCAGTACTTCTATTTGGCAAGCAGATGAAGATTCCTTAAGTGATGAATGTACATCCACAACAGTGTCTCTATTACCAACTTCTTCATCATCTTCATCATCTTCATCATCTTCATCATCATCATCATCATCATCATCATCATCATCTTCATCATCATCATCATCTTCATCATCTTCATCATCTTCATCATCGTCATCATCTTCATCATCATCTTCTTCATCATCTTCATCATCATCTTCTTCATCATCTTCTTCATCATCAGCTAAGTCATCTTCTGCACCATCATCCAGCTCACCATCATCAGCTAGGTCATCTTCTCTACCATCATCCAGCTCACCATCATCAGCTAAGTCATCCAGCTCACCATCATCAGCTAAGTCATCTTCTGCACCATCATCCAGCTCACCATCATCAGCTAAGTCATCTTCTCTACCATCATCCAGCTCACCATCATCAGCTAAGTCATCCAGCTCACCATCATCAGCTAAGTCATCTTCTGCACCATCATCTAGCTCACCATCATCTGCTAAGTCATCTTCTGCACCATCTTCTGCACCATCATCTAGCTCACCATCATCTGCTAAGTCATCTTCCAGAGTTCCATCATCTAGCAAGCCAGTTTCTAGCGCCCCATCCTCTGCTAAGTCATCCTCCAGAGTGCCATCATCTAGCAAGCCAGTTTCTAGCAAGCCAGTTTCTAGCGCACCATCCTCTGCTAAGTCATCATCCAGAGTGCCATCCTCTAGCAAGCCAGTTTCTAGCGCACCATCCTCTGCTAAGTCCTCATCCAGAGTGCCATCCTCTAGCAAGCCAGTTTCTAGCGCACCATCCTCTGCTAAGTCATCCTCCAGAGTGCCATCATCTAGCAAGCCAGTTTCTAGCAAGCCAGTTTCTAGCGCACCATCCTCTGCTAAGTCATCTTCCAGAGTTCCATCCTCTAGTAAACCAGTTTCTAGCGCACCATCCTCTGCTAAGTCATCTTCCAGAGTTCCATCATCTAGCAAGCCAGCTTCTAGTGCTCCATCCTCTGCTAAGTCATCTTCCAGAGTTCCATCCTCTAGTAAACCAGTTTCTAGCGCCCCATCCTCTGCTAAGTCATCTTCCAGAGTTCCATCATCTAGCAAGCCAGTTTCTAGCGCACCAT
>PPHW02000027.1:0-12710 GCA_003705225.2 Ambrosiozyma vanderkliftii
TTTTTTTTTTCCATCTTTTTAAAATAATTTTTATTAATTTATAGTTAATACGTGCGTGTGTGCGTGTGAAAGAAGCTTTTTTTTATTTTTCACTCGCACAAACACCACGACAACTACTATTCTCTCTCCTCTCCTTACCGGGTAAGGGACAGAGGACCACAGGACTAAAAGGTGGGCGGAGGGGCGAGGGGCGAGGGGAGAGGAGGCCCGTGTTTTTATCTTTCATGGCCGCAGCCACTTCATCTCTCGTTCTCTCAGTCAACCCAGTGTAGAAGAGGTGCAACATTGCAGCAGCAACAGCAGCAACCTGTCGCCTAGTAGTAAGTACCTCGCATCGTTTCTTTTTATGGATGGACTTGTCTCTCCTCTGCCTGGGACACCGCCAGCTTTGATAAAGCGTCTATCGACGCGTTGTGTTCTCACGAGAGAGACTGGGCCAGCGCGTTAAGTTTGATTATCGATAAAAACCAATTTTTTGTTAATTGATTTAAATTAAAAAACTAAAACTATATATGTATATAATATATATATATATATCATCTAGATAAGTTATAATTACATCCACCCAAGTAGATCGATATATATATTATACTAATAACAACAGAAAGAACAATTGCTTTTTACAATTACATCTTCTTCTTTAATATTTTTTTTTTTTTTCATTTTCAATCTTCTCTATTAATTTGTCTTTAAGTTAAACATATATTTACCAACCATCCCAGAAAAGTTTATCTAGCTTAATACAAAAAAAAAAAAGGAAAACCCTAAAAAAAAATTACAACATATATATACATCGAATAGACACATCATGTTCAAACCAACAGATACTATTGGTGTGGTTCACTCTCGTTCTACAATGAATACTGCTATAACTGTCTCGTCAAACATTTGGAGACAGTATAAATATCTCATTGTATCAACAGTGTCCATGTTTTTCATAATGAACATTATTTACTCTAGTACAAACTCATCAAGTTCTCAATCTGACATCCGAAACTTGATCTTTTCATATACAAAGGACTCATCATCATCTCATAACATTACTAATAACCCACTGTTAGACCCATTGGCTAACAGTAAGCCTCCAAAGAAAAATGTTAATGATATGTACACTATAGAGGCAAGATTGAACTCCTATTTCAATTACAAACCATCAGAGGATGTGGAAAATTACATCTGGCAAATCTGGACTGTTGGGTTTGATGATGAAAACTTTCCTGAAAATTGTAAAGAGCATGTGGAGAGATGGAGAAATGCCAATGAAAACTATGAACACCATTTATTATCTCTAAAAGAAGCTGAGGATAATGTCGTTGATTTCCTAAGACCAAATGTCCCAGAGGTTGTTGAGGCATTGAGAATGCTTCCTCATGACCGTTTGAAATTTGAATTCTTGAAGTATTTAATTGTGTATCTCAATGGTGGACTGTATGCAGACATTGACACCACTGACATTAAACCTCTAAAACATTGGTTCTGGTCTAGATTGATCCCAGATAGATTGATGGTTGGTATCAGTTCTGATTTCAATGATGAGAAATGGCACCAACTTTTCAATAGAAGACTGTCATTTTCTACTTCATTATTCAGAGCTAAATCCCACCATCCCTTTTTGGCAAAATTGATTGCTAGAATCACATTTATCATATTTGCTCAAAAGGATATGATCACCAAGGAGATTAATTGGGATCACGAGTTTAACAATGTCGATGCTAATGGTGAACCACTGGTTGAATTTACTGGAGCATCTGTGTTTACAGATACATTGTTTGAGTACTTGAATTCCATCGAAAATACTGTCTACGCTAAAGTTGCCAAACAAGTCAGAGAACAAACAATTGTTGGTCCAAAGGTTCCTGATAAACAAAGATTCAGTTATAAGTCATTCACAGGGTTGACTGCTCCAACTCAGATTGATGATGTGTTAGTGATGCCAAAGATTACATTTTGTGGGTACGAGGGATCCAGAAAGGACAGTTACGATGATGATGACACTAGAACAGGATACGATAAATACTATTATGGTAGACCTCTAGTGTTGACTGAATGGTCCAAGATAAAACTAGCATTGGGTAATGCTTAAAGTGAAGAAGGAATATTTTATAATGTTTTTTTCTTTCTCTTTTCGATTAATTAAAATAAATTCTTTACTTCCTTCCTTCCTTCCTTTCATTCTTTCTTTCTTTCTCTTTCATCTGTTCATCTTTTTTTTTTTCTGCCGACATTTGGAGAAGAAGAAGAAAAAGCAGAAGAAGAAAGACCATCACGTCTAACATGCATAAACGTTTTCCATTTACCTCTCTCCCCTTACTGTAAGTTTTCCGTTTAATATCCCTCTCTATATTGTACCTTTTCTCTTTTCATTAATTGTATTTATATATATATATGTATATTTATTATAATATATGTCACTGGCGCTAATCAAAGGACACATATCAATCAATCAGTTAAACAATTGATCAATACGTACGTACGCAGATCACCTGAAACGCGTCGATCTAGATTTGAGTCAGACACGCCACGAAGCTTATTATTAACGCATGCGCACGCTTAGACACAAGCACATATTAATTGTGTATTCGTATTTACAATACCAGACAGACATTATCTTTAGAACAGTTAAATTTCACATATATTTTTTTTTGGCATGTTTCTTCTTAATCGTACAGCAGAGGGGGGAAGGCAGAGCCACTGAAAACGTATATATAGTATCGTGGTATAACTATAACTTCATTAATCATATTTATAAAAGTTTGCTTTCTTATCATCATTGTACCTATCTTTCCACTGATTCTAATATATATATATATATATATATAATTAGCAGTATATAAAATTTAAAATTAGCAAACTGCACATTACGCAGAAGACACATATAATAACTGTTTTTTTCTTTTTACTTTTTCTTTTGATTTATTGATTATTATTAGATTGACAAGAAAAAATCATCTTCATGTCTGGATATACAAGTATAGGTGCCTCCAAGGCTGGTGGATATAATTCCCCAAAGTTCAAAAGAATCTTCGTCATAGCCGGTCTTGTTGTCGGCTTCTTGCTGTTCAAATTATCAACTTCCTGGTCTATGAATGCGGAAGATAGAATCATCAAGGAAGCATTGAACAACCTTTACAAATTAAACCCTAAATCAAGAGGTGCTAACCCATATGATGCCTCAGTCACAGCTGAAAGATTAGCCAAGTTTTTTCCATTTGATGACTCTCCAAAGAGAATCGTCAAGAATATCTTCCAGATGTGGAAAGTGTCCTTGGATGATCCCGATTTCCCTCATAAAGACCTAGTTACTAGATGGAAGAACGAAAATCCTACATACAAGTATAACTTGCTAACCGATGATGAAATCCTGGGAGAGTTGAGACGTCATTTCCAAAACACTGTCCCTGAAGTTCTTGAAGCCTTTGAAATGATGCCAAATAAGATTCTACAGTCTGATTTCTCAAGATACCTACTGATTTTCTTAAATGGTGGTGTTTATGCAGACATTGATACCCAATTAGAAAAGCCTGTCGACACTTGGTTTGATTCCGACCGTAATTGTGGTTTCGTTGTTGCCATTGAAGAAGATATGAACATTGAAAACTGGGAACATTATATGACTAGAAGAGTGCAACTTGAACAATGGACATTTAAGGCCAAGCCTAGACATCCAGTGCTAGCCAAGTTGATCGCTAAGATTGTTGAAACTACTTACAATGCTAAAAAGAATGATAGATTGAGAGCCTACTACAAGGATTTTAAGGGTGTTGATAGATGTGCATCCATTGATATCATGGTTTGGACAGGTCCTGTCGTTTGGACAGATACCATTTATGCACACTTAAACTCGTTACAGAACCCAACCATCATCGACGTTGACCCATCCAGAGATACTGGTCCAGTGTTGTACGGTCCAGAACTTGAAGAAACTGAAGTGATCAGTTGGAAGTTCTTAACTGGTTTAAGAACACCAGTAATGATCGATGATGTTGTCATCTATCCTAGATTGTCATTCAGAGATGATATCGATAACAACTGTGGTAAATATTGTTATGTGTTCCATGAATTCGGTGGTTCTTGGAAGAATAACGGTAAGGGTGAAATCAAACCTGGTATGGAAGGTTATGAAGGTGATGAAGAGAATAATGAAGGTGGCAACAACGAACAAAACAAGGAGGAATCCAAAAGAAAAAGAGATTTAACCGATATTGAAGAGGGAGAAGAATCAGTTGAATTAGATAAGAGAGACTGTTTGTACCCTTACCACGCATACTAACTAACCAACTAACTAACTAACTAACTAATCAAGCTTACTTTCAATCGCTACCCACCAACTAGCATGCTTTAAATTGATCCTTTACTTAACATAAATCGTCATCTATTCATCTATTATTATTATTATTATTATTATTATATAATTCTCTTTTTTCATTTTTGCCTTTTTCCCCCCATATATATCTCATTGTATGTTTGGCTTGTTATTTGTATTTTAGTAATAACTGAATTTGTCTCCATATTTACTCGTAAAATAGGATAGGATTAATATATCCTTCTTTTGAAAAATAAATAAATCGATGAAGAAATCTGGCATAACAGTCACGCACATTTCTGCGAACAAATATCTTGTCTGCGCGAGTTATGCCAAAACTTTTCATTTTTGGAAACTTCTTCAACATTTTGATTTTTTTATTTACTAAGATATCTTCAGTAGCTATAATAACTGTTTTTTTGTTTAAAGAAACTCATATATAGAGAAGTTAAATACCAGATCAAACCAAAATATAACCATCAATAAATACATTTGAATATGTCTTTAAGAAGTGCAACCGGCTTCTTTTCCATATTTAGTAAAAGATTTGCATCAACAACTGCAAGAAAACAACTTATAGCTCCTGCATCTGTTCCATATGTCGAATCAAACCCACATTTAATATCAAAGTCTCCAGAAGCAAAGAGATTGAGAAAGAGACTCTTAGACAGAACAGGTCTCATTGGTGTCAAAAGAGGAATGACATGTTTCTTTGATACTACAGGTAAAAAAATCCCAGCTACTATAATTGAGATTGATCAAGTTGAAGTTATCGCCAACAAAACACTAAAGAAAAATGGATACTATGCCGTGCAATTAGGTTATGGATTCAAACCAAAGAACCAGACTAAAGCCATGTTGGGTCATTATGCTAAGGCAAAGGTCTCACCAAAACAAAAGGTGTGGGAATTCCAAGTTAAATCCAATCAAGGTTTATTAACCCCAGGTACTCAATTGAAGGCTGATCACTTCAAACCAGGACAAATGGTCGATGTTATTTCCAAGACTAAGGGTAAAGGTTTTGCCGGTGTTATGAAGAGATGGAATTTCCATGGTTTGAAGGCAACTCATGGTGTTTCTTTAGCCCATAGAAGTGCTGGTTCCACCGGTATGAACACATCTCCTGCTAGAGTTTTACCAGGTAAGAAGATGGCTGGTCATTTAGGTGATGAAATGAACACTATATTAAACTTGCCAGTCTTGGATGTTAATGCGGAAAAGGGTTATATATTAGTTAAGGGTTGCGTCAGTGGTTCCAATGGGTCCTTTGTCAAAATTAGAGACGCTATAAGAGAACATGGTACCCATTTAATTACCAGTCCCGTGAAAGAGGAATAGAGAGGACTAGTTCCTCATTTATTTATACATAATATATTCCCCCGTTGTATATAGTCTTGTTAATTTAATTTAATGTCATGTTTTGTTTTATAAAATCATATATCAGTAATTAAAAGTAAAGGTTACGCTGTTGAATATTCTTATAGATTTGATCTTAGTATTAATTATATTTTATTATTAAATTGTAAATCTGAAAACCAATAAAAACTGGGTCTTACTCTAATAAATGACGGATGATGAAAGAGAAAATACACACATCCAATATCTAAGTTATACATTATATCTATTGACCGGCATACGTTTATAATTTTTCACCATGTACAGTGGTTCCAGTTGTTGACTTTGCAGGCTTTTGATCGCTGACCCTGCTCAATCTTTCGTTTTCATCATCAAATAACATATATGCAGGTAAATACTCGTTTGTTTTACCCTTCACCTTTAATAGTGGATTTTTAATGGTATTGCTGATTCCACCCAAGGATGTATACCCTAAGTCATAGAGTTTACAATATGGAATCTCAAGGTATTTCAAGAAGTACCAGACTTCACGGGTTGTGAATTCCAAAATAGGATGGATTCTCATGAACTGAGGCCATCCATGATCAGTTTGTATCATTGGTACCAACTTAGCTCCATATGGATCTATCTTCCTTATTCCGACCATGATTGCCTTAATCTTTGGTTCTTGGTCCAGATAATCCTTAAACCCATCCTTCATATTATTTTTATACTTTGTCAGACTTAATTGGTATTTCTCACAGGACTCCTCTAGAAAATGATCCTGTTCTTTGAAAGTATCTTCGGAGTTGATGTATATGGAGTTCAATTTCAAGTCCGTAAGACCGGATACATTGTCAACATACTTCGAATAGATAGTAGCCATGTAAATTATTAACATCACCAAACAATCCTTTCCTCCATTGAAACTGATGGAGAGTTCATCCAGTGTGTATTTGTCCAATGCATCTTTGATTATTGTAATGGAATCCATCACCCGTTGCTGTGTCTGTTTATGAAGTGATTGGTTGTGAAACAAAGGCTGAGGATTCGTTGATTGATTGGAGGTGTACGGAACGGGATCTTTAAGGAAAGATTGAACCATTTCATAGCACTTCTTGCATGTTTGAACCAATGGAGATTGTGCCATCGTATTCATTTTTTTATTGCCCTTACTTCACAATTGATTAATCAAACAGAGAAACAACCCAACCGAAACTCTGGAGATTGAATATATATAATAGTAAGAGATGTTTTGGTAGGGAAATCTGTAGATCTTACTAACTACCTGTTTATAAATAATATTATTCTGTGTATTACTTAAATATTTCAAAGAAAATCTGTCCAAAATGAAAATGGTGCTCAAACTGTGTGTCACGTGATCAGTACCTCGGACAATCTTCCAAAATAAGCAATGTAAAGCTTAGTATGAACGAGTCTTTAGTTATATGTACATATGTTTTTTGTTTTTTGTTTTTTGGAATTGGTTATTAATATTTATAAATTATAGGTAATATATATATATATACAGAGGAATAAATTATCATATTTTACATTTTGGCCCATTCAGTTAGAGGTGCCTGATATTCCATAGGTTCGGAGAGACTTGGAATATTTAATTTCCAACAATGAATGTTAATCTGTAATGAATCAATCTCTGGATCTTTCATCAATGGAAATTCACAATCCGGACATCTTAAACCTGTGGTCTTAACATCGTGTGTTTTGAGAGACTTCTGGTTCAAATCCTGAATGTATGATTCCCATTCTTGATCATCCAGTTGATCGCTGGATTTTATCACAGTAGAATAGATTCCATCAGGACCATACATCGCATCATTGGACACAGGATATCCCAAGTTACGTAAGTGAATCCGTGGTTGAATAGCACCAGCCTTTGCATTAACAGTACATGAGACCAATGATTCATTACTAGATTCATCGTATTTCAAAAACTTAAAAACAGAATGCGCAGGGAATGAACCATGAGTATGTCTTCTAGCATTGATAGTGACAATGTCGTCCGTACAAGTCACTTCACCATCTTCAGGGAAATGGCCCGTTACTCTAGCCAAGTACACCTTTGAACCCTCCACTTCATTCAAATGAGCAGTCAATATTTCCGCAGCAGTTAAACTCTTAGCATATATCATAACACCAGAGATCAATCTATCCTCTCGCACCAGGGGGTATAATCTATCACATCCATTTTCATCAGCAACAATATTGGAAACAGTGTTATAACGGTACGGTCTAACAAATGATCCAGGAACACCAGCCGGCTTATTAACCACAATTATCTTCTCGCTATCATCGAGAACTTCAATGGATTTGCCAGTATCCTCATCAGGAGGCGCTAGAAACACTGGTGGTTCATGCATGTGACGTGAGTGGGAGATGGCATCACCACTTCTCAGTTTTAAATTATTTAATTGTTTTCCACTATATGTGGTTTTCTGTATTGTAGATATCTGATTCTTATCGTACTGATCTCTAAGTGATTTTGATCTTGTTAGCTGGTAGTTGTTATTTGTGATTTGCTTCAAGAAATAGGAACGTGGACGATTATCATTTTTGGACATTAGAAACTCAGGCAAGTTGGGACCCTTGGCGGCATCTCTTGGAGAAACAGTTAAAACCTGCTTTTGGTAATATGGAGTAAGGTAACGAAGACCATTCTTGAAGTACGCCTTGGGCACAGTATTAGACATTATTCTATTGAATGAACTAAACTTAGCTATTAAGAAATAATGTTATAATATACGCCAATGACACAAAGCATTGGTTATAACATGTATATCATATATTACATCTATATAGTGTTTGAAATATTTCTATCGGAAAAAATATGCCGGTGCGTAAAGGGTACGATCGACTTATCATCCCAATCGACCCAAACTGGTGCACTATGAGACTAAATTGGGGAGACCTTAAGGTCCTTATATATTCCAATCCAACCAGTACAACTATGAGAGAGACGTGTTTCAGATTATGACACGCTGATACGGAAAAGAGTGGTCACCCTTGTATTATTTTTCGGATTTATTACTTCTATGTAACTATGTAACAATATCTAAAATAATGAAAGAAAGATCTCTATGTCTTCCCACTTTCCTCTCAAAAGGGCAAATTAAACAAGAATTTAACCCTCCAGCAAAGTAGGAATATATCGGTTTAAACATCCTAGGCACTATCGTTCTTAATGATCTATAACAATGTAGTCATGTAACGACTCAATGGCCTCTTTTAGCCACTTGCAATGCTCTTTCTTGAAAGCCTGGAACTTTTAAATAAGAGATTCCATTGGTTGTTAATTCATCATAAGAGACATTATTGGCAATGAAATCTGTAGGTTCCATGACTCCGACGTACACAGTGGTGAAATGCTTCTTCAAGTCCAAAATTCTATTCAAACAAGGTTTATTCCCACTTAGACGTTCACTGCATGGTTCCATAGTAGTGTACAATTCACACCCCATTGGCAATTCAGCATGATCTTTAAAGTATTTAGTCAATGCATTTTGCTCTGCATGAGTGTTTCCCTCTAATTCTCTTGTGTAACCATCAGCTATAACCTTACCTGAGTTAGTGATGACACAACCAACACAGAATGCAGACCCTATAGGTGTACACTTCTTGGCTTCATCCAAGGCAGCCTCCATCATTGATGTTTGTTCCTCTAGAGCCCAGTATGGTAGCTCTGTTTGATAACTCCATTTCTTGTCCTTTGATTCATATTTAAATGCATGTAAATACAATTCCAGATCGTTCACACCTGGGTCTGAGTATAAGTCACCCTGGCAAACTTCACATTTTTCAGTGAGTTTCACGGTACCATCAGAATCAGGATGTAACCAACTTGAAGCAGGTAAAGTTTTACCTATATTTTCTAATTTTTTCGAAACTTCTTCAATGTCAAAGTCCCCATTTTTCCCCAGATTTTTACCCCAGATTTTTGGACTGGAATACAGGGAATCGTTAGCTATAGGATATCCTAAATATTGCAGATGGACTCTAATCTGATGTGTTCTACCAGTCAATGGTTTACATAACACAATGCTCATCTTTCCATCATAGTTTAATCTTTGGAATACCGTTTTGGAGGCCTTCCCCTTCTCTTCATCAACTATATTGAAAGCTAATCTTGGATCAATTGTCAACAGAGGTTTGTCAACGGTGATCTCTCCCAATGGGAATTCCCCAACTACCTTAGCTATATATTCCTTATGTATTTCTCTTTGTCGAAGTTGTTTCACAAAGTTGTCAGCGCCCTTTCCAGTTTTCCCAAGAATCATTAACCCCGATGTCAGTCTATCCAATCTATTACAAGGATGGGTCTTGATCCCTAGCTCTTTCTCCAAAATGAATGTAATGGTGTTATGTCTGTATCTTCCAGTTGGGTGCACTGGCACCCCTGATGGTTTATCAATAATCACAAGCTCATCATTCTGATCAACAATCTTAATTGGTCTTGAGGACACTGGTGGTTCATGTCTGTGCATTCTATGACAGATCAAGTCACCATTTCTGATAATGGAGTCTATATTCGATGGTTCATTGTTGATAGTGACCTTACCTGAGGAAATTGCCTTGACATAGTATGACTCTGAGTACAATCTGAATTCATTCTTAAAGATATCCAACAGCTTACGGTCTCTCCATCTCTCCTTGCAGTAGGTCATGTATGTAAAATAATAAGGTGTCACTCTACGAAGAGCACCATCGATGATGTATTCCATATCCTGGTCCTCTTCTCTCATGGTTTTATCCTTTGGAATGTCTTTCAAATTTGACTCGTTAGAATCGCCTCCTAATCTTTGATAAGCGGACATTGAACCTGCATCCATATGAATCTTTCTTAATTTAAATCCATTCTTATCCATTAAGGAAGATGATGTTCTTTTGACGTTTTGATCACCCATTTTTAATAACAATCTATTAAATAAGAGCATATATATGTATAGAGGAGAAGAGAGAGGAGTGACAAAAAATAAAAGGAGGTCGATGATATCGGTATGGGAGACCAGAAGGGAAGATCAACGGTATTTATTATATATAAAATAACCACAATTTTCCACCATACATTGAAAAAAAGTGATAGTATGAAATGAATGAATGAATGCATTTTTACAGTGAGGAAAAAAAAACTTTTTTTTCTTTCTTTTTTTTTTCACATTTGCATTGTTTTTTTCAATTAATTTTTATCAATTAAAACACAGTACAGGAAAGGAGAAAATTTTTAAGATAAACAACAACAAACCTAGTAGAAAACAACACATCATAGACTTCTCAAAGCTAATATGATCTTCCAGAACACTCTTTTAAGTGTCATTCATCATTTCAGAGGGTTTAGAAAGACTATCAAGAGTTTCTCAACACTCGCCGTGGACAATAAAATGTTACCAAATTACGATCTATTCAACCCACAACTACGGGCTACTATCCAGCAACTAGATTCTCTTGCACCAAGATTTGAAATAGAGAGGGGAGAAATAGAAATATTGAAATCACCGGTGGATTTTTACTCTCAATTAAAGGAGAAGATTTTAAAGGCTGAAGATAGAATTTTCTTGTCATCGTTGTACATAGGGAAGTCACAAGATGAGCTAGTGCAATGTTTGTATGATTCCTTAACTGCTAACCCCAATGTTAAAGTGAACATTCTCTTGGATTGTTTAAGATCCACTAGAGACGCACCTCACAAATCTACAGCATCCTTACTGATGCCACTAGTGGAGAAATTCGGTAAGAGTAGGGTCAATATCAGATTCTACCATACACCTCACCTAGGCGGGTTGACTAAGAGATTATTGCCCAAGAGAATCAATGAGGGATGGGGTTTACAACATATGAAGATTTATGGATTCGATAATGAGATTATCCTAAGCGGAGCCAACCTTTCAGAGGATTACTTCACCAATAGACAGGATAGATATTATGTTTTCAAGAATATAAACTTGACAAATTACTATTATAAAGTGCAAGAGGCTGTTGGATCATTGAGTTATCAAGTGCTACCTTTTGAAAACCAACAACAATTCATATTGGACTGGCCTTCAGATAACAAATCCTCTGAACCACACTTAAATGTGCAACATTTCATTCGTGATTCCACTAAACTGTTGTTACCTATTCTTAAAAGTCATCAATCCACCCCGTCTTCAAACATATCTAACCCGGAGACTATAGTGTATCCGGTGTCATCCTTTGCGCCATTACTTAATCCAGACTACTCTACAGAGAAACAGGCGATTTTAAGGTGTCTGACACATTTATCCAACAAGGAGGCAAAACTAACATTCACAGCTGGTTACTTTAACATGCATCCAGATATCCAATCCAAGATCCAATCCTCCTTGTGTAAAGGGGAGATAATAACTGCCTCGCCAAAGGCAAACTCATTTTACAAATCCAAGGGGATAAGTTACTACCTACCGCATGCATATCTTTTGAATTCGATGAATTTCCTCAAATCCATGGAGAGTAATCACAAACATCAGGTGTCGTTGTTAGAATGGGAGAATGGTGAGGTTAACACCAAGGATGGATGGTCATACCATGCCAAGGGTATATGGATCAATATGGCTGGTGATGAGAAACCAAGTATTACAGTCATAGGGTCGTCAAATTACACAAAAAGAGCGTATAAATTAGATTTGGAGACCAATGCATTGATCATCACCAAAGATCCTGAATTACAGAATGCAATGTACGAGGAGATTGAACATTTGAAGGAACATACTAAAGAGTTGAAATTGGAGCATTTTGAAGAAGAAGAAGAAAGACAAGTTGGTTGGGGTGTTAAACTAGCATCCAAGCTATTGTCTGGTATGTTATAGTTTTCTTCCATTTCTTAGATGTCTCTCTCTCTCTGTGTGTGTGTGTGTGTGTGTTTTAAATGTTTTCTTTTTTTTGTTCATATTTATTTGTTGTCGTCGTCGTCGTTATCGTTGTTGTTTTATGTCTCTTTTCTTATCTGTATATAATAAGGCAAGATATGAATGATTATAATTGTCTTCTACATTCATAAACATCATAATATATAAAAACTACCATTTTCGGCAATTTAGTA
>PPHW02000027.1:12810-131414 GCA_003705225.2 Ambrosiozyma vanderkliftii
GAAAAAGGAAAAAAAAAAAAAAGGAAATACCGAAACAAACCAAAGTATGAAAAAGAGAAAGGAAAAAAAGGGGGGGTAGGAAGGAGTAAATGAAAAGGAAAACTTTTTTGTAAATGTTGTTGTAGTTGTTGTTGCTTTTAGATATGGTAAATTTGAAAACAGAGAGGGGAAGAAGAATATTGACAAGAAATTAACAGAAGAGAAAGAGAAATGGAAAGAAAGAGAGAGGGGAGAGTAGAGAAAGAAAAAAAAAGGCATTAGGAATAAGTTAGAGTTTCAAACAGAGAAGAGATGATGGAATAGGGGATTAATTTTTCAAACTTCTTCTTTGCTTAACAGCATCAGCCAAAGTTTTCAAAACATCAATGGTATCATCCCAACCAATGCAAGCATCGGTAATAGAACAACCGTATTTCAATGCATCTGGTCCCTCAGCTGGGACATCTTGTCTACCTTCATTGATATTACTTTCAATCATCAAACCACAGATAACATTAGAACCGTTTCTCACTTGTCTAGCGATTTCATCGACAACCTTTGGTTGGTTCTTATGGTTTTTGTTGGAGTTACCATGGGAGCAGTCAACCATGATTCTAGCTTCACCTGGTTTCACCATGTTAGCCTTAACCAAAGCGGCTTGAGCCTCCTTGACAGAGTCTTCATCAAAGTTGGTACCCTTCTTACCACCTCTTAAGATAACGAAACAATCCTCGTTACCTTCTGTACCGACAATGGCAACAACACCTGGTTTAGTCACAGAAAGGAAATGGTGAGGATGAGCAGCGGCTCTCATGGCATCGACAGCGACACCCAAGGTACCATCAGTACCGTTTTTGAAACCAACTGGGAATGATAAACCAGAGGCCAATTCTCTATGAAGTTGGGATTCAGTGGTTCTAGCACCAATGGCACCGACAGAGAATAAATCAGACAAGAATTGTGGAGAAATGGTATCCAACATTTCACCGGCAATTGGCAATTGTTCAGTTAATCTAACGAATAATTCTCTGGATATTCTTAAACCCTTGTTGATGTTGTATGAGTTATCGATATCTGGATCATTGATCAAACCTTTCCAACCAACAGTGGTTCTTGGCTTTTCCAAGTACGCTCTCATCACAATGCACAATTCACCCTTAACGTCTTCATTGAGTTTGGATAATCTTTCACAGTAGTCTAATGCAGCCTTTGGGTCATGGATGGAACAAGGACCAATAACCACTAATAATCTGTCATCAGAACCTTTCAAGATATTAGTGGCAGAGTCTCTACCTTCAAGGATGGTTTGTTCAGCCTTTGGAGTGACTGGGAATTCATGTTGAAGTAAATCAGGAGGAGTCAATGGGTTGTAACCAGAGATTCTCCAGTCTTCTAATCTGGATCTATCTCCAACATGCTCGTTTTGCATGAACATCTTTGTAACAGCCTAGAAATATAAATGAAAATGAAAAGGAAGGTTATCTTAATGTTAGTAATCTTTACAATATTAGATATGAAACCAATCTTTTCTCTGGCTTCTTGTTCCCTTGATCTCAAAGTCTCTCTATGTCTCTCTCTCTCTCTCTCTCTATCTCTATGTATTATTATTAAATTGACAAACACAATTGTTGTATAGTTGAATGCTAATTATGAAAATAAGAATAGCCATAGATGGAGAAAAAAATTGGGAGGAGTTGCCATAATAAAACAAAGTCCGGCCTAATAAAAGTGTAAAAAAAAAAAAATTTTGGTCTTCTATAGAAGAAAACAGGAACAGGATTCATGGTGATGAGAAGAGGACATTATATGATAATGGACGGAACATGTAAATGATATTCATATTATATATTATCAAAATCTGAAATGATAGAGAGAGAGAGAGAGATAGATGGATCATTCTAACATATGGGAACTAATATGGGGGGAGAGAAGGGAGTAGGGAGTAAGGAAATATAGGGATAAAAACAATAAAAATATAAACATACTGGCATCTTTTGTATTAGTGTATGTGTGTATAAGTGTATGTGTGTATAAATAATATAAGCAAATAATATATATATATATATATATATATATGTGTGTGTGTATGTATGTATTATAAGACTATATGATGATACAATGATATGATTATATATAATGATAAATATATATGATAAATATATAAATAAAGTAAAAGAGGAAAAGTAAAAAGAAAGAAAGAAACTCTTTTTTTTTTATGAGATGATGATGAGATTGATGAAAAAAAAAAATGACTCTTTTTTTTTTTCTTTTCTTTTTTTTTTTCTTTTTTCTTCTTCTTCTTAGTTAATGAGCACAGCCGTGTGAAATGCCCACGTTTGGGGGAGATTGATTATATTAGATTCTGATTCTTCCTTCAACTATACTATCATAGACATTCTCATCTAGCATCTTATAGCTCTTGCTCTTATTATCGAGATAGTACACCTCCAGTTTCCCCGTCTTCCCCAATGGCAATACAGGGTCCCTAAACACCTTCTTCAACACCTTGTGGTTCTCCGTCATTTTAATCTCATCAAACCGAATGAAACATGGCCTAGCATAGTGTGGTAGATTGGCAAATACAGCCTTGGAAATCTTATCCAGTATCACCAATCGATCCTGTAACTTCTCTGCATTCTTGTTCTTGGTTTCAATGATGGCATATCCACATCTCCCCTCGTGTTTACCAACTCTGGCTCCAACAACAACACACTGGAATAAAGTATCCACTTTTAGAATTTCGTTTTCAACCTCAGTGGTGGATACATTCTCCGATTTCCATCTATACGTGTCACCTAATCGATCAACAAAATGTAAACACCCATCCTCATCAAATTTCATCAAATCATCGGTTCTCACCCAACAATCACCCCGTCTGTAAACATCCCTGATAACCTTTGAATATGTAGCCTCGTCATTGTTCAAATACCCTTGGAATGTTCCCTTGACGTAATTGGGATTCCACACCCTCATCACCATCTCACCCTTTTCATTCGCCTTGGGCACAACGCATAACCCATTCTCGTTTCTATAAATCGTACTATCATCAGCATCCTCCATTTTCACTAGATTGTAAACCTCTCCAATGACAGTGGATGCAATGATACCATAGTTTCTAATGCATCCAACTCCATGCCCATCGTGCTCGTAACATGTCGCTCCAAATGGTCCCTCGGATGATGCATAGATCTCACCAACAACTCTAATACCAAATCTCTGTTTAAACTTCAACCAAATATCCGGACGTAAACCATTACCAATAGCTGACTTGATCTTTCCTCGACATGTAGCCTCATCCCTTGTCACAGGACCATCGGTCAAATATCTACACACTTCACCAACGTATTCAATGGTGTTGGCCTCAGATAACCTAACCTGGGTCCAAAAACTGGATAACGAAAATTTATAACCCAAACACAATGTACTACCTTGCACCACCGATGGAATCAATCCTAAAATAGATGCAGTGGCATGGTACAATGGCATAGCTGTATACATTCTATTCTGATTTGTCAATCTAAATGCATGGGTGAACAAATACCCAGCAAAAAACACCTTACGCCATGAATTACCTGCTGATTTAGGTAATCCCGTTGTTCCAGAGGTGTAAACGAGTAAGGCCGGATCAAAGTATGAAACATCGTCCCTGATCTTATCCGTTTGTCTGAATCTAGGTTTCTTCTTTGCATACTCCATCAGTTCAAATTCATCAAACAGAACAATTTGCAAATCAGGTAAGGAATCCTTGATTTCAGCCGAGGTTTCATCAAAGTTCTTGTAACTTGGATCAATCTTATCAACGAAAACAATGTTACTGTTGGACACCTTCAATGAATGCACCAATGGTGAATGGCTTAAATTGTAATTCAAGAAACAAGGCACTGCTCCAATGTTCCATAACGCCAACCATAATATTGCAAAGATTGGCTTATTTGGAATGAAAAAGCAAACAATGTCTCCCTTCATGATATGCTGTTCATGTTCTAATACATATGACAGTCTTAACACTAGATCATACAATTCTTCAAATGTGATTCTCTCAACGGCAAATGCATCATCTCCGTCAACTTCAAATGATTTGCCCGGCAATGGCCTAACATACACAATTGCCTCCTTTTTCTTATACTTTGCAGCATTCTTTTCAAAAATATAAAACAGTGATAATCTATGGCTCACAAATGATTGATATAAATGCATTACAAACATTGGAATAACACCCCTTGCAAGATATAGGTCTTCTGATATCCGATATTTCTGATCCAGCTTCTCGTAATATTTCACATAAAATACATAAAGCCCGACCAATGCGATTAATCCCAGTATCAATAAAATCATTGTTGTTTGTTGTATTTGTTGTATATATGTATCGAATTGTCTATAAGTAAATGTGTTTAAGCATATGAATAGTATAATGTATACAGAGGTAAATAATACATACACAAAGTAATTAAGTAAAAGTAAATAAATAAACACATCTCTTCGATCCCTCACTGAAAGAAAAAAAAAATCAACACACCATCAAATCACCGATAAAAAACCGGGTATGCATAAATATTAAATACCTAACGCTATCCAAATAGAAAGAAAACAAATATTATGTACTTCTTTATTACACAATGATGGTATACATTAAATGGTTCAATATCAATAAAAGTAGTAAATAAAATTTCAAATTAAATGTAATAAACTAGACAAACTGGGGGGGGTGCTAAGAGTTTCGAAAGGAAGGAATATTCAAAAAGAGTGGATGCCCCTATAAAAAAAAGTAGTAAAATTATAAAGTAAAACAGAGGGGAAAATATTGTCTATATATAAAAAAACAAGGGCATGTAGAACGAAATCATTCTAGTCCCATTAATCAATTAAAAACATGTGACAATTCTTTTTTTTAGGAAAAAAGAACTTTTAACAGTGGTTCTATAATAGCTTAGTTGGTGAAAACGAACAGAATGGCAGCAAAGATGCACAAGAAATTGTTAACTGTGGAAGAAGAAGCAGAACCTTCGTAAGCCTCAACAGATGATGGAGAGGAACTAGAGTCTGAGTCTGAACCTGAGGAGCCTGATGAGCCTGAGTCTGAAGAACCCGAGCCTGATGAACCCGAGCCTGATGAGCCTGACGAACCTGACGAACCTGATGAGCCAGCTGCTGGAGCAGAAGAATCCGATGAGTCTGAGTCTGAACTAGAGGAGTCTGAAGAACCTGAGTCTGAAGAACCTGAGTCTGAAGAACCTGAATCTGAAGAACCCGAGTCTGAAGAACCCGAGTCTGAAGAACCTGAATCTGAAGAACCTGAATCTGAAGAACCTGAATCTGAAGAATCTGAATCTGAAGAACCTGAGTCTGAAGAAGCTGGGCTGGAAGAATCGGAATCGGAGGCATCTGAATTGGAAGAGCCAGAGTCTGAGTCTGAAGAACCTGAGTCTGAAGCTGGGATGGAAGAATCGGAAGAGCCAGAGTCTGAGTTGGAACCCGATGCTGGGGATGTAGCTTCTGCAGCAGCGACTGCGCTTTCATCACAGACTGTGGTGTAAACAGTAACGACTTCAGTGGTGTAAACGGAACTACCAGCAGTACAATCAACATCTGGACAACTTGTAATGGTTGTAATATATGTGGATGATGTGGTCATAGTAGTCTTGCCGTTACCTTCATAAGTGGTTGTAACCTTACCGGAGTTAGCACTAGATTCTGGGGCAATTGGTTCGGCACTTGAAACTGATGCTGCACTTGGTTCTGGTGTAACAGGAACAGCACTTGGGCCTGGAGTGAAGGAGCTTGCACTTTCACCGCTTGAGGTTGGTGTATCAACAATGACTAATGTGGCTGTGATAACTTGAGAACCAGAAGTGAAAACGGTGGAACCGCTGATAAAGGTGGTTGTGTAACTACCAGTCCATGGCAGGGTCTTAGTAACAGTGTAGTGTGGTGAAGAGATTTCAGCGACACTGGATTCTGGTGCGACGGAACTTGATGTAACAGGGACAGCACTTGGGCCTGGAGTGAAGGAGCTTGCACTTTCACCACTTGAGGTTGGTGTATCAACAATGACTAATGTGGCTGTGATAACTTGAGAACCAGAAGTGAAAACGGTGGAACCGCTGATAAAAGTGGTTGTGTAACTACCAGTCCATGGCAGGGTCTTGGTAACAGTGTAGTGAGGTGAGGATGGAGAGTCAGTTGGAGTCTCGACAACAACCAAGTCAGCAGTGAACGTGGTAGAACCAGAAGTAACAGTGGTTGAACCACTAGTAAAGGTGGTGGTGTATGTACCAGACCATGGAATAGTAGTTGTGACAATATAGTGTGGAGAAGATGGTGAGTCGGTTGGAGTCTCAACAACAACCAAGTCAGCAGTGAAAGTGGTGGAACCAGAAGTAACAGTGGTTGAACCACTAGTGAAAGTGGTGGTGAATGTGCCAGACCATGGAATAGTAGTTGTGACAATATAGTGTGGAGAAGATGGTGAGTCAGTTGGGGTCTCGACAACAACCAAGTCAGCAGTGAACGTGGTAGAACCAGAGGTAACAGTAGTTGAACCACTAGTGAAAGTGGTGGTGAATGTGCCAGACCATGGAATAGTAGTTGTGACAATATAGTGTGGGGAAGAGGATGGAGAAGATGGTGAATCAGTTGGAGTATCAACAATAACCAAAGTAGCGGTGATGAGTTCAGATCCCGAAGTGAACACAGTGGAGCCACTGGTATAAGTAGTGGTGTATGTACCAGACCATGGTTCAGTGATGGTGACAGTATATTGTGGGTTAGTGGTTGGTGTGTCGACAACAACTAAATCAGCTGTGAAGGTGGTGTTACCAGATGTCACAGTAGTTGAACCACTAGTGAAAGTGGTGGTGAATGTACCGGACCATGGTTCGGTGGTAGTGACAATGTAGTGAGGTGAGGATGGAGTGTCTGTTGGAGTATCAACAATAACCAAAGTAGCGGTGATGAGTTCAGATCCTGAAGTAAAGACAGTAGAACCACTGGTATAAGTAGTAGTGTATGTGCCAGACCATGGTTCAGTGATGGTGACAGTGTATTCGGACGTTGGAGTATCCACGATAACTAAAGTGGCAGTAATAAGCTCAGAACCAGAAGTGAAGACAGTAGAACCACTAGTGTAAGTAGTAGTGAAAGTACCAGACCATGGTTCAGTTGTAGTGACAGTGTACTCTGGGGTTGAGGTTGGGGTATCAACAATAACTAAAGTGGCAGTAATAAGCTCAGAACCAGAAGTGAAGACAGTGGAACCACTAGTATAGGTAGTAGTGAAAGTACCAGACCATGGTTCAGTGATGGTGACAGTATATTGTGGGTTAGTGGTTGGTGTGTCGACAACAACTAAATCAGCTGTGAAGGTGGTGTTACCAGATGTCACAGTAGTTGAACCACTAGTGTAAGTGGTGGTGAAAGTACCAGTCCATGGCTCGGTTCTAGTAACAGTATATTGAGGAGTATCAACGATAACTAAAGTAGCGGTGATGAGTTCAGATCCAGAAGTGAAGACAGAAGAACCACTAGTGTAAGTAGTGGTGTAAGTACCTGTCCATGGTTGAGTTCTAGTAACAGTGTAGTAGGTGTTTGGATCAGTAACAGTTGTAGAAACACAGTTTGCGGCAACTTGAGTACCAGCTTCATTTTCAATTTGGAAGATGTGGTCAGAAAAGTCAACCTCTTGTCCTTGAGCATCAATAATTGTGAAATTCAAAACAGCGTATGTCATAATGTTAATGTACACAAGTCTCAGGGGGTAGTAAGAACCGGCTTCCAAATAAACAGTAGCATTAGTAGATAAAGCATCTTGCAAATAAGGCTTGTTGATAAACATAATGTTATCTTCATAACTGTCATCGGGTAAGTCAGTAGGGTTACAACAAATCATAGCACCTTGACCTAACCAGACCATGGTACCATCATCAATTGCATTCAATTGGAAGGTGTAAAGACCACTAGTACTAGCTGTAAAATAAAAATTGGTCAAAAAAATAGAATAGTTAGTAAATTTGAAAAGGTATTAAAAACACCAACTGCAAGTAAATTTGGCAAATTATATATACATACGGTAGAAGTAACCTTTGAATTCAGCAAGGAAGTTGGTAGCATCAACTTCCACACCTAAAATTTCACCACTATGTGGAACACCACGATCAGTTGGGGAATAGTTAATGTTTGGGTCGGTGATACCAGTCGCACTACCAGCGTACTTGCTCTGTGTAGTGTAGCCAGATGCATAGAAGTTGGTATCAGAGAATAGGACCGAATTATTATGTGGGTAATAGTAGAAATCAACATCAAAACCAGGAATAAATTCGGAACCATCTTGAATAACACAACCTTGGGAATCGGGACGACTGTATGCTGTAACAAGATCGGTGGTTAACAGTAAACTTCCTAATAATTGCTTGAAAAACTTCATCTTAATTGATTTTTTAAACTTTATTTTTTAGTTTGGTAAGATAAAAGAATTGATCTTCGATGATAAAATAAAAACACCTTTCGACATCTTGAGTTGTTTTAAATCGAAATTAGGGGAGGGAATTTCATCTCATTTATACCTAATTTTGAATCCAATTCTGCTGCTGGTTCATTAGACCCTAAGGCGTTATTGGCTAAGATGTTGATTAATGGAGCTACAATGTATTAGAGTGGTTTTTTGTTTCTTTTTCCTTTTTCTTTTTTGTACCTATAACGTATATAGTTTCCATCATAGAAAAGGCACTAATCCAGTACAAATACTGTACAGTAACTAAATCCACATTCCTTTTCTAACAATGGTTGCAATAATTACTTTTTTTTCTTGCCTCTAGAAGTTTAATCCTTTTTGCCTTTTTGCCTTTTTTCGATGATGCTCATTGAAGTCCAAATAGAACACTGTAATGAGGTATGAATCAGATTCTATGTACTCAGCAATGGATCACGATGATCATAATCAGAAGAGTCTAATGAATATAAAATATTTTTCTACAAATAGGGGAATTGTGTAACATCATCTTCAATAACGAATAATAGAAGGAAAGAGGACTTTAGAGGGAAGGATCATATTTTCAGGGTTCAAAATGAGCGAAGATATTTTTAATCCGTCGGAGAATTATCAAAGAGGGGGAAGAAGGATAAAAAGAAAGGAAACTACCCAATATTTACATGAAAAACGCCCATTGGTGAATTGACTCTGCATAAGAAAAAGGAAAATATGTGGAGGATGTTATTCTCTCTGTATAGTCAGTTGCCCATAACTTGTGGATGCACAAGTTTTTTAATACATAATTAGGTGAGCGTACAGATAGAAAAATATTCCTTATTTTCCAGAATTCATTTTCGACTTTCAACATCTCACCTCAATCATGTAAGATATTATTTATTTCCTATAATAGGTAACTATAGTAGATTATTGTTAAAGAAAAGAAAAGAGGAAAAAAATAAAATAAAAACAAGGCATCTAGCTCCCATCATAATAAGCGTTTGATTATATATATACAGTAATTTAAGTTATTCCGCACTATACTATAATAATAGTATGCTATACATATTATTGACATCGATCGACGCTAGAGTAAACGTCGAAATTTTGTGTTTTATATGCACGTATAGCGCTTAAACAGCCTAATAACAGCAACAGCAACCGTGTAATTTATCTCTTCTAGAAGATTTTTCAGCACTACACATATTCATATCGATGAGAAAGTGGAGGATAACAGTAAGGCTGGTGGGGTACCAATATAGACTTTGCAACAGGAAAAAAGAAATTGCAATTCCTAGACGTGAAGGGAAAAAGAAAGAACAGAAGGGAAGGGTAAGTAAAGTCAAATAAATCCAAAAAAATGTGGGATTCAAAAGCAAAAAGCAATCAAATTAATCCACGTCAGCAACAGTACAATCTACACATTGCATGAGAGTAGTACATGCATATTTCCTTTACATGAAAAACCTGAATGTATTATAATAAGCAAAAAGAGCTGTATAAATAAATGATAGAGAGAGAGAGAAAAAAAAAATATGATAAGGAAGGGGGGGTTCGTTAATTCCCACGATGAGATAACATAACATAATGAATCATATATAATACAACCTGATCACGCAAAAGGAAAGTATCAGGATTATCTAGAGAAGACAACGATCAACATAAAAGTGGCCTCTTAATTGTTCTTGCAGTTGGAGGAGTAGTAGATTATATATGAGTTCTAAAATAAATGAGTCGGGGATTGCGTATTAAAAAAGGGAGGGGGATTTGGATATGCGAAGTTTAGTTGTGTGTGTGTGTTTTTTTTTTTGATATTTACACAAACCACTTACCATCCTTGTTGGCTTTACCAATGATGGATGGCCAAGTAACGAAGGCAACTAAACCAAAAGCCCAGATTGGGATCATCTTTGAGTGGTGGGCAAGTTCCTTTAAGACAGGGTTTGGACCGATTCTCTTAGCAGCTCTAAATTGGGTTGGACGCATTGTGTATGTTTATAGATATATATATTTTAAATTGATATAAGATATACAGAAAGGAAAGAAACAGAAAAAAAAAAGATTTAAACCTTACAAGGAAAAAGAAAACATTACAGTTATTTATAAATAATAAATGGGATTTGAAAAGTATTTATAAGAAAGGATAAGGATACTTGTATCATAGAGGAAGAGGGGGGGGGGGACTTGAAAATGCCTGTGAAGCTGTTTTAGGAGCAGCAAATCAAATCGCGAGCTTCAAAAATCATTCGACTTTTTTCCTCTTTCCCTCTATTAAAAATTTAAATAATATTTTATTTTTCACAGCTTAAAATTCAAAAATCCTTCTATTAAATTCAAGTAGTGATGGTTGGTGGTTGGTGATAGGTGATAGCTGCTTTACTTACTTAGACTACGGGTGTTTTAGTTTATTTAATATTGAAGGGTGGCACTCCAATTGGATAACATTAAACTTGTAGCAGTAGAGAAACAGGAAAGAGGGGCACTCCCGATATTACCCCTCTTTAACGCTTTTTTCATGTTTTTCTTCTTCTAAATTTCTTTCCTCTATATAATATATATAGTGTATATAATATATCATAAGAATTTTAAACTACCTGTAATAGTAAAGTTGTTATTTATTCATTCACAATACATTACTTCAAATGTAAAGCATCTCAGATGTTAAATGGCTCCCCCGATGCGTAGCTATGTATTTTAAATCGCGTGTTATTCTGGAAAAAAAAAAGTGGTTCGACTTTAATGTTGAAATTTCTGCTTTTAATAAGTGAAGTCAGGTTTAATGTCAATAAGAATCAAATGATGATGATTGTATTTATCTATGATGAAACCACATACAATTGTAGTAGATGTTTCAATTTTTAACTCCGTTTTTCTCTCTTTCTCTTTTTCTCTGTAAATCTGAAATGCAGGTAGCAAATATCCTTCTCATGAGTGGTAACTACTAAGGGATAGGATTATATGCATCATCTGCTGATCCCTACTATATAAACAATAAGTCCAATCCCCGGAAAATCTCATACTAAAATTTTCAATCGTTTGACATGCATAGTCTATATACGCCTTACTGAACAACAGAGTTAAAAACGCAGAAAACAGGAACAATGTTTATTTATATAATATATGAGTATTTACAATTACACAATCAAAGCTAATCTTTCTTCTCTTCGACCTCGGTGGTGGCTTCACCTTCAGCTTCAACGGTAGCAGCAGCATCAGTAGAAGTAGAAGAAGGGGCATCCTTCTCCTCTGTCTTAACACATTCTAAATATTTAGCAATGGATAAACCACCATTGGAATCCTCGCTATCGTGTCTGAAAGCATCAATGAATCCAAAAAATCCATAAAACACATTCTCTTTAGATTCTTCGTCGTAAATCTTATCATAGATAAACGCCTTCTTAAACTCATCCATCTCCTTTTCAAATTTGTCAAAGGTGATTGGATTGTAACCGAAATCCTTCAATCTTTCATTGTAACTCTCGTACACTGGCTGTTCCAATAATAAACCTAAGGCTGGTGCCTTTGGAATGTTAATCTTTGTACTGTTAAATGCATCAGTAATCTTAGAGTGTGGGTTACCGGTACGAATGATTAAAGTGGTCAATCCAATCATCTTTCTAATCTGATGCAACATAAATGATTGACCATGGATTTTGATGGAAATCCACTCCATATCATGAATCTCAAAAGGTTTGCTAACCTTGAAATCCAACATGTATCTGTTGGCAGAAGTGTCATTGAATGGCTTTCCAATGGTAAAGTTATGGAAGTTATGGTGTCCTCTGAACAAGTTCAAAGCCTCTTGCACTTGATTCAATTTGTTCTCGGAGATTCTAAACTTCTTTCTCTTTTCGTTCAATGTCTTTTTAAACTTGTTAGCTGCATCTTCTAGTGGTATGGTCATTTGCAAATTATCTCTATTGGCAACATCAACTTGATCCAATAGATCTTGTGTGACACCTTGCTTAGTCAAATCGGCATATAATTCATCCCAGAACTCTTCATCCTCTAAATCATCTCTGTTGATCAACTTACCTAACACAGAGTTTGGTTTTGGGGGAACAAATGAATAGGTTGGCATCAAGTATTCATAAACTCTAGAGGAACAAACTTTTCTACAGTCGAATGCCTTGTTAACTCTTTCATAGCCCCAAAACTTGATCTGATCAGGTAGATGAGAGTTGATCTTCTCAACAATATCTTCATCCTCAATGATCATCTTTAAGGAAATGACATTACCAGCAGCATGCACACCTTTATCGGTTCTAGCAGCTCTCATGAAGCCAGACTTCTTCAAATCATTTGAGTTGTTTTTGGAGATAGCACCCGCCTTCACAAATGCATCAAATAGATCACCCTCAATGGTCTTAGCAGGTGGATTGAATTGCATACCATGGTAACCGGTACCGCAATAACCGATTAAACAAGCAACTTTACGTTTTGGTCTTCTCTTCTCGTCAGCATAAACAGCCTTTCCAGAATCATCTAAGATACGTCTATAATAACAATATAATTAGGTTAATCAGTTAATCGAAATGTTAGTATTCCTTGATCATTTGTCAATTATCTCTTTTAAAAGTGTATCATTGCTTTCTATGAAATGCATACCCACGAGTCTGGATTTCTCTGTAATATCCTCTGACGTTTAGGGGTGTCACCAATGTAATCTCCTTTTCTTGCTCTGAGCCATTTGCTTTGAGATCCCCTTTGGTACGATGATTCGTCCCCTTCCTCGTCGTTTTGCTGTTGTTGTTGCTTCTTGACTGAGATTGGAGTAGAATCATAGAAGTTGTTATTTGTCTTTTCTGTATTAGCAGATTCACCAGAGACAGAGAGTTCCTCTGGTTGATTTTCAGAAACGACATTCTTCACTGGAATTTCTTCTTCTTGCTTATTGTTCACACTGCTCATAATATTAATAATAATAATATCGTGTGTGTGTGTGTGTGTCTATTAATGTTTGGATAGTGTTTCTGAAGAAAAACATCAACCAAATAATAATCCACCTAATTGAATAATAACACCAAAAACAACATAAAAAAAAATTTTATTGAAAAAAAAAAAAAAAAAATCCCGAACTTTCAGGCTGTGTACGCATCATAGTTTTTTTTTTGGAAAATTTTCAGAAATTTTTATATTATAAGAAAAAAGAAAAAGTAACTAAAACCAACCTATATATATACAATAATCTATTTATATATAAGAACAGATATATATCATAATAATCATTTATCACTTGTTTCTAAACAGATAAAAATAGTACCTACCATGAGACCATTAACAGAAGAAGAAACCAAAGTTGTGTTTGAAAAGCTAGCTAATTACATAGGAAGAAATATTGCCCTGTTAATAGATAATAAGGAAAACCCACATGTTTTCAGATTGCAAAAGGATAGAGTTTACTATGTTCCATTGAAAATAGCCAAATTAGCTACATGTATAGCAAGACCTAACTTGATGTCTTTAGGAACATGTTTTGGTAAGTTTACAAAGACTGGAAAATTCAAATTACATATCACTTCATT
This sequence comes from Ambrosiozyma vanderkliftii, assembly GCA_003705225.2. Classification (NCBI taxonomy): domain Eukaryota; kingdom Fungi; phylum Ascomycota; class Pichiomycetes; order Pichiales; family Pichiaceae; genus Ambrosiozyma; species Ambrosiozyma vanderkliftii. Next base: position 26,776 of record PPHW02000027.1, read on the forward strand.
GCAATACTTATCCACATTTGCAAAGTACAAGATTTGGATTAAGGCAAACGGTGAAATGCCCTTCTTATATGGTAACCATGTGCTTAAAGCCCACATTGGTAAAATGAGTGAAGATATTCCTGAACATGCAGGTGTTATAATATATTCAATGAAGGATGTTCCATTAGGGTTTGGTGTTTCGTCTAAATCAACCATCGAGGCTAGAAGTTTACAACCAACAGGTATCGTCTGTTTCAGACAGAGTGATATTGGTGAATACTTAAGAGAAGAAGATACTTTATTCACTTGAACCACCATAAATAAAAATTGGTTATATGTATCTATCACTCCTTTTCTTACTTCTTTACTTTGTTTCATTTTACGTTAGATCTATCTATATATATATATATATATAATTATTTTTTTTTCATCTTTTTGTGCATGTATATTATTAGTATAAATTAATATATTCTAATCAACTTTACTTAAAAGAAGCTCATTAATAGTAAATAGAAACGAAAAACTCTCATTAAAGTCATTAATCATTTTCTACCCTTCTTTTTACCCTTCTTAGCCTGTGGCTTCTTTGGAGCAGGAGTAGGGGTAGGGGTAGACTCTTTAGCTGAAATGTTCAATGATTGTTCAGTAGCAGCATCAATGGCACCACCTTGAGTATCCTTGATATTCTTCTTACTCTTCTTAGGCTTGTAGTATGATCTGTCCTTTAATGGTAGCCATCTTTCTTCATCTATTTTACTAGTCAACTCCTTAGGTAATCTCTTAGGCTTAGATCTGACCTTCTTGACTGTCTTCTTCTTGGAGATCATGGAGGTTGTGCTGGTGGAGGTGGACTTCTTACTCTTTGAAGATAATAGTGGTTGAATATCTTGTGTGATTAATTCTTCAACATCAACATCCTTGGTCAATAGTTCAACTGGTGTCAAATCAGCAGTGTTCGAGTTTTCTTTGAAAAGTGTTGCAACTAATTGATCATCTTCCTTGGAGTACTTGGTTAATGTTTCAAACACTTTCTTGGCCTTCTTATCATCAAATGAAAGCAATTCAAATCCGATAAACTTTAAAAATTTCAAATCAACGGATGCATCTCCCTCGATTAGAATCGAGTATATTTGGTTCAACAAGTCAACCTTGGAGTTTTTTCTGTCTTGGGCATCATAGATATTTATTAATAGACAGGCAATTGAAGGTATTGTTAAACGTTTCTCGTCAGCTTTGATCAAGTTCTCCAAGAGTAAGGTGGCATTGTTCAAATTATCCTCATTAATTGCTAATTGAATTGCCAACAAGTTGATTGGTAAATCTAATGGATGGGAAATAGAGTATTTGAATATGTTTTGGTTACCAATTTGAGATAATGTAGATAATGCTAATGGCAAGTATGAACCACTGAATGTTTGGTTATGTGTCTTTGCAGTTTTGGTAATATCTTTTCCTGATTTGTAGGCCAACAAGATTTCGTTTCTTTGAAGTACCTTGATTTGTGGCAATGTCAATCTATCTAAAATCTTGGAGCTCAATGAGTTTGGGAATTGTAATTCACGATATAGTAAAGTTGGGTTTGAACCATTTAGGTCTTTCAAAGATAATAAATTGTTGGTGATCAATAACTTGAAAATCTCATCCTTTAACGATGTCAACTTCGATAAAACACTTGCAGCTTCATCTGGTTTGTTTAAAAGTTGATGAACGTATGCAATTTGAATTTGAATTGGTGTTAATTCACTGACTTTTTCCTCCTCGTCGTATTCGTCTAAAGCAATAGTTGCCTTTTCGTATGCTTGATTCAATAGTTGCAATGCATCGTTGTATTCTTGTTCCCTGATTTTAATTAATGCTTCATTGAAAATCAAATCGTAAGAAGCGGTATTAGTATCAGAAATTGGGGATGTAGAACCTTGTGATTGTAACTTTAATTGAGAGATCACCGCTCTTTCATTGACACTTATATCCAATTCTTCAGATTTCACATCAGCAGATGATATTAAATTTTGATATATTTTCAAAGCTTCTTCATTTTTACCGATACGGTAGTAATGTTGTGCCAAAATGTGCTTGAATCCAGTGTTGTTGGTTGAATCTTGATCTATTAATGATTGAAGTTTTTCGGTATCATTTAACTTGTAATACACGTATGATTTTTCCAACAATAAAGATGGATCAGAAGCCAACTTGGCATTGGATTCTAATAATTGTGAGGCTATTTTGTAGTTATCTAAATTGATCAAGGAAACCAAACATTGTTTTAATGCTTTGGTGTTGGAGGGATCCTTTTTCAAAATAGTTAATCCGAGATCATAAACTTGTTTATGAGAATCAGACTTGGAGTAAATCTCAAGTTTTGACAATAGATCAACTAATGACATTATTGGATGATGTTTATATGCTGTGATGTTGGTGGTATCGTTCAACAACTATCTGTTTTAGTATGTACTTCATCATCTAAACATCAATAGCCATAAATAAGGTAACGAAAATATCGACGATGATGAAAAAAAAAAGAGAACTTGGAGAGATATGGGCCGGGTAAATTTAAAATTTCGATAATATGGCTGTGCAACATGAATGTTTTTCACTTCTATTAATTAAAACTTTTCAGCTATCAGATTGAAAGATGAGCTATATCACACACACTCATTATTTATTCAATAATAACAATATATATCAGTGGTTAAATATAATATATTGTTTATCATTTGGCATTGCAACGATCATGAATAAGATATTTAAAATCCCAGTGAGGTTTTATGCAACCTCCATGAAGAAGAAAAGACCCTATTTCCAATCCAAGGGCAAGAATCTTCAGAACCCAAAAAAAGCACATCAACCTCAATCTACTAATCCGGACTCCTTGGATCCATACAAGTTTGGTAATTATTCAGGTCTTAAGTTACCAACTGATGACAAGAGAAAAAGAATAGAGACAATGATCAGCAAAATCACAGACTTTAATGAGCTTAAATTACTTCCTGAGGTTCGTATTTCATTGATCAATGAAATCAAAAGATCCACTGTGCTAAGAAACCAAAATAATTTAAATCCAGATAAAAAGGTGAAGACAGAGAATGAGTTAAATGGATTAATAATAAGACCCACTCCTATTCAGACAGCAGCAATCAAAATAATAAACTCAAATAAGTACAGTGAGTTGTTAAAGGTGTATACACTAGCGGCAGAGACTGGGTCAGGTAAAACCTGGGCATATTTAGCTCCTTTACTACAAAACATCAAGGAAATTCGAATTCAAGAACAGAAATCAGAAGATAAAGTCAAGGCTGGTATCAGAAGTGTCATTTTTGTCCCAACTCATGAATTGGTTGATCAGGTTTATGCAACACTGGAAAATGTTGCTCAAGAGTTAGATCTGCATGTTTATAAATGGGATACCAACTCTAATTTTTTGGACTTTATGCGTAATTTTAAACAATCTATAGATATTCTAGTTACCACACCAGGTAAATTGGAATCTCTGTGTCGTTACTCTTCTATATCTAATCCTAAGGCATTGTTGAGCCGTGTTAACTTTACTGTTGTTGATGAAGCTGATACTTTAATGGATTCCACATTCATAGAAGAAACATATTCCTCGTTGAAGCATATGGTTAATCTATCCAAATTAGTGTTTGTCTCTGCTACAATCCCATCAGAGTTCAATAAGTCCATTGCAAAATTATTTCCAAACTCTATCCCTGTTACTACTCCATCATTACACAAGCTACCAAAGACTATTGAATTCAGAGTTGTTAATGCCAGTGGGCCACCATATCTCGGTTCAAAGTACAAGGCATTGGCTCAAATACTGTATGCTATCCATTGTGATGGTACTGAGAGAGGGTTTGAAAAAAGGGTGCTTGTGTTTGTTAACAGAAAGGATGAAGTTGAGAAAGTTGCTAATAAGCTAAAGACATATGATCATGACGTTACTTATATTAGTAGTTCAGATACCATTGAAGATAGAAAATCGAAGATTCAACAATTTATAGATCCTCCTCTACCTTTGAAAGATGATAAACCGGTGTTGAAAGTTATGGTCTGTACTGATTTAGTCAGTAGAGGTATAAATTTCAATGGTATCAGAAATGTTGTGCTATACGATGTTCCAAAGACGTCTGTTGATTTAGTTCATAGAGCTGGTAGAACTGGTAGAATGAACCAATTGGGTAGAGTGTTTTTGGTTATGACTGATAGTGACAGAGGGCATGTCAAGGGTTTGCCTAAGGTCATCAGAAATAATAGAAGATTGGCTTAAAGTTCGTCTTTATTTGTGTGTGTTTTTTCGTATCATTATTCATTATAATTGGGCAGGTTATTTGTTTTATTTTGTATATATCTGTGTGTATATTTGTATATAGTTAGAAAAAGTGTTAGAAAAGAAAAGTCAATCGTTAAATTAAAACCTAAATAAACTTTTTAAAAGCAAAAAAAAAAAGCAAAAGACTTAATTTCCTATTAGTTGTTTCCAATTTTGTTTATTGGTAATGATCCAGGGATGTAGTAGGACATCGGTCAATGTCATTCTTTTATCAGGGTCATATTTTAGTAAACTCTTTATCAAATCGGCAGCATTGTCACTCACATAGGATGGTATTTTTAAATCCACGTTAGCAATTCTTTTATAAGTCAGTTTGGAGTTATCTTCTTCAAATGGAGGCTTGCCAACCAAGAACTCATACATGAGAATACCCAATGCCCAAATATCAACTTTTTCATTGTGTTTCTTAGCTTCCACCATCTCAGGGGGGAGGTAATCCAATGTACCACACATTGTAGTTCTTCTGATATTTGGAGAATACACTGACCATCCAAAATCGGACAGTTTGATTTGATTGTTGAAATGAAGTAAAATATTCTCTGGTTTTAAATCTCTATGGATAATGTTTTTGGAGTGGAGATATATCAACCCCTTGGTAACCTGATAAATGTAATAAGACGCCTTGACATCATTGAATCTTTTCTGTTTCTTCAATAATTGATAAAGTTCCCCATCACTTGCATACTCTAGAATCAAGTATACATTATCATCATCGTAAAACCAACCATACAAACGAAGGCAATTGATGTGTCGCACATTGGCCTGGATTTCAATTTCTCTGACAAATTGTCTCTCCACTTTATATGACACTAATTCTTTCTTATCCATCACTTTCAAAGCACATATGAAGCCACTAGACTTTTCCTTAACGCAGTACACTTTACCAAACTTTCCCTTTCCTAGCTTTCTACCCAATTCAAAATCAGATATTTTCCATTTTTTGGAGGAGGACGAAAAGGCAGGTGGTAGGTTCGTTGTCATTGGAGCAGTTGATTTTCTTACACTTAGTCTATTGAAGACGGTTTCTGATGGTGCTATTGGTACCGTTGGTGATTTGGTGTTTACTGAACTAGCTTTAATCATTGCAGCCTTATCATTAGCTTTCATTTTCGTTGTTGTGGTCGTGGATGTGGTTGTTGGCTTATTCACGCGTATATTGGATAAGGGATTCCTACTTGCCGCTGTTGCCGAAGCTGACGATATAGACATTTTATGCGACTTATGATATGGTATGAGCTGGTCCGTTTTTGTGTTTGTTATCAGCTATCTTTAGCTGCCTTTTAGTGTCTATTAGAAGGAAAAGTCGAAGGGGAAAAAGAGGTATATAGTATAGTAAGTATATACATATGAAATGTAAACATCGATCACTAGTAAGAAAAAAAAAACAGACGCCAATCGACCGCTACTATCGACGCGTTACAATAATACGTCGCTAGCAGCGGTCGATCTTATACCACTATTTAGGTTTTAAAGTCAAGACAACAAGCATATTCAGTAACTAAAACAGGAATCGATCATATGCTGTTGTAATGCTAGGTATGTAATAGCATATATGTGGTTTGCGTGAGAAAACATATTACAAATATAAAGTATGTACATATATTGAACGGAGATTTTACAAGGGTTCTCATCTCGCTCGGAGTTAAAATTGGGGGATTATTATCCAATGTTTTCGTTTTCTCTTTATTCCTACATATTATACATCTATGGTATTATTTTAGTTCAAGTTTGATAACGAACAAAAGATTAAACTCCGTGATTATTTAGGGTTTCGAAGTATTACTATAATAATGGGGGATTACTTAACTGGGAAATAGAGGGAAAGAGGGGGCAGTATAGTTGCGTTTTCAGATTTTCATACATACCTCATTAAGTAATCTGGGGAAGCAGAGTAAACAAACCCAATCTCAGATTCATGCTACATATATTGCTTGCAATGTACTTAAACTACACACTTTTATTATAAATAAACTTAAGAATTGGTTTTCCAGAAAGTCATGAAAGTGGTAAAATTCTGTAGACTTTTTTTTTTTGAATTTCTTGAGAATTAAGGTGATTTTAGAAAAAAGTGAAATTTTTTGTGGTATATGTTACTACTATCATCAAATTAATATTACTAATGTAATTTTAAACCAATAATTTACCTAACAAAAATCCATTAAATTAAAACCAAGACCATATATTTTTCATGTCCTTGATAAATTCAATATCAAATTATATCACCTATTTCTGCTATATGGCTATGCTTCACCGGACCTCAATTGTTTGGTTTGGTTTGTTGTGTTTTTTTTTTCTCTCGCTCTCTCATTTATTAATAAGCCTCACAGAGACGCGACGCCGCTAATTTAAAAAAAAAAGAGCTCAATTCTTGGGGAAAATACCTCTGAAAGAAGGATATTTCATGGAAGTTAAATTGCTATTGTTTACCAAAACAAACATTTCTGGTGCACAGGTGATTTCCTAATTAGTCAACTTGGATAGCTCTTTTAAGTTGCAGTTGGCAGTTAAGCCTGTTATAATGGGATAATGGATGCCAGATTACGTACCCATGCTGTCTAAAACCCTCTTCTATCGAACATCCCATAAATACTTGTACATCCGTACACCACAAGATAAACGATAAGCCAATGCCCCCATATTATGTGTATAGGTTGTGTGTATTATATACATATATAAATATCAACTGAAATTTATAGAATTATGTTCTTTTCCTCGTGCTCGTTTCGTTCTTTCTTTCTTACTATTATTTTAATGTGATTATTGGTTAATTAATGTATGAAATTATAAAATTTTAGGTAATTGAATCTGTCGGAAATATAATACGTGGTCAGAGGACTTCTTAATAAACTGCCATTCCCTCTCTGCTCTCACTCACTTCGGTGATCTTTTTTTTATTATGTTTTCTTACCGAACCGAAAACAGAGATTTTATAAATCACATCCACAACCACAAGACACACACATACACACACATACCATATCACACCTCCCTTAAATCTATTATCTGTTAGCATCAAATATGTCTATTATTGTAATTGTTAATCTACGTTAAGTCGATGCTCATGAAATTTGACTATATACTAGACTAGGAGGGATGATCGATCATTCAGTAGTGGTACCCTGTACTTTTTTTTCAATGACCTACCTATTTTATCACCAATGTAAAGGAGTAGGGTGTCTTTTTTTTTGGTTTAATAGTTTGATGACGGAAGAGTCGGATTTCAAGAGAGGCCAACCATCACACATACACATAACCTACATATAACATGATCCTTCTCTCTGTGCCTGTCTCATCCCTTTAAATGTCACATACACACACACACATACTCCTTCAAAAAAAAAAAAAACCAAAAAGAGGGCAAATAAACAATAAAATAAAACACACAGTTGCTGGAAAAATTTCTTCATATCAATACAGAAAAGAAGCAAAGGAGGATAAGTTTTATGGTAGGTAATGTAGTTAGTTTCAAATAAAAAAAAATTGGGTTTCCAGAATATAATATATATATATATTAGTAGATTAGTAGATTAATAGATTATGTATATATTTACACCGGCCGGGCCTTCTGAATTCGGAGATTATTTCAGGAACCATGCGAGTTTTCTTTTTTCTTTCCTTCTTCTATCTGAAGTCAGCTGAGTAGAGCTTTCTTAATTACTACAGGCCATGTAAAAATGATGAAAGTATACATATAATATACACACATATAATGTAATAATGAAATGTAATCGTACTGCTAGAGAGTTTGAGATATAGTTGCTCAATTGATGACTTACATGCCTTATACACCCGAAAGTGAAAAGACTATACACACACAAATTTAAATAGGATATGTTAAAAAAAAAAAGAGGACTAAAGTAGACAAAACAAAACAAAACAAACATGTACCTCTCTACCTGGTTTTCAATGTATATATCTCTCTATCTCTATTTATCTACCTATCTATCGTACGAAGATTAACATTATATTGGAATTGTATAACATAAAATTTCAAAGTTCTTAATCCAGTAAGGTGGTAAACAACACAACACAAAACAGCAGGAAAAAAATATTAATTTATTGGGAGAGAGGGAGAGAGCCTTATTCCTGGCTGGGATATGGCAGGCGGGCTGGCTGTTAGGCTGGGACACAGCGACACTAGGACACAGGGACTGGGACACTACACTGAGTGAGCACCGCAGCAGAGCGAAGACTGGGAAAGAGCGCTAGCTAGGGACTCTTTCCTAAAATGGCAAGACACAAACAAACCATCCGCACCGCACACCCAAGTCCTTCCTGCTAAGCAAGGTTATAAGAAGTTGCTTCTAAAATAATTTTAGTCAAAAATTATAAAAATATGACTTTTTGCTCTTCTTATTCATAAATGGGTTTTTTTTTGGTTAATGTAAAAGTTCTTAGTTTTCTTTCATTTGTTTTGTTTTCTTTTTTTCCCTTCTTCTTTTTCTTTATATATATCAATATTTATCAAGTTTATACATAATAATAATACATATACACACAACACAACACAATGCTTTCAATCGGTGATAATATTTTAAGAATCGTCAACTTTGCCTTTTTAGTTGTCATTTTGGGTTTAACTGGTTCTTTAGCTGCCACTACCCACGGTAAGCATAACCCTCAAGTTAACTTCTGTATCTTTGCAGCTGCTTGGGGTTTATTAACTTCATCATTCTATGGTGTTGTTGCCAACTTTGTCTCATTCTTGGCTTCCCCATTATTCTTGTTCATCTTTGACTTTTTGAACTTTGTCTTTACATTCGCAGGTGCCACTGCTTTGGCTGTTGCCACCAGAACTCACTCATGTTCCAACAACAGCTACTTGGACGGTAACAAGGTTGCCCAAGGTGATAAGAACAGATGTAGAAAGGCCCAAGCTTCTACTGCTTTCTTATACTTCTCCTTCTTCATCTTTTTGTTCTCCTTAGTTATGTCTGCTTTGAACATTTTAAAGAATGGTTTCTTAGGCTACTCCTCTGGTCCAAAGGTTGCCAGAACTGGTGTTCCAACTATGTCTCAAGTTTAAATTTTAATCAGTTTTTACATTTGTGATATCCCCCTCTTATTTACCCTTACCCTCTCAACATCACCATTACTACACCTTTTAGGTTTGTTTATTATTTGAACAAGAATTCAAAATATCTTTTAAAAAACACACACACAAAAAACATCAAAAAATTAATTGAAAGAGCATTTAAAACTGGTTCTCTTTTTTTGTATTACTTTTTTCTTAACACAATGAAATAGCTGTGAAATTCATTTTTTTTATTTCCTTTCTCCTCCCCCGAGATACTATTTTCTATCTTCTGTTTTTCTTTTCTTGCCTTTTGTAAAGGTTTTAGAAATGAATGAAGATGAATTATCTTTATTGGGAATTTGAGCAATTCAATAAATGGGTTTTTTTGGCTTTTTATCATGATGATTATAAACCTATTCTACAACCTTTTTACCTTTTCAACTCAACACCATTTATATTTTTAATATTATCTTTTTTACTCTCCTCCTCCCCTTGTTTTATTCATACCGTTCAACTTTTTACCTTCGTTATTATCCTACCCCCCCACTCTTTATTTTAAATTTTGTATTCTGTTAGTTTTTTTGCCTTATTTTTATTGATGAATCTTTCACTTAAGATTGCATGTTTTTTTATAAGCCAATTTAATCTGTTCTTTCTATTCTGTTTAACATCTCTTCTTCTCCCTCTCAAACCTACCCATAATATAAATTAATGTAAAGGTTTTTTATTATAACCAGCTCTGTTATTATCTAATAAAACAATAAAAATAACAACAATAAATAACAATCATAATAATTTAAATACATATATATTAATTATGCCCCTCATTGTTTTGGTTTGGACTATTCCGGAAAACCCGCCCTCCACCACCACAACCACCACCACCTCACCGCAATTATTATAAAATTTTATTTTTACGGACCGACCGACCACAACGTAGTCAGTCTCCCAATTGTGTGTGGTGAGTGAGTGAGTGTGAAAAAAAAATCTCTCAATCACCGGAGGGCGCAGATATCTCCATACTTACATTCTTTCTTATTATTACGTACATTACTTACAAATACAATTCATATTATATAATTTATAGATAGATAGATAGATAGATAGATAGATAGATAGATAGATAGATAGATAGATAGATAGATATTGTACAATATTTTTTATTTGTATGAGTTTTTTTTTTTAGATTTTTGTGGCTAATAAACATATGGTTACAAATATAGAAGAAGAGAGAAAGGAGAAAAGAAAGACCGAGTAAAGACCGACATATACATATAATATATCTATATATATAATCTTGAAAACAGGGGCGAATTGGTGTGTGAAGTGAAAAAAAAAAGAATATAATATCAATCAATCTAATCAGCCTTACTTCTCGATATTAAATATACAGATCAATTGAAATGAACCAAAGAAGAAGGAAAGGAAGAAGTAGAAGAAGAACAAAAAACAGGAAAGTTAGAAAGAGTCCCTGAAGTTGTTCTTGTCGATTCTGCGTTTCCAAACTAGGCTATTATTAATTAATTAGAATAAATAATCTAATCTAGCCTTAGATGTACGTACCTTGGATTATTCTCTATTTTATTCATTTAAACCCTTTAGCAGCCATGAATTTCTCCAAGGACTCCCACAGGAACTCTGTGATTTGCCTGTCTCTGAATCTCTGGTCTCTGTCAATGGTGATTATTTGCACATTCCAATTGTTAATGTTCTTTGGGACAATATCATTACCGTATCCAATGTAGAAACCCTTGATTTTCTGGAATAACACATTCGGCTGGCTGTACTTGTAATTCTTGAATTGCCATTCTTGTCCAGTGGTAAACACTGCAACAACTCTATCCCAATGCTCTGGCTTTGTGAAAAACTTGTCAACATTGTTCACAACCAAAAACTTCACAGGTCTATTGAACTTTTTAGATTGTCTTGTTATCTGTAACATATTGGTTGACGACAATGGTAACTGTGTAGAATCTTGGAACCTACCATCCTGTAAAAAGGACTTCACATTAGACATGGTTAACAATGCAGAAGCAGATGGAGATAAAATGATAATTGGATCTTTATTATGATGATGATGCTTGGATGAACCATTGGAACGTGAAGAGGAACCCGAGATTCCTGATGAGGATGATAGTCCTGCTGAAGAAGCTGATGAAGAAGAAGAAGATGAAGCTGGCTTACCATTTTTGGAACGAGACGATGATGAAGCCCCTGATTTGGATGGTGTTGTAGATGATTTATGCTTACTTGCCTTGATTATTTTGTATTCACATTCCTTAGCAACAGAGGAAAAGTCAACAATCTTACTACCTCTTAGTGCCTTATTGTGATCAATTAACTCTCTTTCGTGACTTAATATCTCCTTTAAAAATGGATCTTCATCTATTAGCTTTCTCTTGGAACCAATTTTACTGTCACTACCACTAGCATCAGTTTTGCTCACCTGAGAAGCAGCAGTAGAGGAAACCCTTTCCTTGCCACTCTTTGAAGCCAATGCTCCTTGGTCAGTCTTTAAATACTCACAAGTCTCTGATGAACCATTCAAAAACGACAACAATTCTGTTCTCTCCATAAATGAAATAACAGCGATCTTCTTCGCCTCACAATCAGACAAATAATCAGTGTGGTTGGAATCATTATGTAACCAACATTGATATATAGCTCTTAATGTGTGGTCTGTGTTGTCTTTACCTATGAAGCTGGTGGATTGATCTAATGGATATGCAGTGGAATCGATCAACAACTCCTTTGCTGTGGATATGTCTTCATTCGAAGGTTGTAATAAAATTGTCTTCTTATCCTTAATAGCTTGCCTTAGCACAATGACAGATGATCCAGACATTTTCTGTTTTCTATCCTTTGCTTTATTTCTTTTATATGCCCTATTTGCAAGCGTTAGATAATGTAGTGTAAGATAAATAAAACACTGTTCCTGTATTTATGTATATATTATATATATATATATTTTTTTTTCATTGTCAAAATTGATGTTGATGAAGGAAAATTGTGTTCGCAAAAATGTAAATGTATTACGTAATCAAAATCACGTGACCACGTCTCTTCTCTTTACCCGGCCTCCTCCCCTTAATAACCTGCCAGATAAGATAACAGAAAAAAGGAGCCTTTAGCCATCTCTCTTTAGCATTGTAATTATTACCGTTCCTTGTTTTTCGTGTTCCTTCTTTTTTTACTTCATTTGAGTTCACAATTAATATATCTATAATACAATAATATTATAGCAATATCATTACATATATATCTTTATCTCACAACTGATACATATTCACTTGGGGGTTCAGAACACACACACACAAAAAGAAAGGCACGCTATAAAATTAATTGCCTTCCTTAATGCTTATATAATGTCTGAATCTGCGGATTTCAACAAACATACTTTTCTATCAAGAGTCTTTGGGTTGAATTCCACTTATGATCCTGCAAATTCAAATCCTCTACTAAACGATGATAACAACGATATTCAATTCAATATACATCATCTTCAGAACAACTTTGAAGAAGAGGATGATGACGATGACGATGATGATGACCCCATTGTAAATGGTGTCAATGGGAATGAATCAATACGATTCCCAAAGGGCACAGATAGCTTTTTCAGAAAGTACCAATCACAAACTCTTCAGCAACCATCAGATATACCAACACTATCGCCATCGTCTCAAAGTAAATCACTGAAGAAAAATAAATACCCTTCACATGTGTCCATGAATGTCCATTCGGAAAATGAAGATTCCTCCGAGGAAGATAATCAAAGCTCATCAGATGAAGAGGATGAAGGATCTAGTACAGGTCTTAAGAATAGTGATGATTTATTGTACCAACAGAAAAAACTGATCAAGGATCAATTACAAAGAGAGTACGAAGACGAAGCATTCGACGTGGTTCCCGAAAGTCTACTATTGGAAGGAACATTACGAGGGAAACAACAAAAACTCTCACTGAAGCAGTCCAATCTTAACCTCAAATCCAAATTGAACAATTCTACATATGCTAACAGAAACCACGATAATCCATTCATGGAACAGATACGAGAAGTGGAGAACAATGTTGCCAACAGTCTCACTCCAAGTTTGATTCAACTTGGTGAAAATGCCAAAGGTCTTGCAACCAGAACGTTCAACAATGTTTTACCAAAGGGAATCAGTTTTCAATTACCTAACAACACCCACAACAACGATAATAATAATAGTAATAACGGAGCTTCCTCCCTGCCACCGCCACCATTGGGCCATAGAAGGAACGAGCAGGGCGATATAGAAATGGGTGCAATGGGAACCAATACCCAACAACAACGTCAACAATTTTCTGCGAGATTGGGAACTTTAAGTCCCATGGAAAGAGCACTTTGGATCTGGTCCAATGTCACTAATTTAGATATCTTTTTGGAGGATGTCTATGAGTATTATGTCGGAAATGGATACCAATGCATTCTACTATCCAAGGTGAGTGATTTGTTAATTATTGTCTTTGTTGTCTGGTTGACCAGTTTCATGGGAAACTGTGTTGATTACCATACACTAATGCATGAGAGTGTCTCTAAATTTTATGAAGTTAAAATTGACCATTGCTATGCAAAGATGTCTTTCTCCCAGAAGTTTTTCTATTTCATATTGATCATTGTGTTGGGATTAAGAATTCGCAAATACTTTGAACTATTTAGAGATCAAAAGGATATTAAGAATTTTTACAACTTATTACTAGGAATCCAGGATCAAGAACTTCAAGCTGTTGGATGGCCATACATTGTGGAAAAGATTATGGTTTTGAGAGATCAAAACATCAACGCTTTAGTTTCTGGTGAGAATGATATGATTGATGATTTGAAATCGAAAAAGAGATTGAATGCCCATGATATTGCCAACAGATTGATGAGAAAGGATAATTATCTGATTGCCATATTTAACAAAAATGTACTCACGAAGGCTTTAACAGTTCCTATTATCAATACTCAATTCTTGACGAAGACCTTGGAATGGAATTTAAAACTATGCATATTTGATTTCCTATTTAATGAAAACGGGCAACTGAAACAAGGTGTACTAAGAGAACACCAGAGACTGTCTTTGTCATTGAAGTTGAGACAACGGTTTAAAAGAGTTGGGCTGATTAGTATCTTTTTGACCCCAGTTTTAGTTGTTTATTTCTTACTCTACTATTTCTTGAAGTTCTTTTATGATATAAAAACAAACCCTGCATTGATGAGCTCCAGAGATTACTCACCACGTGCAAATTGGAAGTTTAGAGAGTTTAATGAATTGCCTCACATTTTCCAAAGAAGATTATCATTATCCAAAGAGGGTGCATCTAACTATCTGGACCAGTTTCCAAGGGAAATGATGAACATTGTTCTGAAATTTATCTCTTTCATCACTGGTTCCTTAGTGGCTATATTGGTGATTTTAACAGTGTTGGATCCTGAAAACTTTTTGAATTTTGAATTGACGGAGGGTAGAAGTGTTTTGTTTTACATGTCAACATTAGGTGCAGTGTTTACCATTTGTAAAGGATCAATCTCCGACACTCACTACACATTTGACCCCGAAGCATCATTAAGATATGTTGCCCAGTTTACCCATTATTTACCAAGTTCATGGGAGGGAAGATACCATACTGAAGAGGTTAAAAGTGAATTCTGCAGTTTATTCAATTTGAGAATCATTTTGGTCTTACGAGAGATAGCTAGTTTAGTATTCTTACCATATATTTTGTTCTTTCAACTACCCGATGCATCAGAGAAGATTATCGACTTTTTCAGAGATTTCAGTGTGCATGTCGATGGGTTAGGTTATGTTTGTACATTTGCCATGTTCCAGTTTGAGAAGAATGAAGATAAGCCAAAGACTGTCGCTGGTCCTCAACAGGGCTTGAACGATGACTTGACAAGTGATTACTACAATGCGAATGATGATAAAATGGTAAAATCATACCTCTATTTCCTTGAAAGCTATGGTAATGAAAATGTCAGACACAGACAACCAGGCAATGGTGCTGCTGCCACTGTTGGCACTTCTGGTGCTGGAGGTGTTCCAGGGGCATCCCCATATATGGGGAACACTCCTCGTTTCCCTCCAGTAATGAACCCAACGAGAAATGGACAAGGAACTAAGATGGATAAGAGTATGCTTAGATCTGCTATCATGAATAATTCAGTCATAGATAGAAAGGGTGTCGGTGCCACGTCCACTCGATACCCACCCCAGCTCAACAGAAATACATCTCTAAACAACTCGATGTACTTCAGAGGAATGTCCAACAACCCAATGGGTAAACCTGTGATGAATGAGATGATGGATGAAACCACTGCTGGATTATCAAACGACACAAGATATTATATGAATAACTTGAACAATAGTCTGGTATTAGGTGAATCTTTTGTAGGCTACCCAAGTTACGATAACCAGAATCCAGCAAACAATGGAGTCAATGGCTACCCTACTAAAGCAGATGGTGGCGATGATGGTGATGAGAATGATAGTGGTGATGATGGTGGGGTATTAGGTTTGATCAACCAAATTTACAAACATAAAGAAGCTATCAAATAGTGTAGATCAAAAAGAAGAAAAACAATTAAAATTAAACGGCGTTTTATATACAGTTTATTGGCATGTTTTTTTATAGTAATAAATACATTATATACACTAATTAAAAAATAGGCATATTTCCGACTTTGCGCGTGTAAAATAATTGAGTAACTAATTTTTCATTTATATATGTGTAATAAGTGTTTCTTGAACTAATAGTGAATCAACTATATCCTTAAGATACATCAAGAATAAGTTTAGGAAAATGGCATCAAGAAGGGTAGTTGTGACAGGTTTAGGACTTGTTACGCCACTCGGTTTGGGTGTTAAGGAATCATGGTCACAATTAATACAATCAAAATCAGGTTTAATATCCACTGCCCAACTTCCAGATGCAGACTTGTATAAAGATATACCATCTAAAGTTGTCAGTGTGGTCCCCAATGGTTCAATATCGGAGAATAAATACAATGCAGAAGATCATTTCACGCCCCATGAAATCAGAAGGTACTCTAAGTTTATACAGTATTCACTTGTGGCAACTAAAGAGGCATTGACGGATGCAAACTGGTTCCCAGAAACAGAACACGACCAAGAAATGACAGGATGCTGTATTGGGTCGGGAATTGGATCAATTGCTGATTTATATAATAACTCAGTGTCACTAGCCACAAAGGGTTACAGAAGAGTGCAACCGTTGATGGTTCCAAGATTATTGACCAATATGGCTGCTGGTAATACATCTATTCATTTTAAATTAAAGGGTCCCAACCATGCCGTGGCCACTGCATGTGCCACTGGGTTACATGCCATTGGCGATGCGTCTAGATTCATCAAAGATGGATATGCTGATGTCATGGTTGCCGGTGCCTCTGAATCTGTTGTGCATCCAATATCATTAGCAGGGTTTGCGAGAGCCAAATCATTAGTGACAAAATTCAACGATCAGCCTGAACTTGCATCAAGACCATTTGATAAAGACAGGGGTGGGTTTGTTCTTGGAGAAGGAGCAGGTATACTGGTTTTGGAAGAATTAAACCATGCACTAGAGAGAGGTGCAAAGATATATAGCGAAGTTGTTGGATATGGATTAACTGGTGATGCTAACCATATCACTTCTCCCGATGAAACTGGTAACGGAGCCAAACGTGCTATGGAATTTGCAATGAAACAGGGAAATGTTAAACCTAGTCAAGTTGGTTATATCAATGCTCATGCTACTTCTACAGTTCTTGGCGACAGAGCAGAGAATTATGCTATAAACAGAGTGTTTGCTAAGGAGAATCCTCATTTGGCCGTCAGTTCCACTAAGGGTGCAATTGGCCATCTTTTAGGAGCAGCTGGTTCAGTCGAGTCAATATTCACTGTTTTGGCTCTAAAGAATAACATTTTACCTCCAACATTAAACCTAGAAAGTCCAGGAGGGTTAGAAGAAGACAATGATGCTGACTTCCAATTCAATTATGTTCCAAAAGTTGCCCAAAAAGTTGCAAACATTGAATATGCTCTATCTAACAGTTTTGGATTTGGCGGCACAAATGCATCTGTGTGTTTTGGTAAGTATGAACAACAACAACAATAATGTATTTTATTTAATGAAGTTTACGATATCACGGGATTTGTTTTTTTGTTATTATTTATTTATTTTTATTTATCTTTTGATAAAGATAGATGTACCATGTACATATATAATATATACGCACACACATGAAATATAACCCATTTTTATTATTATAATCTTAACAGTTTGGTCTATTTAATATATATATATATTTTAAACTCTAGTATACAAATGGTATGATCCTAAAGTATCCCTGTTGACGAGTTTTACTGAGACTAGGTTTCTCCCTTGCAATGTAAAACTTGAATGTTTCATTTGCTGAGATTCCCAAGTCAATAATAACCCATAGAAGGATCAACAGGGAATATTTGGTACCTAAGATAAGACCATACGAGAGGTAAACCAGTATCTCATCAAAGTAATGTGCACAGCAGACATATCTGAAGAGCCCCTTATTAGGTCTATTGTACTTCACCAATTCAGCTAGATGGCAATGATTTCTATATTGATCAATGGATGCTGAAATGAAGACAACAGCAGCCAAGATCAGCAGTGCCAACTGGGGTGAATCCACTTCCACCACTGATTGTGACAAATTTCCCTGTGTGACACTTAGTAAAGGTTGTACATTGATCGTGGAGTAAAAGAATATTCCAACGATATAATGTGACAAATGGATCTTAGACTGTGGTGAGAATTTGGAAATGTACAAACATTCATAAGTTCTTCTTAAACTTTGAAATAAGTTTAAAATGACAACGCCGGTGAACCGGACCCTGGACACCGGTTCAGCTGAGGGATGAGCAACCCATTGTGGGATTATTCCCACCAAAACCGTTTGCACCGAGTTCCCAGTTAGTAGAAAGCAAAGATTAACAGCCGCCAATGTGAAGTCTAATATATAGAAATGGGTAAACCATGACTTTGGCACATATAGTTTATGAAGAAATGACGATGATGGAGACGATGCATTTAAGGTCTTTCCATACTTTAGAAGAAAGTTAAGCTGAGGATGAGAGTTCGCTAGAAGTACAGATACAATCGCTATGCAGTAGCAAACATTAATGAGCGTGTCTATCATAAGCGATGGGATGGGAGTTTAAATTGTAACTGCAATATGCAACATTACACCAACAATAGCAGTAATGTAATGTACTTTGATAATATACTGTGAAATTTACAATATTCAAGTACAGTACAGTTTTTTAAAGTGAAGTGAAGTGAAGTTAAGCGCACAAACAAAATTTTTTTTTCTTCTTGTTGAAAGATGAGGAGGGAAAAAATTGTGATTTAATTTTGTTGTTGTTTTTTCTTTATATATCCTTTTTCTTTCTTTCTTTCTTTCCTTTATCACAAATAAATCAGTAAAAAAAAAAGCAGTTATTACATAAAAGCTCATTGATAATACACACCACATATAATGATAGGTTTAATAGCTTTCTATACTTTACTGTTCAGTTTATCTGTTCTGTTCTTGGAAAACAAAGGTCTCATCAGTTTACCTGAGGGTGTTTCCTCCAACATCAACAATCTTCTTGATGCTGCTCCAATCAAACAACTGATAGCCGATATCAAACAAACACCAGCCATTACAAAATCAAACAGCAAAGACTTTTTACAACCTGTGAAGCTAGTGTTTAACCACTCTGCCTCTGCTGTCAACACTGTCTACATCCATTTCAGAGATGAAAACATCTATGTGCAAAAAATAGTCAGCCTTGCGTCCCCATACTATGACAACGTAGTGTCATATGTCACCCCAGTTTACCATGACATCACTGAGAAGGTTTCACCATACGTTGCCGATGCTTTAACTTCTATTCAACCAGTGAAAGTTGCTATAATTGAATACACTACTCCTCTAATCCTTACCATTAATGACCAAGTTTCTAAATTAACATCGTTTTTCGCTCCTCATTACACCAACCTTGTCAAAACCGTTGAACCACATGTTGTGCATTACTACAGTTCAGCTGCCGATAAACTTTACCAGTTTTACTCTGAAAAGTGCAAATTCTTTGTTGACATTTTAGTTGACACTTATTCACCAATTTTCGAGGACTTTTCCACAATTTTATCAACACATGCTCATTTAATCAACTTTGGTTTAGCCATTGTTTTCCTATGTCTTGCACCAAGACTAGTGTTCCCAGCTCTCAGATTATTCACCAAGGATACTCATGAACTGGCTGAGGGTATCACTGGTCAATACAAACAGGCTGACGATGCTGCTTCCATCGACAAGAAATTCCAAACCTATTATGGTGAACCAGAATTCTCAAACATGACTGGAGAATCCGGTGGATTAAATGATGGCCTCGAAGAACTCGAGGATAAGCCGAGCAATCGCACAAGAAAAGAAGAAGCAACTCCTATTGCAACCCCAACAACAACAACAACAACAACAACAACAGGGAGCAATCGCTCAAAGAAAGACCAAGCCAACTCTGGCCTCCAAGCCAAAGGGAGCAATCGCACAACAGAACAACCAATCGACAAGAAGAAAGATAATAATAACAACAAAGAATCCAAATCCGAATTCCCCAATAAAAAAGTCTCCAACACCAGCTCCAGCTCCAGCTCCAAAACTAAAGGTGGGTACCCCAGGCAAGAAGCAAGCGAAGAAACAATTGAAAAAGAAGGCTTAAGTGCCGACCATGAGGTGATCCAAGTTGGATCCGAAAGTTACGAAGTGACAAGTGATATCTTATCATCAAACGATCCAAACTCTATTAGATTAAACTCTGCTGATTTGAAACAGAGTAGAAGAAACAATAAAGAGAATGCTACCACTACTACTCCTGAAAAGTTTAAAAGAATATTGTCCGACATTTACTCAGCAGAATCTCACGATGGAACAACATTATCATATTCTCCTTCATCAGATGAGGACAATAAACGCGCCATAAGAGATAATGACTCTGAACACACCAGGGCCTCATCTGAAAACTTGGATGAAAGTGTATTCTTAGACGGCTTACTCAAGAAGCCAGTACCATTGCCAGATACATCTCTCAGTAAACTATCTGCAACTGGATTACTCTCAGTGTCAAATAGATACGGCGAAACATCAATATCAACCACATCATCCAGTATATCCACAAAGTATTTGCATATTGACATTAAATCGATCGGTCCTGAACCTCCTGTTACTAATATCGCTAATGTGAATGCTTACCTCAGACACAAAGTTTCCTCCGATCTGTCGAGTGTTGAAGTGTTAAGTAAATACAATGATGGATTGCCTCCGAAACAACAGTTTAAAGATAGTAATGAACTTTACAAGGGTGATCCATCTGAACTATTCAGTACTGCATATTAATTAATCTTTTAATTTTTTTCTTTTTTAATTTTTTTTTCGGTTTGCTTAGATATCATGGTGTTTTTGCTTTTTTTTTTATTCCCCCTGTTTTTACTTATTACTTTTACTCTACGTTATCTCTCTCTGTTATCTCTTTTTACGATCATTTTATATTCTCTTTCTCTACGTTGCTAGCTCTTCCTGCTTTTTTTGTGCTTGATTTTAGTACCCCCTCCCCCCCTTTTTTTTTTCTCTATTAGTTTGTTTTTTTGTATATTAAACACAAATTTATATTCATTATATATATTTATAAAGTCATTAGGTACTATATACAAGTTAGGCCTCTCTGAAGTACACACCATAAGTATTCCAGAGTCTATGAATGGTCAAGGATTTGTATCTATATTCAGATTCATTCAAATCTGTCAAATCTCTTATCCAATCTGTTCTTAAATAGCTTGGAAGCAAACGCAATCCCAATTTCCTTAGATTGGTGAGTTCTATATACAACAGCCCCTCATTGAAGTAATCAACCGGTAACTGGCCATCACCATCAGGTTGCTTTTGCAACTGCAAATTAACCAATCTTTCCACGTTATTCATACTCTTAATGATAGATATTCTAGAATGTTTTGAAAGCTTGATAAGGTATCCTGTTTTGAAATAGTTTCTTAGAGACTTCAACAAATACCAAACAATCAAGCACGATGGAGAAGCAGCAACTAACCCAAAAACTAATTCTTGAGACTTTAGGATCTTATCAATACCGGACATGGCCAAAGTTCCATCAACCTTAATCTTTTGGATTTGAATCAACAAGTTACGAATCATGTTTCCAGTAGCCATCGACTTGATTGGGCTCTTCAAGTCATTCTCATAACCTTTCATAACGATTTCCAAATTACCCTTGGCAACTTCATTTTTAATTTGCTCAGCCAATGCATCTCTTGTAACACCACTGACTTGTAAACTGTTGTTCCCTGCTGCAGTATCCAATGAGTAATCAACAACCATTCTTTCAAGAGACTCCAAATCAGTGTTCAGCGACTGCTGAGACATAATTGCAATACGTGAATTGTCATCATGTCTGATGGTTTTCAAGATATTGTTGAATGGTTCCACAATCCAATTTTTGTAAAAGCCAGTTGTAGTATCAACCAAATTTAGTCTGATCCATTCCACAATGGCATCTCTATTTGTTAAAACATCACTAGCTATGGATGGTAAATATATAGCCAGTAGAGTTAGTAAAATCCAATTTTTAGTGACATTTGTTGGTTGCTTATTGACTGAAACCAAGCTAGTGACATCCGATCTGTAGGATGGCAAAACCTTAGAGTATAGTGAATGCAATTTTTGGAATGATTCATTTAATTGATTTCTATCACTGCTACCACCACCATCAATCACAGTTGTTGTGAAATCAAATGATTTGAGATCAATGAACACCTGTGAGAGTTTATCAATCAATGGATAAGAGGAATCAATTGATAATTTCCCATCTTCTACAATGGAAACAGTTGGCAAGTCATTTAACAATAATCCTAGTCTTTTCAAGTTTTGTTCTTGCAAATTGATCAAATTTTCACGTTTCAGTTTCAAATCCACAGTGGAATAGTAGAACGGCAATCCAATTGTGGTGTTTAAAAACATTCTTGCTGAACTATTCGATGATCTTTGTTTCTCAATTAAGAATGCCGTTGGTGATTTCAACAAGTCTTTAATATTTTGCGTAGCAGAATCACAAACAAAGCCTAGCCATTTGCATAGGGTTTTGTAGATGTGCTCATATCCCTTTGGTAACCAATTTGGAACGTTGATAGCATTCAGTAGTACGGTTTCACTTGAATTTAAATTTTTCAATTTGACTTCATCCATTAACTTGGAGAACAACTTAAACACATTGGAAGGTAAAGTCTGTAGGGTGTATATAAAGACATTTCTCTTTGATGCTAGAACAGAATCGTAATAGTTCAAATCATCAATCAAAGGCAAAGTATTATTCAATAGGAATTGACTTGTCACTATCAATAGCACCATCAATGACAATACTAGAATGAGTTTCTGTAATTCAACCAAGTTTTCATCAGAGGTATCTATTAAGCCATCTTTAAACACCGCCAGGATGGAAGTTATGGAGTCAATGGTTGACTGTCTATTCAATTTTAAGGAGCTTCTAACAGCCCCACCAACAACAACTGAACTACTAGAGGTGGCTGTTTTCTCATCAATCAAGGGCTTTAAAATAAGGAATAATTCGGCGAATTTGTTCTTGATGATAGTAGCCGATTCCGAATCATTAGTAGATAGGTTTGATAAAAGTATAAGGGAATAATCATTCAATTGAGCCAAATTGTTACTTGATAGTAACTTATCAATTAGAATATTATCATTAGACATGGTATCCTTTTAGATTTTTTCTTATCCTATCATCCAATGATTCAATAACATCCAATGATTGAGTAATTAATAGTAGTAGTAGAAAGCTCATCTCAATACAAATTTGCCCTTTTGCAATAAAGCAAAAGAAAAAACAAGAACATCCGTGCACCACACACTTTTGCGTGGTTTTTTTTTTCTTATGCCATTGTTTACTTCCTTCCTTCCCTCCTTCCTTTTTATATTTTAAAATTGCTAACTGCATGGAAAAATAAAATACTGGGGTATATATTATAATTTATTAATGATATTATATGTATGATATTATATTATTACATTAATTATTATGACCATATTCCGTGTTTGTTATCATATCTTTTAATATTACAGATACAACTTACTTACTTCTGTTCCTCCTCCTCTTTTGTTTTTATTCCGTGTTTCTGGTTTCCTCTCTTCTTAAGAAATAGGAGCTTAGTTTATCTGGTTTTGATCCCAATCAACGTCAACGTTCCAACATTATTTTCGGTTCACTTTTACAGTACTTCCACTCTGAACAACCGGTTCAGTATATTCCCTTAAGAGACCTAGGTCATAACAACCACGAACAACCGTTACCAAAAGACGACGAAGAATTATCTGGTTCCGAATTTGATTTAATTTTCACATCACCACCTAATAACAGTAATAGAAATTCCCCCAACGTTATGAAGTTTGCTCATTCCCTACAGTTTAATGCTGTTCCTGAATGGTCATCCAAATACATCAATTATTCAGGTTTAAAGAAAATAATATACACCCTACAAAGAGAAAATGCTGAAATATTGCATGATGCTGCTGGAGACGAAGAGGCTCCATTTATAGAACACTCTGACGAACCATCTAACCCAGTCAATGTGTTTATAGAAGCATTGAATGTTGAAGTGACTAAAATCGACAAGTTTTACTCACTTAAAGAAAAAGAGGTTTTTGCAAAATATAATGGATTGATTGAAGAAATTGAGGACTTTGAAAATGAATTTCCTCACGATGATCAGACTGAGGTTGTTAGAAACCAACTGAAGTCGATTCTGATGGGGATAAAACCGGAAGGGTATCAAGATACATCCATAACAGAAGCAGAACAACAACATCATCAACATCAACCACAACCACAATCACAACAACAACAACAGGAACCACAATCTTCTTCTGCAGAGTTGAATGCCATTGTAAGTCATGATCAAAAATCTCCTGCACTGGCATTAGCACCAATTCTGTCCAAAGATGCATTCTGTAATTCTCAATACGATATTAATGAACCTCCACTAGATGATGCCGAATCCTTGAGATTAACTAGAAAGAGATCATTACCTACTTTATTTGATGAAGAAGACTTTAATCTATCCTTCCTTGATGCATTGAAGGTTGAAAAAAGAAAGCCACTAACTGAAGCCTTTGTCAGTTTATCAGAATTAAAATCTTTCGTTGAACTTAACAAAATTGGTTTTGGAAAAGCTCTTAAGAAATTTGACAAGACTTTACTGACACATCTGAGAGATAAATACATTGACGAATTGCCTTATAGATCATACAGTTTCAAGCAATCAACCATGGATTCTATTAATGAAAAGATTGATGCAATCATTCGTATATACTCTATTTTCAAATCTGGAAGTTATGAGCTGGCCAAGGAGGATCTTAGATCTAATCTAAGAGAGTACATTGTCTGGGAAAGAAATACTGTGTGGAGAAACATGATTGGAATGGAAAGAAAAACACAGGCTGCATACGCTAAGAAGGGCGCCAAAATTGGTGAAGAGGAGGCCCAACCGACCGAAAAGTTTGACATATATCTAGGTGCTGGAAAGAAGCTCAGCATTCCTTCATGGTTGGTGTCTGGTAACTCTTTGAAAGTTGTACTAATTGCATTAATTACAGCAACACTACTGGTTATTTCACCATTCAGCGATTTGCAACAGAAAAATTGTTTTGCAATTTTAGTTTGTGCTTCCCTTTTCTGGGCCACAGAAGCTATTCCATTGTTTGTCACATCTTTGATGCTACCTTTCCTATTAGTCTTGTGTAATGTCTTGAAAGATCCAAAGACCGGTGAACCATTGAACGCACCAGATGCATCTAAATTCATTTGCTCCTCTATGTGGTCTCCGATCATTCTGCTTCTATTGGGTGGTTTCACATTAGCTGCTGCATTGTCAAAGTACAACTTGGATAAAATTGCCTGTACTTTTATGCTATCAAAGGTCCCACAACAACCAATTTGGGTGCTTCTTGCAATCATGGTTGTGTCTACAGTTGTTGCTGCCTTTGTGTCTAATGTTGCTGCCCCTGTGTTGATGTTTTCTGTCATTCAGCCAATCCTAAACACCTTGCCTGAGGGTTCCACATTCGCCCAGGCATTAGTCATTGGTATCGCATTAGCATCTAACGTTGCTGGTATGGGTTCCCCAATTGCCTCCCCTCAAAACGTGGTGGCATTGCAATTCATGGATCCTGCTCCAAACTGGCTGCAATGGTTTGCTATTTCCATTCCGGTGTGTTTATGTGGTTTGCTGTTAATATTTATTTATTTATTGTTTTTATTCGACTTCAGAGACGTTACATTGGTTCCAATCAAGTCACCAAATGAAAAGTTTACATTTAACCATTACTATGTGATATTTGTCTCTATCGTGACCATCTTCCTGTGGTGTATCGCTACATTCATCCAAGAAACAGTTGGTGATATGGGTATGATTGCTATTGCTTCTATGGTTGCATTCTATGCTCCAGGTGTTTTATCTCCTGAAGATTTCAACAATTATCCTTGGACTATTGTCATGCTAGCCATGGGTGGTTTGTCGTTGGGTACAGCAGTTACTGTTTCTGGTTTATTGAAGACTATTGCAGAGTTGATTCAAGCCCAATTGGCTGAAGCTGAATTGTTCACTGTGCTATCATTCTTTGGTATTATCATTTTGACAACAGCTACATTTGTGTCACACACAGTTGCCGCTTTGATCATTGTTCCGCTAATTTCTGAAATTGGTAAGTCATTGCCTGATCCACACCCTAATTTATTGGTCATGGCTACCGCTTTCCTATGTTCAGCTGCCATGGGTCTACCAACATCCGGTTTCCCCAATGTTACAGCAATTGGTTTGAGAGACAATGTCGGTAATCCTTACTTGACTGTTGGTACTTTCATCAAGACAGGTGTCCCATCATCAATTTTCTGTTACTTCGTTGTTATATTTGTGGGTTACTTGATGATGAAGCTCTTAAACTTTTAGGGAGGTTCTTTGTACCAATACAACTAAACTTATTCCTCTATCACTCTAATTCTTGCATCCAGTGTCTTTTTGTTGTTGGTAATATTTAATATTTAATGTTTTAACTAGTTAATATCCCTTTTATTTTTCTTTCTCCCACTTTCAAAACTTATTCGGCTATATATTTATTTATAGGCTTTTTTTAGACGACGGCTTTTCTCTTAATTGGATCCCAATCAGTATTTAATTTCTTTACAGTTGCATAAAAACAGATTGATTTTATTAAAAGTCATATAATGGAAAGAGTATTGTAAGTAAAATTCAAATAGGGAGGTTGCAGTCATTACATTACAATCCAAATATTACAACTTAATAGAAAGTGTTTCGTATTCTGAAACACTGAAGGGTTACCAGTATGACATCTCCGATTTAGTCTTTCTATGTAACATTATTGATAACACCATGTGTTTAACCACATTAGTGACACATTTAAGGACCATCTTCACTCAATATCCAATCATATATAATAACTAATATGCATTGAATAATTATTAAGATACTTTGGCAACCTCTCAACTCTCTCTATTACGTGGTTTCGTTCTTCTAAAACCAGTATCCCTGCTCCTTCTCCATTTTAATGGCATTTTTTAATAAATTACGACTAATGTTAACAGTTGATTAATTTTATATATAAATAGAAAGTAAAGAGGTTTTTAGTAGAAGAGTTTTTTTTTCTGTGAAAAGAAATACAAATAGAAAACATATGAAAGCTGGAGTGTTAGAAGACTTAGTCAGTACCGAAGTATTTAGAATCAATGAATCTATTTGCCATCCACCAATCGGAATCGCTATCTGTGTTCACGGAGTCCAATTCTGGATGAAGCTTGCTCATACTACCAATGACAATGTTAACCTTGGGGAAAGTGTTTAACAATCTTCTAATACCAACTTCAGTGGAAAGATATGTGATTAGTACAATTTTGTCTTCCATGACATCGTGGTCCAGTAAGACCTTGACAGCCATGATTGCAGCTGCTCCGGAAATCACTTGCGCATCAAACAATAACACTCTGGTTGTGCTTGGAGAGGAAAACTCAGGTAATCTTTCTGTGAATAATTGTGGTTCGCCAGTTCTTGAATCAGATTGGATTAAAACCTTTCCTAATCTAACCTCTGGAATAGTCTTTCTCAATGAAGGAATGAAACAATCACCTGATCTGATTATATCAACGGCAACAACATCTTCATTTTGAAACATAGTATCTTGTAAAACATGTCCTGTTGGTGTTACCACAGATTCACGATTAGCAAGTTTTGGCACATAATCAACAAGCTCTAGTGATGCATAGATTAATATAATGGCTATTCTATTAAAGTAGAAAATAAACTCGTCATTGGTGGTATCCTTATTTAAAATCATTGTTTTTATACCCAATAGTTGATTGGTTTGAGGTAAAACATGAACCTTGGAGTAATCTATTGGTTTGATAATTCTTCCCAATTTCTTCAATCTCTTTATATGTTCCAGTGACTTTTGCTGAAGTTGTTTTCTAATGTGTTGAATGATCATATCTATGGCAATCACATTGTCTGATCCTCTAGGGATCACAACATCAGCTGAGTTCATTGTAGGTTTGACAAATCTGATTGAGTTAGGCTTCACAAATTTATCATATTGTTTTATGATACCTTCAAGATCTCTACCCCTTTCAACAATGTCTCTCAACAATCTTCTTGAGTAACAGATATCTAGATCGGTGTCAACATATATCTTACAATCCATCAAATCAAGCAGACCTGAATGATATAGAGAGTAAATACCTTCGATTATGATGACATTGGCTCCGTAAATCACAATCTTCTCATCAGTTCTATCGTGTAAGGAGAATGAATAAACTGGAATCTCCACTCTCTTACCTTCCTTCAATGCCTTAACAACTTTAAATAAAAGGTCCAAGTCCAACGCATCAGGCGTATCAAAATCATATTCACTGTTAAATGCTAACTGTCTTTGCTCCTGAGTTAATGGTTTATAGAAATTATCCAAAGAGAGTAAAACTGTCCATGGCTCATTGATCTTTTGGATGATCTGCTGAGCCACTGTAGTCTTACCAGATCCTGAAAATCCAGCGATACCAATCACGTAAGGTGAAGTCCATGGTGGTATATAGGATGAATCCTCGTTGTTGGTATCATTGGTTTCCACTGATGAGTTGGACGTTGACATCAGCGGAGAGTACAGGTTAGGAACAGATGTTCTAGACATTCCAATTGATGATATTTCAGAAGGACTTCCGATGGATCACTTGTGATTGGTCCTCAAATATAATATATATCAGCTTTCAAGGGTCTGTCTGATCATTTCATTCATAAACAATTTTATTTGTTGATAAGAAATTTTATTTTTTGAGAGATGACCGACACAACTAAAAAATTTAAAAAAAGCTCCATGTATTGTAAACACTGTTTAAAAAGGGTGTATGTACTTTGAAAGTAAAATCCGTTACACACTAATAACTAGTTAATATGTCTGATAAGATACAGACAGGTGAATTCAGGAGAAGAGCTAGAACTGATCAAGAGGAAAAATGGAAGGATGGAGACCTAGAAAATGTTGATAGAATACATGACGATGAAAGTTCACACATTGGAAAACTCTCTGATGATGATGGCATAGAAAATAATGAAAATCCATCCAATGATAATCATTCCGACACAGAAAATGAGTTGATTTTTGCTAACAAGACTAGTGTTAACAGTGAATCATTGCAAGAACAAGAGGACTCAATTGAAGATGAGTCCGTGGATATACAGCAATTAAGAAAACTGGCAAGACAATCTTATTTGACCCAAAGAGAGCAGAAGAAAATTATATTATTACAGCATGAACTTCTAGACTTTGAGAATGACATAGAAGAAGTTGGCTGGGATAACCTTACCAAAAAGGAACAAAATGAATATACATTCAAGAAGGAAATATTTGAAATTTTTCAAAAGAGGAAGGATATCGAGAATGATATAAGAGATTCTTATTACATGCCAGAGGAATATATAGATAAACAGGGGAAAATAGACAGTAAGAGAAAGGAAGATGCATTGTATGGTAAATATGAGGATAAATATGATCATAAATCTGTCTCTTGGGAAGAGTCGCAGGCTAAAAGAGCTAAGATTATCGGAGGTTTCACAAAATTAAAAGGAAATCAGCTGGAGAAGAAGGCAGATGACAAAAAGTATGATTATGTGTTCGATAACACACAATCAATCCAATTCCAATTAGATTCAAACAAGTCACAAAAAGAGTTAAATTTGGAAAATGAATTATTAGATGAACGAATCAAGGAGGAGGAAAATAGAATCAAAAGTATAGAGCAAACAAGAAAATCCCTACCTGTATTCAAGAAAAGATCTGAACTATTAGAAATGATCCATCAGCATCAAGTGATGATTATTGTTGGTGAAACTGGTTCAGGTAAGACCACTCAGATTCCTCAATATCTGTATGAAGATGGTTTCACAAAATCAGGCAAGATTGTTGGATGTACACAACCAAGAAGGGTTGCAGCAACTTCTGTTGCAACTAGAGTTGCAGATGAAGTTGGCACTAAATTGGGTGATCAAGTTGGTTACACCATAAGATTTGATGATAAAACTACAGAAAATACTGTTATCAAGTATATGACCGACGGTATGCTATTACGGGAATTCTTGGTTGATCCTAGTTTATCTAAGTACTCTGTCATGATGATTGATGAAGCACACGAAAGAACACTATCGACGGATATTGTCCTAGGGTTGCTAAAGGACATCATCAAAGCAAGACCGGAGTTCAAGCTATTGATCTGTTCTGCCACTATGAATGCCCAAAAATTCAGTGATTTCTTCGAAGAGGCTCCTATTTACACTATTCCTGGTCGTACATATGAAGTTGAGCTCTACTACACCCCCCAACCAGAGGCCAATTATCTCCATGCTGCAATCACGACTGTATTTCAGATACACTTATCTCAAGGTTCTGGGGATATTCTTGTGTTTTTAACGGGACAAGAAGAGATTGAGAATATGGCTGAAAACTTGATGGAGACGTGTAGCAAGTTGGGAAGTCGAATGAGAGAAATGATTGTGTGTCCAATTTATGCCAACCTGCCATCCGAATTACAGGAAAGAATTTTCCAGCCAACACCTAAGGATGCAAGAAAAGTTGTTCTAGCCACTAATATTGCAGAAACATCCTTGACCATCGATGGAATTGTTTATGTTATTGATTCCGGATTTGTGAAGGAGAATGTCTTCAACCCATCTACAGGTATGGAGAGTTTAGAAGTGCAACCTTGTTCCAAGGCATCAGCTAATCAAAGAGCTGGTAGAGCAGGAAGAGTTGGACCTGGTAAATGTTTCAGGTTATTCACGAAGAATGCATTTGAATTAGAGATGCCTGATAATCCAACCCCTGAGATATTAAGAGTGAATTTAAACTCTGTTGTGTTGCTGTTATTCTCCATTGGTATTAGCGATGTCTTGAATTTTGAATATTTGGATGCACCTTCTGAACACAGTTTAATGCAATCATTGACATTGCTTTATTCGTTGGGGGCATTTAATGAACAGGGAGAATTGACTAAGATCGGTAGACAAATGTCTGACTTCCCAGTGGATCCTATGCTTTCGAAATGTCTATTAACTAGTGGTGAATTACACTGTTGTAAAGAGGTTTTATCTGTGATATCGATGTTGCAAGAGACTGGTTCACTGTTTTACAGATCCAAGGAGAAGCAACAGCAGATTGAATCTACTAGAGAGAAGTTTATCTTCCAAGCAGGTGGTGACCATTTGACCTACTTGAACATTTGGAATGAATTTGTGGATAGTGGATACTCTATTCAATGGTGTCATGATAATTTTTTACAGTACAAGACATTGAGCAGAGTGAAGAATATCAGACAGCAATTAGAGAAGATATGTGATAAACAGGGGTTGTTACTTGGCGGGTTGTCCAACTTAAATAAAGAAAAGATCACATTAAATGTGATGAAATCTATCACATCTGGGTATTTCTCTAATGTTGCAAGATTGAACAGAGGAGGTGATTCTTATAAGTCTTTGAAGAAGAACCAACAGATATGGATACACCCATCATCCATAATGTTTAAGATCAAACCTCCTCCTAAATTACTTATATATAACGAACTAGTGTTAACTTCTAAAGAGTTCATGAGAAACTGTATGCCAATTACTGAAAAATGGTTGACAGAATATGCATCCCATTACTATACAGGTTCTGAACTCAATAATGACAATAAGGCAAAGCCTTGAATAAAAATGGCAGCATGTAACTATATATATATGTATATAATTATTGATTATACACCTTAAAGCCAAAAATTAAAAAATTAAAATCTAATATACAAAATAATGCTATAAAATATTGATTGATAAACTGTGTGTAATTCAATGTATCATTTTCTTCTCATCCATTGAGTTGTTGTTTTCCTGGTCATCTTCTTTATAGACAGGGATTAAGAACTTACCAGATTTATGTTTAACACCATTGAATCTGAGAGCCAATTTACCACCGAACTCACTTGGTTGACTCCAACCAATTTGAAATTTCTTTAATGTCACTCCGTAAATAGAATGGTCGATTAAAGGTTCACATAACTTATAACCAATTCCAAGGTTTCTGAATTGCTTACACACGTAAATTCTAGAGATACCAAGTAGTAGTTTCACGTGTTGATTAGGCACCAGGTCACCAGAATCATGGATCATCCAATGACCAGCAGTGACTCGTTCCACAGAGACAATACCGATTGCCTTAGAACTTTCTGTGTCTATTGCCAAGTAAACCTTACCAAAGTTTGGCCCTTTCAAGAATTGCAATGTATCATCAGGGGCATTTAAATCTGTGTTCACAATATTTAAGAATTCTTGAGCCAATTGAACATTGGATGCAATCTTAGAGTTGATCTCATATATTTCTACATTGACGCTTGTTCTTGTTCTTGGGTTTCCTTTGTTCTTAGGTTTTGATTGAGGGGAAGAAGAAGAAGAAGAAGATTGTGCGAGAAATGAATTGATCTTTTTACAGTGAGATGTTTTGACATGGAAGTCTAAACCTTCAATTGCCCTTTGGTGGAATCTTTTATGCTGTTGATCATCGGACTTTATATAAGGAAGATATGCCATGTGGCATTCTGGACAAATAGTCTTTTCCATGCTTGTATTAAAGTGAGTTTGAACAAGTTTCTTTCGCTGTTGTTTGTGTCCATTATTACTGATTTCCTGTTCTTCACCTTCTTCTTCCGCTTCACCTCCATCTTTATCTTCATCATCTTCAATATCAAGAACCTCCTGATCAGACTCAACAATGGAAATATCGCTAGTTGGCTGTGAAGAATTAGGAGGAGTTAAAACAACAACGGTCTCTGAAGTCAATGATTTCCTTTTACCAATGTCCTTGCCATTGAGTGTCTGTGATTTATCCTTTGTAGTTGACTTTGGTTTACCAACGCGTTCCCTTTTAACCTTTTTAAACGTGATCTTTTGAGAGCTGTCTTTCTTGGGATCTGACTCAATTCTGGCTCTTTTGAGGGGTCTGCCGGTAAGAAGACTGACTATATCTGCCATCAGTATATAATGTATATATTTATGTTTTCTTTTGGAATTCCTTTATGTTTTCTCTTTGAAGTTATTATCAAATCAACTAAACTACCCACCCCTATACGGTTTTAAAGATAGATCTTTTTTGATTTTTCCTAAAAGGATTAGCGTGCGGCTGAATTGCCCATCGACGTTTCGACGCGTCGAACGTTTAATAACTAAAAGTTAATTAAATTTTTGGTTTTTGACCTCCACAAATTATTTAAATATGAAAAACTACTATTTGATGAATTCCATCAAGCTTCCGTTTCTCTTTTGTTTTGTACTACAGTATTAATCACGATATCTAATCAGTAATTTTAGTCTGTCAATCATGTCTAAAGAAACTATATTCAAGAATCCAAATCCTAAATTCTCCCATTTGTTGCCAGCATCTGCGCAATGGAGACATCAAATCACCGGTTGGTTACAGGAAGATATCCCATCGTTTGATTATGGTGGATACGTTGTTGGTGACAACTTACAATCAGCCACATTGTTTTGCAAGTCTGATGGTGTGTTTGCAGGTCAACCTTTTGCACAAGAAGTGTACTCTCAATGCGGGTTAACAGTGGAATGGTTTATCGAAGAGGGTACTTATTTGGAACCAAGTAAGGTTTCAGATGGTAAGATCAAGGTTGCATTGGTCAGTGGACCAGTGAAGGACATTTTACAAGCGGAACGTTTATCATTAAACATCATCTCAAGATGTTCAGGTATTGCCTCTCAATCATACAAGACCATCAAGTTGGCTAGAGATGCTGGATATCCTGGTATCATTGCCGGTACTAGAAAGACCACCCCTGGTTTGAGATTATTGGAAAAATACAGTATGTTAGTCGGTGGCATTGATCCTCACAGATATGATTTATCCAGTATGATTATGTTGAAGGACAATCACATTTGGGCCACTGGATCAATCACTAAGGCCATTCAGAATGCTCAAAAGGTTATCGGATTCTCCACCAAGATTGAAGTTGAGGTGCAAGACGAAGAGGAGGCCAATGAGGCCATTGCCGCTGGCGCTGACATTATCATGTTGGACAATTTCACTGGTGATGAATTGAGAGCCGTCGCCAAGAGATTGAAGGCAAAATGGGTTGGCCAAAGACATTTCTTGTTAGAATGCAGTGGTGGATTGACATTACAAAACATCAGTAGTTATTTATGTCACGAAATTGACATTTACTCGACTTCTAGTGTTCATCAAGGTACTGGAATCATTGATTTCAGTTTAAAGATCAACAAATAGACAATGGAGTGGAACGAAATAAAAAGATATACTGATTATATATAGATATATAGATATATATTATTATGAATTGTAATGTCTTGTATGTATTTAATAATGACATATTTTATAACTATACGATGAATGAATAAATAAATAAATCAAGTAATAATAGGATGGTTGCGGGATAGTAGAGGACAGTAATATTGTATAATATTGTAAATATCTAAAAAAATGGAGGAGAAGGTGGGATAGGGGGGATAGGGGAAGAGAATGCGAATGAGTTCGATATATGGCAAGATGCAAAAAAAAACACCAAAAAAGGGGATGATTTAATATAGAATAGACAATTAGATAAAAACAAGAATAATAAGAATAATAGGAATAATAATATATAGATAAAAAAATTGTAAAAGATGGGAGAAGACACAAAAAAAGAAGTAGATGGGGGGAATTAAGTTCAATTAATTCCAATTGAATAATAGATCAATCAATTTTTTTTTCACCTAGTCTAGTTGTGTGGTTGTAGTTGTTTGTTCTAATAGTAGTATTATTATTAGTAGTAAAAGTAGTAGTATATAAAAGTTTACACACGCACTCAACGAAGACAAGTCAACTCAATTGATTTATTTTGGGAGAGTTGGTTGTGATTGTTTAGCTTGTTGTTGTTTGGCGATAGCATAAACTAAACCTGCAGCGAAACCAACAAAGATGGATGAAACAGAAAAGAAGTTGATTGGAGCATCGAAAAACACTAAACCGGACAAGGCAATTGGTAACTTGTTTAAAGCACCAACCATGGAGTATGTGGTAGAAGAGGTAACTCTGATACACCAACCTGAACAGTATGAGATACCGACAGAGGCGGAACCTGAAAACACCATAGCGGAAATAGTGGCAAATCTACTTTCTTCTGGGAAGTTAACTTGCAGGTTAGCACTGGACCAGTCTTCTAGAAGGAAGGAAGCAACAAGCAAGATCGGCACAGATAACAAGTTGTTGTAGTACATGGTATCGAAATCCTTGAAGTTGGTCAACTTAATTCTCTTTCTCATGGTCAAGACAAAGGTTGCAGAGGAGAAACAGTTCAAGAACATCCAGAAGTAACCAATGCTAAAGTTGAAACCTCCAGTAGCTTCATCAGTGTCACCGTAGCAGGCAACGACAGAGGATAACACCATCAAGATGAAGGAACCTAGAGCCATTGAGGTAACAGAACCACCAAACCATAAAACTTCACCATAAGCGATCAAAATAATGGTCAAGTTCTTAAAGATGGTGTACACTGGAATAGTCAAGAATTGAAGAGCCTTTGAGGAGGTGTAAATCATCAACACCAACAAGAATGCAATTGGAGACCATTTCTTAGCTTCAGCACTGTTATACTCTCTGTAGGTGATGACGCCAAAGGCCTTTAAAGAACCAATAGTAATCAAACAGACAATGGATTGAACAGCCAAAAGGAAAAAGTTCAAGTTAAAGTGCATACCAGAAACAACATACTTGTTAGACACAGTCATCAAAATAGAGGAAGCACAGTATGAGAAAATGGAGATTGGACCAGAGTTGGCGAATTGAGAAAACACTGATTTGGGTTGAGCTGGAACACTAGCTGCAGGAGCAGCAGCGGCAACTAAAGGTGGGTCTTCCTTTTTTTCAGATTGAGACATTGTTTATGGTTGTTAAGATTAAAACGAAGGTAGAAAAGATTAGTTCAAGACCTTTTTTTTTTCTTAATTGATTAGTAGACAGATAAAAGAAAGAAAGAAAGAAAGTTGAAAGGAAAAGAAAAAAAAAGAAAATAAGAGGAAAGGAAAGAGGAGACTAACCTGAGATTTCTCTGTAACTGCTGGCAACTTAATAATAATAATAATAATAATAATACTAAGTAATCTTGTAAAGCTTAAAAAAAAGCGTGTAGGAAAAAAAAAGCACTCTTCACACTACAATTACAAGTTAACAGGTACACTTTAATAAAGAGAATAAAAAAAACTTTCTTTTTATTACATTATCTTGCATTATTATGTTGTGGTTAAGTTTTTCAATGAAATACAATGCACTTTGTATACAATTGTATTTAATAACTCATGGCAGGTGTGTGTGTATGAATATGTAAATCAATCAATTTTTTTTAATATGAAATTATTATTATTATAGAAGGAACGTGAAATTGGCGGCACTTTTCTGGCCCAGCCCGCCCCCGCCCCCCTGGTGCCTTCTCTTCCCTTCTCTCCCTGGCCCTGCTAGACCTATCTCAGACGCGTCAGTTGTCCTCCCTCAAGCATGAGCATGTGGCTGCTGCCGCTGCTGCAACACCCACCACCACGCTTATAAAGTTTTTTCTTTTCACGGCCCCATGATTGTTGGCCGGTTGCTGGCCGGTGGGTGGTGGTTTTTTGGATCTGGTCTTTCAAAACCGTTTCCCATACCCTACATTTATATATATGATTATGATAGCTGTTAATCTTAAATGTGAAGAGAGATCTATATGAGATATAGTAAGTAAAATAAACTAACGATTGACTAACACACTAAATAGACTTAAATGTCAAAAGCCAACTCCGTATTCTCTACCTAATTGATCGGCGGTAGCCTTAAGCCGTAATTATAGTAGTTGCAGTTTCATTTAGGGGGGACCCCCCGTGGTTTTTCGTCTCTGTCCCTGTCCCTGTCCCTGTTCCTGTTCCTCCCTATATATTCCTGGTTCGGAGTAACTAAGTATAGCTTGACACCATTCATTGATCGGAAAAGACTTATATGTGCTATTTTGAATGGCTAGCTAACTATACATACATATATACATTTCTTTATCTTTTAGTAATCTTCTTCTTTAACAATTGATCATCAGGAGCAAGAAAAAAGGAACTGTGAGCCCTGCTCCATCTCAAACCACTAGCCCCCCAGCCAATTATCTAAAGACAAAAAAAAAGGACAACATTGGAAGCCAAACTCTATTAAATTTATTAGAACGTGTGTTTAACATGGTGATGATGATAGTGTAATATTAATTTCAGTAACACTCCAATGCATTTCTCCTTATAATTTTTGTTAGCATTCGAGTGGTTGATCTAAAAGATATAATTTTTATTTATATGTGTCTAATTAGCTATGTAGATATATAAGCAATGTACACACATTAGCTAACACTAGCTCGATTTTAGTTTATTTAAACTTAATTTCTTATCACCCTCTAAAGATTTCGTATGTATTCATGGTTACATTCAAAAGTTAGATATAGCTTACTCATTTACCTACTTGTTTACTCGTAAACTAAATAAAGACCTTCTTGATTAGATTTATTAAAACTTTATAAAAACTATATAAATATAAAAACACAAACAAATTATAAAAGAATATTCTGATAAGTGAAAAGAAACCAAAAAAATGAATCAAAATTAAATATGTATTATAAAACCCATGTTATCATCAATTACTGATAGCAAACACCGTAACGTCTCATGTATTCATAATTCAATAAGAAATTAATATGTGGATAGAACTGGTATCAAATCAAATACACGGTACGCCTAGAGCAATTGAATAATGAATAGAGGTTTATTTGGATATACATGAATAGATTTTATCTTCTTTAGTATCTTTGTTGGTTCATTTCTCTATTAAAATAAAGCTGATGATGATGTTGTTTGATTGCATGTTTAGTAGCCTTTATATTTGTTCAGTACAATCAAAAGGAAAAAGGCATTATGGAAAGTTTTTAATACAACATATAACTAAAAGATACACGAAGTAAATTTAAGCAGCGATGGTAACTTC
The DNA here is from genome assembly GCA_003705225.2 of Ambrosiozyma vanderkliftii. Classification (NCBI taxonomy): domain Eukaryota; kingdom Fungi; phylum Ascomycota; class Pichiomycetes; order Pichiales; family Pichiaceae; genus Ambrosiozyma; species Ambrosiozyma vanderkliftii. The sequence goes on from PPHW02000027.1 coordinate 64,780, forward strand.
AACATCGACACCAGGTTCAATGGTGATTTGAGTGATCTTCTTAACTAATGAAGCTGGAGCGTGCAAGTCAATGTATCTCTTGTGGATTCTCATTTCGTAAGCTTCCCAAGTCTTAGAACCTTCACCATTTGGAGTCTTTCTGGTGGCAATTCTTAAGTTCTTGGTTGGCATTCTAACAGGACCCTTCTTGTACAAGTTTTCCTTGGTGGCAGACTTGATGATGTTTTGAGAAACCTTTTCTAATTGCTTAACCTTGGTGGAGATTAAAGTAATTCTGATCTTGTGGATCTCTTGTGGTTGTTCAACGGCTTTCTTTTCTTCGGACATTATGAAATGTGTAATATGATATGAATATCTGAGACGTTCTAAGTTACTAAAGGGAAAAAGTCTTTTGAAAGAGTTTTCTAACAGTTAAAGTAGGTTTATCCTCTTTAATATTTTTTTTTTTTGACTGAAAAATAGTCTTTTGAAAATTGTGTTGATGGGGTTAAAAGTCGTGCGCGAATGAAAATAAAATGAGGGTTGGTAACCCTGTTTCATTTTCACGTGTTATTCGCGTGTTGTCCTTTTATGATCTAGAGTATGAGTAATAGTACGTGTATATAGTTAGGCATATATTGTGTTCTTTTATATTATTATTATTATTATTATGTATGCTCCTAGAAAATACAAAAACTAAATGCTCAAAAGACAGTACCATCAGCATATAATTCAATGGGAGGTGCTCCGTTTGGTCTTAATTTCTTAGCTATTCTTCTACCTGAAGACCAAGATCCAGCCTCGATCAATTGTGGAAGGCTCATCTCATATTCAGTACCAGTTATCTTCATCTTATCATTCACCAACGGTAATAACTTATCCAATAAACAAATGGTACAGGATCTCCATTCGACAATGACATCATCAGCAGGCTCAAATGTTGGAATCTTGCTATCAAATCCAACCTTCTTGGAAAAAGCCAACCCTTGTTGCAGCTTTTCAGGCTTCAAGGACAAGTATCCTAAATCAACAAACAATCCACCATTTCTATACTCCGGTAAACCTGTCATGTAATTTTGATGTAAAATGTTAAACTTACCATACTTCATCATTGGTAAAAACAACGAGTATGTTAACCATTGAGTCAACTTATGGAAAGTGACAACCTTAGCATATTCCGGAACAGCATTGTCTTGATTTTCTAATTCACCTTTAGCTTGGTTGATTTTATTTTGCAAAATCCATGCATCTCCAATAACTTCACCGTAGACTTTGATTCTACCATCCACTGGCCAGACTGTTTTCAATGTAGTCATCAAAAGGTACCAGAGGTCTTCTAACTCCAAATCATATCCATCAGTTGTCTTTGTAGCCTTATTCTTAACTAAATAATCAATCAAGTTTCCCGGCCTGGCATCTTCACCAAACACATCAGTGTGCTCCAGTAATGCTGCACTCAATCTCTTTAATAATTGAAATCTTCCCTCGAAACCGGCAATTTCATTTTCACCCTCTTTGATTTGGAAACCAGCTTTCAATGCCTTTTCAGTCAATTGACCTAATTTTCCCCCAGTAACCTTGTACTTGTCATCATCATCATCACTAAAGTCTCCATTGATAAACATGTAAAATGAACTAACGGCAATACCTTCAGATCTTCCAATCTTAACATCACCCTCCGTGAACCCCCATTGGTTACCGGCACCGGCATCAAGAAGAACAGAAATGATAAACAAGTCAATTAACTTTCTACATATTTCAAATGAATCATACTCCTTGATCCATGTTGTTTCAATCAAGTTAGTCAATCTTGGTACACCATTTGTTTCAAAATGTTGGTATCTTCCGTGGATTGGAATAGTCTTTAAGGAATCTAGAGTAGGGTATTGACTCTTGACTGTCTCAATCACAAATTCAACAACACCATTGAGCTTAGATGGTTCAACTGTAAAGTTGTTTAACTTATTAGATTCAAGTAGTTTTTTCGTACAGGAATTGGTTTCTCTGACAGATTTGATGGTTTTCAAATAAGTGATTTTCTCTGACTCAAAGGATGTCGATGGCATAGTGAATGTGTTGTAAATGTGTGTCAATAATTCCTTTTTTTTCTTCTCTAGTTTAGTTTACCATACCAGTGTAGAACATGATGACACCTCATATGAAAAATTCAATGGTATTTATAAAACAATCTACCCAGATATCAGGTATCAGATACCTCATTTTTATTTACAGCCCAAGACCGGTCATCGTCGGACTCGGAGTATCTAGATGCTTATCTATGAAGAGATAATAAAATAATAACATTCCCTGCGGCTTTAAGGCGCTATACATTATTTGTGGCGGGTGTGGCGGTGATATAGATATGTGGCGCATGTGATATGGTGAAAAAAAAAATATATATAGCACTCACTAGTAATGTTATTTATATAATCACTTTCCATACTAGTAGTTTATCAGTTTCCTCCTTTATATATCAATCAGGGAATAATAGATGCTATATTGAGTTGAGAAAACAGAATATCATAATGATAATACAGCTGTGCAAGAAATCATTTCTTCGAAGAAGCTTCCACTCATCAAGAATAATACTACAGAAGGCATCCAATGATCCATCACTATCCACACAGAACAGAGAAGATAAAGACTGTGGAGATGATTATGCAAGACTGGTGGATCACATTAGTGAATTATCCAACAAGGCATCATCAATCCTATTTGAAGAACATCGAAAGGAGTACACTCTTCGACAGTCGCAGTTTGAATCTATACCTAGGTTGCAGAAACTTGACAGGGACGCTAAAACAGTTGCAATTGAATTTCCAACCAGTGAGGACTCTAGTCTAAGAGAACGTTCTTCGCCGCCTCGAAAACAGTATAAGGATCCTGTTAGAAATATGATGCAAACAAACAGATATCAGTACAATGAGGAGAGTGGTGAAGTTGTTGATGTGTATTCATCACCTACAAGGATATTGCAGCATCACAGCTATGGATTAAAACCACTACATCATAACAGGGACCAGAAGGCATATAAGAAGTTTCTTGACACAATTTCAAGCTTTCCTATTTCCATAGTGCTTTCACCAAGTTCATCGTCTGTCAGTTTGCAATTCAAGTCATTTATAGATGCATTAGAAAAATTGAATCCTAAGGAGATTAACGGTGAATTGAAAGATCCAAATGAAATAGAATTACTTGTCGATTACAATATAACCTCTAGACATGATATCTTGAGCAGGTTTTTAAAATCGAGTGGTATTAAGCCTCAAAGTGTTTTAGAGGGTTTGCCACCAAAAACCAATATGTTGATAGTTAACTTAACTGAGCTTCACATTACATCATCGCTTGATGTTTTCCGGTTGTTAAATAATGAGTTCAAACATCGTTTCAAGATTCATTTCTGTTTTTTGAATACGGTGAAGTTTCCGAAACTAGCGGAGGTTAGACGACCAAATAATCGACTATCTGAATCGGAAAATAAATATTTAGAGTCTACTTTTATTAATTTGGCTAGTCTTGGATTGGTTAAAGTTTACAAGAAGAGTAATGGTGGGTTGATACTTTCGCAAAAGGATTAATTAATACTCCTTTCTGTCCTTCTTTTTTTTTGTCATGTTTTCTTTTTATAGAGTTCCTGTAAATATATTATAAGGTGGGGGAAAACACGATAAATATACACACGTATACACGTGATAATTATTAAGTAGCTTATGTTTAATTATGAGATTCGGGGATTCAGGGGGTAATGCAACAACACTCCCCAAGTGATAGCAATAAGGGTTAACCTTGAGATTGTCTAATATAATTAGCAATATCTTCAGCAACTTTACTGGAGGCTGGCTTTGCAGTGTCCTCAAAGGCCTTTTGATATCTATCCTGTAATGTTTTTGTAGTTTCATTGATTTCACCGTTTCTATCTCCAGGGAAAGTGTATTCTCTTTCTGGTTCATCGATATCTGGGTCAATTAAACCATGTTCATAACCATCGTCTTCTTCATTTTGGCCATCTTCATCTGCATCTTCATCTGAGAAATCCGATAACACATCAACAGTACCATCATCATTATTTTTGTTATTCTTATTCTTATTTTTACTTTCAAGTCCCAGGTCGCTCATCAAATTAGTTAGTTGCTTCTCCTTTTTCTTCTTATCATCCTCTTCCTTTTTCTTAATGATTCTTTCTCTCTCCTTCAAATAAAATTCGTTATATTCATCAACTTTATTATCCACAGCTTTCAAGAAATCGTCAAACCCTGCACCTGTGTAAGCAGAACAGCTGACAACGTCTAATGTAGAGTAGAATTCCTCCAACATCAAACTCATAGAGTTGACTAAACTCCCCATGTAGCCAGAGCCATTACTTGTATCATCATTCAATTCAGCATTTGTTCTGAGGGCATCTTGGAATGCTTCAAAGTCAGTCATCCATTCTTTGGCAAATTCTGCGTCTCTAACATCGGTTTTATTGAACACAATGATCATTGGTAATTTTGTCTTGTACAATATGGAACAAGCGTACAACATATTGGATATGAAAGTAGTTGGAGACGAACATCTTGGAGTGTCAATGATGTATGCTATAACGGTGGGGAAAGTAGATGCAAATGCCTCAGTGATGATAGAACCAGATGCTGACCAAATAAAACATTCGATTTGCCCTGGGGTGTCAACGATACAGTAATCAACGGCATCCTTTTTCTTCTCCACTAATCCTATAACCTGGTCAATCTTGGTGGAGAACAAGTTTAAGGATGTGACAATGGCACCGTTCGGTCCGAGATTATAGTTTTCCATAACCTTTTTGTATTTTATAGAGTCTCTGATATCGATATTGCACCCGAATGGCACTTTCAAAACGGCTGGATCCAAGTTGATGACATATGGAGGGCTCTTCTTTGCATGTAAATGTGAGTTCAATCTTTGCATAAAGGTGGTTTTACCAGAACCGGCCATACCTATGCATAAAACTGTAGCAGGTGCCATGATCTATAATTGTATATGTTAATTTAGTATAGGGATATGTTGTATTTGTATTTGTATTGATTAAAAGGGCAAGATAAAAGAAAGATTTTATAGGGTTTCTTTAATTCTTTTTTTTTATCATTTTTATTTGCATTATAAAAATAATATTTTTTTTTCTTTCCTCTTTCTTGATTTTATTTATACTATGAAAAATCGATCCTCTTTGCTAACAGAGTTGGTGTATAATTACCTACTGGGTTGTGTGGATTGAATAATTATCTTTTATATACTGATACGGTTGATTTGATAAACTTTCTTATAGTAGGATTCATTACGATGGGAGTAGGGATGTAATTGAATAACCTTCTACTTTTCACTCTAAGTAAAACCTGGGCTAGTTAGACTAGTTGGACTAGCTGGACTGGCTGGACTAGCTTGGATTGTTACATTTAAGTGATGTCAATAAGACTGATATATTCTATATATTCACATATACTACTCCTCTGTGACACTGGGATTATTCTAATAGATCAAAAACCCCCAATAGCCCAAAAACACTCAAAAGCCCATATGTTCTAAAGGCAAAGAGAAAAAAAAAAGAAGAAAAAAAAAAAGAAACAAAAAAAATTTTAGTGTGAGAAAATTTTACCCCTGTCTGAAGAAGAAGAGCCAACATCTGGAGAAGAGGTTATATATATATTTGACACATCTACTGCATGTTTGCTTCCCTTTTGATTCTTTCTTAGCTCAGTCTTCTTGCTAATATATCTATCTGTGTATTTGCATTGTATATCTTGCATTAGTTAGTTAGTGTGTGCACTCCATTCCAGCTCACCTCCCCCCCCCATCTATCTATCTACCCATCCATTCATCCAACCATCCGAGTTACACAAACAAAAACAACAATAAATAAAGGAAGGCAATATGGATGTTCAAGCATTGCATCACTATTTCCTTGGTACTGTCCAAGCTGATCAAGCGGTCAGACAAGAAGCTGAGTTACAATTGCAGAATGCCAGTAAACTGATTGGTTTCTCTGGTGCTTGTTTAGACATTCTCTCCTCTGACGATGTGAACCCCGTTGTGAAGAAGGCATGTTCCATCTACTTTAAAAACAAGGTCATCAGATACTGGAGGTTGGACCAGGGTGAAGATGGTGCCATTGATCAGGATGAAAAGCCATTAGTCAGGGACCGTATTATTCCTGTCATTGTTAAGTTGCATGATAGAAGTTTAAGGGCCCAGTTGGTTCCTGTGTTGAGTACCTTAATCTCATACGATTTCCCAAAGCAATGGCCCAACTATTTAGAAATTACGGTGTCTCTGTTCGAAGACATGTCTGATATGAACAAACTCTTCACTGGTGTGCTATGTTTCTCAGAATTGGCTAGACACTTTAGATGGTCCAAAAACGAAGCCAGATCATATGAATTGGACCCTATCATTGTTCAATTTTTCCCAAGTTTACTAGAAATCGGTAAGCAGATTGTCAACAGTGGTGATGACAGTTATGACTGCGGTGAAATTTTAAAATTAATCATCAAGACATTTAAATTTGTCACATACCATGACCTACCTGTACCATTACAACAAAATGAAATTATCATGAACTGGGTATCATTCCATGTCGAGGTGATGAACATGAAGTTACCAAATAATATCATGGCAACCGACGAGGATGAAAGAACTAAATCCCCATGGGTTAAATCACAGAAATGGGCATATGCCAACGTGGAGAGATTATTCCAAAGATATGCATCTAAAAACTTGTCTATAAAGTTCAACTACACTGAATTCAAGTCTAACTTTTTAAACAATTACATACCTGAGTTGCTGTCTGTGTTTTTCAAAAGATTTCAAGCTTGGAGAAACAATGAAATTTGGCTTTCAGACGCATCCTTGTATTACCTTGTTACATTCTTGGAACGTTGTGTCGTGCTGAAGCAATCATGGCTATTGTTAAAACCTCATGTGAATTACATAATCAGTGAGATTTGTTTCCCATTGTTGTTACAAACTGATGAACACTTGGAGATGTTTGAAGATGATCCACATGAATACATCCATATGATTTTGGATATTTACGATGAAACAACTTCCCCAGAACAAGCTGTCATTGCATTGTTATTTACATTATCTGACAAGAGATCAAGCACCAGTATTGAACCAATTTTGCAATTTTCGTATGAAAAGTTAACTGCATACGCTTCTTCTAACAAGGAGGACACATTAGAAATTGCCAAGGAAAAGGAATCAATTTATAGAATCATTGGATCTATTTCTAACAAGTTAATCTCTGTGAATTCACCATTCAAATCTCAAATGGAAGACTTCTTATCAACATTTGTCATTCCAAGTTTTAAGTCTAACTTTCCCTTCTTGAGAGCTAGAACTTGTGAAACATTAGCAAAATTTGACGCTTTGGAATTCCAGAATGAGGCCAATTTAAGTGCCCTGTTCCAAGGTGTGTTGACTTGTTTCAATGATTCTGATAATTTACCTGTTCAATTAGAAGGTTCTCTGGCTATTCAAGCATTTTTAAATGTTCCTCAGTTCAAAGAGGGACTAAGTACAATCATCATTCCAACAATGGAGACTCTATTAGAATTGTCGAATAAAATTGACAGTGATACGGTCTCTGCTGTCATTCAAGAGCTGATTGAAACTTACTCCACTCAATTACAGCCATTTGCGGTCAATTTGATGCAAAAGATCAGTGAACAATTGATGAGATTACTTGTGGAAATTTATGACAGTGGTACCTCTGATGCCACTGACTTTGACGATGATGCATTGAGTGAAGTCAGTGATAAAACAACAGCTGCTCTTGGTATCTTTAACACTATGATTACGATACTTTTGTATTTTGAAAACTCTAGTGATATCATCTCCAAGTTGGAGAAGTGTTATCTACCGATCATTGAATTTGTGCTGATTAAGCGTGTTGATGATTTCTACACTGAAGCATTTGAATTGATTGAAAACACCACCTTTTTGACCAGATCAGTGTCTCCAGATCTATGGAAGGTTTTTGAAGTTGTGCTGAATACCCTTATTGAAGATGAAGAGTCATTGATGTACTTTGATGAAATGGTTCCTGCATTGAAGAATTATTTGATCTATGGTAATGAAATGATCAGATCAAACAATGAACTGCAATTGTTAATTGTTAAATTCATCAACAAATTCTTTGATGTGGAGGCCAACCAAGAGGAACTTGATGATATGATTGGTATCAGTGACATTAACAAATGTTTGGACTTTATCACCAATTTCGTGTTGGTGTTGACCAATGATGCGTTGAGTGAAGATCTTGTTGCGTATTTGATAAACCTAGTGAACACACTGAACCATAAGTATGAGAAAGAGTTGAAAAAGTTGAAGCTTAAGAAATTTAGAATCGCATTGACCAATGTCAACTTGGGTATTTTAATTGCAAGTCCGTCATTGTTTTTCCAGATGATGTTGAAAGCACAAACATTAGGTGAAGTGTTCACATTATGGTTTAATATGATTGACCAATTGAAGACAGTGTTTGATTTAAAGCTGTCTATTCTAGCGTACTTGTCCATTTTGAACATTGACCTTGCACATCTGAAGGAGTTACAAATTGATAACATGTTGACTCATATTGGGTCCAAGTTGACTGTTTTATTCAATGAACTGCCAAAAGCCATAAAGGTATTGGAGAAACAGAGAGAGGACTTTGATCCTAGTAAATACAATGAAGACGAAGAGCTACTATTCGGAGCCTCCTCCTCATCCGGAGGGGCATTCAATGATGGTGATGATGATGCATACGAGGACATCCTTGATGACGGTGACCAGGCTACCAAGGAGTATTTACAGTTTGTCAATCAAGAATCCAGGTTAGCGGGAGGATCCGCGGATGGATTAGGCGGTGGTATTGATGACGACGATGAAGACGGTGAGGATGGGTTTTACTTTGACGACTTTGATGAAGATGATAATCCATTCTCCAACACCACATTGGATAACATCAATGTGTTTAAAGGGTTCAAGGATTGTTTTGAGAAATTACAATCTCAAGAGCCTGAAAAGTACTCTCTACTAGTTAATGGTTTGTCAGAAGACGAGCAGAAAATATTGGCAAACATTATCACCGCAGCCACGGCCAATTGATTTTTAATGCATAATATCTTCTTCTCCCTGTTTTGCTTTTTTTTTTCTTGGTCTGTTTTTTTGACCAGCCCTAATTTAGTTGTACTATAAAGGTAATTTTTACGTTTACAGTGTAAGTAATAATACTATATCAAATATATACTAATATCAATAATATCAATAATATCAATAGAATCAACATAATATAAACATAGTTGAATTAAACAAATAGGGTAAAATTAACGAGATTGCCGACTCTTACGTAATCGGAAAGCACGGAACTTTTTAACTTGCGCAATTTTTTTTTCCCAAAAAGAACCCTTTTGCAAAAATAAAGTGGGCTTTATTTCAAACCTTTCCTGGCTTTTCCGATTGTATATATATATTGTATAAATAGATAGCCCTTTCCTGTATTCTGTTTTCCTTGTCTCTGTCCCCCTGTCTGATGATTCTTGTGTATTCTCTTCTATTCTATTCCTTCTTTTTAAACACTGATATCCATAAATTAATCAAACACCACAGACACACATACACGCTCATCATGCAAAAGTCACTTTCCAGCAAGTTGAAGACCTTTTACGACAATTTATTTGGGTTGGTTTATTACTCAACCCCATTTTATGTGATGACCTCAGCTGAGGTTACATTCACATACTTGACCTTTGTAGGATTGTTTTTCATTTCCTTCATTGGAGTGTCCAAGTATATCGTGCCTCTATTGAGCTACATTCTCTTTGGTCTTTATGAACTGGCCAAAGAGACTGGGTTGTTTCAATTCGACAACATTAGACGTGCTTCTTTTGCCCATGCCGCAGGTAATGTTGATAAAATAGTGTAAAGAATATTGATATTTCCCGTAAGGTGTGTGTGATGGGTGTACAAGAACAACCCACTACAACCACCAAACAATATAACTATTCTGTTTTTTTGACCTTTTTTTATTTTACCACTTCTCCTATAATGATTCCAATGACATAAACTTTACTCCATTCACCAGCAATCTATCTGTACCCCCCTTATATTATTATCAATGCACACCAATACCAATCTGATTTTCTTTTTTATGCTCTTATTTTTCACCAAACAACTTCATTAATGTATTTCATCATCAAAATGTGGTCTTAACTACCACACTGAGCAGTGTCTGTTGTAGATCACAAACATTCAGAAGAGTTCTATATGCATTTGGTTCTTAGGAGAAAAAGGGGGGGATCCTTCTGATTCCTTTGCCTCTTGCTTTTCCTTTTCTTTTTCTTTTTCTTTTTTTTTCTTTCTTATACTTTCTTCTTCATTCGTTCATATATACATATATACATAATGCCCTTTTTAATTATTAACTGCTTTCTTGTTTTCTTTCTACCCCATTATTGCTTTTTTAAAAATGAATTTTAAGTTTATACTTATTTGACTTTTTAATTTATTATATTCATTTATTGTATGTTTTGCCCTTTTGCCATATTTCATACTGTTCTGGTTGTTCCTTATTTATATACACATTTGGTTTTAAACTATACATCTTCTTCTTCTAGCTATTTTTCTGTTTGTTTGCTCCTCTTCATATTCTTCATTATACCTTCATTATATATTTTAGATGCTTGTATGAATCATGGGATCTTCATAATTACTCCTTATATAAATTCTACACTAGTTATAGAGATTAAAAAGCAAACCCTCCTCTAATAGCAATGTATAATATAATATCAGTTATGAATATTAATTTCGTCGTTACCCTTTTTCCATCCAAAACAACACAGCCAGATCTTCCAGATCTCTCTTCTAATTGACACGCATCTGCAAATTGGCAGTTTCTTTCTCTCAAATTTTTCTCTTTTCTGAGGGGGGGAGGAGAAGCATACATAATAAAGTATATATATGTGGGGGTGAGTGAATTGGATTACCTTTTATATGAACAGATACTTATATATGTATATATATATTATACATACATTATATATCGATATTAATAGAGAAGATATAACTGCCAGCAAATAATGGGAAATACGTCTTCAAAACCAATACGTAAGCTCAGTAAGGAAATCAAGGGGATACCCAAGTTTGATCAATCTTCTTCTAAACAGGTTTTACAATCAAAGTTTAAGGCAAAGACACAGAATAATATAAAACAAACTCAGAATACAGACGGTACAACAGAAAAGCCTAAAGTGTACACATCTAGACCAACTGAAGATGAGGAAATGATACCGAATAGTGCTGGTGAACAGGACCAGCAACCAGCTAAAAAGACCGCCTCATTTGTCGATCAAGTGAGGTCTGTCACTTCAGAATTTGTCAACGAACAACAACAACCACCAACTTCACAGTTTAGATACAGTCCACATCATGCTTCTCTTGATGTGCTCAGTAATAGAATAAAATCAGAGAATGAGGATGCAACAGTATTCATTCCAGCCGGCGAATTGACTAAATTGATCAAACATTTTAAAAGCGAACAACAAGGTGTTGTGGGTAGTGATGCTAAAGCTGAAGCTGACCTTGATACCGATGCTGATACTACCACTACCAGCACTAATACTGCTGCTTCTCTGGCGAAAAAGAATAATGCCAATGTGAAAGTGCTTGAAGAATTGGTCAAGTCAGGTATCATTGGATTACCTTCATACAAAGTGTCTATCAATTCTACAGCATTGAATCAAAGTCCTATTAAGGATACAAATAATCCCCATCTTGATAGAATATCCATTGTCCCTGACGTTACAGAGGAAACTGTTATTGAATCTACCGAGGACACAGAACCAATCACGACACCATCGACAGAATCTTCAACGTCAACACCTTCCCTAAAATCATCATCAACCACAAAAAGATTGTCAGTCGCAGAGAAGGAGAAATTGGACACTCAGAAAACTCTTGAACAGTTTAAAGAATTAGAAGAAATGATTAAACAAGATGTCAAGCAAAACCACCCTAGGGACAAAGCTAGAAAGAAGAAGAGTGGTAAAGAACTTAAAGTTACACTTGATTGATTGATTGATTGATTGATTGATTGACTAGCTTGCCATTTATATTTTCTATTTATTTAACCTCCGTCATGATCATCTCTCTCTCTCTCCATTACCACCAATTATTTATTTATTACTTTTTGTATATAGAATTAAACGTTTATAAATACATGTATATATATATATATGCCATATGTATATATAAAATAAACATACCCTGACTCAATAATTAACAGTAGTTGATGCATTAAACCAATCATCGATCTTGTCCCTTGGTATAATATCATCTTCTTGTCCACTATTATTTGCTGGTTTTATCTCAAATAAATACTTGTCGATTTTAATATACTGTAGAGTCAATCCATCAACCTTATCTGTCAATTCCCTGGGTAAATGTTGAATTCGTAACCAATTGTCAAAGATCCCAGGATACATGTTCCCTAACCCCCAATGGTGATTGATACAATTAGAGTTCAACACCCAAACCTTGTTTAAATTCGGTAGATTTTTAAACAATGTGTCTTTTAGATCAATAAGGTCAGTGAACTTATTGATTTCAAATCGAAGACTCGATAAATTAGGATAATGGTGGTGGTCCTGCCCTCCGAATCCTGTTCCAGCGATCAATCGACCGAATTGTTCCTGGCTTAATTCTCTATTAGTTTCAAAGTTTCTGTTATTAACAATGTTCTCATCTTTAACCTCGATGGATAATTTACATAAAGACCCAGCTTGTCTATGGATTTGTTTGATGTATGTCTCTATTAAAGAGTTCAATGTAACTAACTTCAAACTGTTATACCGGATAATCAATTGTAGCTCATGTAGTTGGTTGTTGGCAAGTTGAGATAACACCAGAGGAGTGGAATCAACTAATCCCTGTCTGATATTCAACTTCAACGACTTCAGTCTCCTAAACGAATCGTTGCACTGTAATAACCTATATGGAAAGGTTTCTGTAACATCAACGGTATTGTTCATTTCATTAATATTGTCCAATTCTAAAAATGACAAATTTGATAAATTGATTCCCATCAATTCATCCCTTGACACATCAAAATTGCTCAAACTAAGCTTATTTAAATTCCGATACCGGCTAAGGACCTGTCGAAGAATGGTTGTGGTTGTGGTGGAATCACTCCTTTGGTCATCACCGGACGGTGGTGATACCAGTAAATCAACCAATTGCACCTTTTTTGCTTTTTTGAATAATCTAACACTCGTTGTAAGATCACAATCGGTTAATTCATCCAAGTACTCTGCCAATTCAACGGCATTGTTGACCGGTCCTATGCTTAAAGAGTGTAATTTAAAGTTCTTATCTATTATGTTGGTGGTGATTCTATTATGCAAACTCAATTTGTTTAACCTCACATGCAGTGTCAGTAACTTCTTATCGTTCAATTGTCCGAGCAAATCATTGAATTTATGGATTTTAAGCAATGGGTCATCGATGATCAACACGTTCAAATTGACTAGCTTACTCACATTGCCGGTGAGGATGCTTTCAAAGTCTATGAAATCCAAGGGAAGTTTCACTATCTGTAATTGGTAAATCAATTGTAATTTGTCCAGGTGCAGTTTGAATAACTGCTTGATCTTGGTCTTTTTAGTGATATATGTTGTTCTGGTGCTGGTGCTGGTGGTATATTCCTTATCAAACCTTGTGTAATTGGAGTTTATCGTGATGGAGTGTAGGAGTTTTTCAATCGATAGAAGATTGAACTTGTGGGACACCAATGAAAGATTCAACAAATCAATCTGGTTCACATAAGATGTAACATGATTGAATATCTCTGGGATTTCCAAAATCATATCTATTTGATCCCCCTTTTTATTTGTGAACCTATCAAGCAGTAGTAGGTGTAAGTATCTAGGATACAGAGAGAGGTGTATATATTTTTCAGATCAAAATGTACGAGAAAGCGAGATCTTCGATAGATAAGGGGGGGGGGGGAGCAGTAAAGCCAAGTGGATGTTTGTGCCATTTTGTTTTCTTTACATTATTCTGTGGTTATTTAAAGATGTTGCTATTAGATATATATATATATAATTACTAAATACATTGATAGAAAAATTAAAAGATCTATTTCCTAATAAAAGGGGATGGTACAACAATGCTCTACTTCCACATAGTTAAGAGATTGAGAATATGAAAAGACTGAGAGGCTGCGACCAAAACTGTGTTTTTTTTTTGATTGAACAAATCATCAAATTCACGGTTTATTATATTACAACTCCTTCGTTACCTTTCTTTCCAATACAACTATCACATAGATAACCTATAGCATATACTCTGGGCTTAAGATAATAGAATACAACACAGGGGGAAAAAATGTCTAAACTGGATTTAGAAGAGTTGCAAATATCACTGAATGATTTGCGAGACACAGACACAAACAACATTCACCATAATGAAAGTTTTACATCAATTATAACTGATTCGGAGAATGAGAATGATGTTGATGATGATGTTGGTAATAATGGTGAAGATTTGGATTTAAATGATGAGGAACTGGCATTACAAGAATCATTGAACTTTTCTTCTGAGCTGACAAGGGAATCCTTTCAATTGAATTATTTCGTGAAACCTGAAGAGTTTCTACTAAAGCATTACAAGTTTTGGTCATTAGATGATTTGATAAACTCGTTGAATAAGCTCGTGAAGGACATTGACGATGAATTAATCGAACTGATCAATTTCAACTATTTGAATTTCATCAAATTGGGGAATTCCATAGATGGGTCCTTTGACTTGATACAGAATTTGAAGATTGACTTGATCAGCTATATAAGTAATTTAAACAAGACGAATGATTTGAAAATAGATAAAGACCTATCGCAATTGGATTTACTTGTACATTATAAATTGAATCTGTTAAACTATAAGAAGTTGATCAAGTTGATAATATCCTTGAACTCACAAGTGGATACGTTTATCAGAAACTGTGAACTGAAACAGGTTATGGATTTGAATAAATTAAAGGAGCTGTTGTCCATTTACTTGAACATTTTAAAGAATTACCATTTCCTAATTACAAAGTTCAAAGAACTAGAGTACACGAAATACGATATCCTCATTGGACTGGTGAAGAAGTTTAATTATTTGAAGTTGGAGTTTAAATCAATACTGAATGAATACCTAAAGGAAAATGAAGACACGTTATCAACGAATGAAAAGTTTGAATTGTTGAAAATGAACACCATTCTATAGTTATAGTTTATTACAAGTTGTGTTTTTCTTTTTACATTTTATTGCATTAATAACATCATCATTAAAGAAATCTTTGATTAAATTTTGTGAAAAATAAATGTAGTAAAAAGTGAAAAAAAAAGAACGCCCAGTAAGTTAACTAAGAGAATAGTAAAAATAATAAATAAATAAAAGCAATTAAGAGTAATTTACATGGTATGGTATAAAAACAAATAAGTAATTTGTTATTGTTGCTGTAAAGTTGCTTTTTTTTGTTTGCCCCAGATGCAAGAACTTAAAGTCTGCAATAAAATAATAGTATAGTGTGCAAGTGTTTGCGTAAGTATGGTTGCGTAAGTGTGTGTATGGACATGTATATGTGTCTGTGTGATTGATTGATTGATTGATTGTGTATTCAATATGAAATATGTTTGTTGTTGTTGATGATGATGTTTTAAATTTCAACACTTTGATACACAAATTTTTGAACATCCTGCCAAATCTTCCGTTTCAGGTCGTCATTGATTTCAAACTTATCCTTGATAAGCACCTTCTTGTAGAGGTCATCGTTAGCCTTTTTTAAATTATAGCTATTGCTGTTACCGTTGCCGTGGCTGCCACAACCACCACCGCTGATTTTCATCGATGTGGATCTTTCCAATTTGTTGATACGTGATTTAAACTCTAAACGGCATTGGTTTTCAATACCCATATTCAGGAGGTAATTCTCAATGATGTTTCTCCATTCATACATGTCAAAGAAATCGACAACATGGTTCAGTAGATTGTATTCATTGAATGAATCCTCCTTGACACCGTACCTGGTCATGATCAAACTCTTGTGACGTAGTCTAGCCTGTTGAACAATGTACGCAGCGGTGTTGTATTTGAATATAGTGTCAAACTTGGACTCTTTGTAGATATCGGATGACACTAGCACCTCCACGTATTGAGTGTCACTGGCGTTCAATGGTAGTATTTGAATTTGAAACTTCAGGTTTGGGTATGGAGAGACAACGTCAGGAACGGCGCCATTCCATTCATGTTTTAAATCAGGGAAAATCAACAAGGATCGTATATCGTTAATTTCCCAGTTCTTCAACTTACGTCTAGTGAATGTTGGTCTGTTATTAGAAAATCTGGCGACATTTAAATCTGGGGAATAGTAATCTGTGTAGTCTTTAGGCAAGGCATCATTCAATGTAATCTGCAAGTCTCCGGATGCATTCAACGGGTAGGAGGTAGAAGAGGAAGAAGGGTGGGTTCCTATTATTGAGCACGTTGGCATGGTTTTGTTTGTGTAGATAGCCGATAGTTGGTTTGAGAATAGTGATGATTCTAACGTGGATGCCGTACTGCTCAATCTATTCAAGTTGTTATTACTCAAGATAGTCATATTACCAGAGTTAATGGAGTGTACACTGCTTCTATCAGATTCAATAGATGACATATCAGACGATGAATTGGAGGATACCGTAATTGTTCTTCGAAGAGGGGATGATCCGTATGTCATTTGCTGTTGTGGATGTTGTGATTGCTGGTCTTGCTGTTGTTGCTGTTGTTGTTGCTGTTGTTGTTGTTGATTCAACAAACTTATTCTAGGCTTGTTATTATTGTGCCCACTGCTATTGTTATGTTTGAATAAAGAGGATGCTGCATTACTGATGGGTCTGTTATTATTATTCTGTCCATATTTCTTTAGTTTTTGGAATCTTGTATCAGTGTCTTTGATTTGCTGTAAATGCTTGTTGATATCCTCTCTAGCTTTGATTTGGAATTCCTTTGGTGTGGAGTAGCTATCCTCACCAGATTGTTGGAAGTATTTATATCCAAACATTGAGTATGATTTAAGAGGAGAGTATTAGTAGTAGTAGTAGTTGTTGTTGTTGTAGTAATAGTAGTAATAGTAGTAATAGTAATATTAGTTGTAGTTTGTTGCTGTTTTGTCCCTTTTTTTTTTGTTGTGATTAATAAACGTGTGCGAGGACGGTTTAATAGAGTGAGAGTGAGAGAGGGTTGGAATAAATAAATAAGGGTTTGGTTGACGGATAATATGTATATATATAACCGGTATATATAAGAATTGTTATAGTTGTACAGTTTGTTCCTTTTGATACTGAACTGGGGTCAGGAGAAAAAAAAAGTTGAAGGTTTGAAAGGAAAAACAGGTGGTTTCCAAATGGAACTTCTTTTTGATGTGAAGTGACAATTTTTTTTCTTTTTTTTTTCTTTTCTTTCTTTCAGGGAAATTCCAAGGAAAAATTAAATTTAAACTTAAACGGCGGGCGGCGGCGGTGGCACCGGTGAACACAAACACAAACACAAACAGCCAGGCAACCAGGACGGGGGGTTGAGAGATGGAAAAAAAAAAGAGCACGGCAGGGTAGACAGACACACAGACACACAGGCAGGCAGACAGACAGACAGGCAGGGAAGGTAGGGTAGGCTTAATTATGTGGCCGGCTATTTTTATTCCCTGTACATTTTAAGCTTTTCAGCCTGTGCTCGGAATTGGGTATTTTTTCCGAATTTCTCCGGAAAGGGCCGGATTATGGCCGCCGTTCTCTGTGGCTGTGACGTTAATATGGCTGATGTAATGTGGCTAGTATCATCAATTCTCTATATACAAAAAAATTTTATATTAAATATAATTTTTCATTAATATATATATTCTTGTAGTGTATGTAAACCCTAGTTAGAAATCTTCACACCTGTGTGTATGTTCCATATTCAGAAACTATACAAAATGTCAGGAATATCATCCAATTGGAAAAGACTGCAGAAGAAAACAACTAAGGTTCCAAAAAAACCAACAACGGTGACATCATCATCATCTTCATCCTCATCTTTATCTCATCATACTGATCATAAAAGTCCGATAGTTAAGAAAAAGGCTATAGATGATTCCCCCATCACTTCTAAAACAAAACAAAAATTCATCTCCGATAGAAAGAAGGAAATAGGTAAATATCTGGCTATAGATTGTGAATTTGTCGGTGTTGGCCCTGATGGTGTGGCGTCAGAACTAGCAAGAGTGTCCATTGTCAATTTTTACGGTATAACGGTATTTGATACATTTGTGAAACCCACTGAAAAAGTCACTGACTGGAGAACTTGGGTCAGTGGTGTCACATCGAAGGACATGAAGGATGCTATAACGTTTAAAGATGCTCAGAAGTCTGTGTCAGATCTAATACAAAATAGAATACTAGTGGGGCATGCCATTGAACATGATTTAGAATCATTGTTCCTATCGCATCCAAAGCATTTAATCAGAGACACAGCCAAACACACACCATTCAGAAAGAAGTACGCTTCTGGAAAAACCCCATCGTTGAAGAAACTAGCACAGGAGATTTTGAAGTTGGACATTCAAGGTGGTCAGCATTCCTCAGTGGAGGATGCAAAGGCTACAATGTTGATCTACAAAAGTGACAAGTCTGAATTCGAAAAGTTGCATGAACAGAAATTCAATAAGAAGAAGCAACAACAGAGAGCATCAACAGCATAATAATTAATGAATCAAATAGAAGAAACTGTCCCTCTGCATTATATCTCCCTCCCTGCCTCCCTCACTCCTCAAAAGATAAAACCAAAAACAATTATACACTCCCCCCATCTCTTTTTTGTACTTTATAGATTAATTATCATTTTATAATTATGTATATATATATACATATTAATTATATTAAATTTGCATTAGATAGAAAAAAAAAGTGAAGAACAGTTTGTTCAGTTAAAAAAACGTAAAAGTAAATACCATATATAGAAATCGTACATTATGAAACAATAAAGAAAAGGTTTGAAGAAAAAAACAATAATAACTAAATGTCATCTTCGGTATATGAGGATTGGATTCTCATTAAAATATTCTTCAAATAATAAAGCTTCGTTAGAGCATCTTTATCCAGTTCATTTCTTTGAACGGTACCATGGATCATCTCATAACGATCAGTAAATTCAAATTCAAAGACGCCACGCATGTCAGCAGCCTTCAATTTCTCAGTCATAGACTTCTCCAACTCATCTTTATGTTTGTAAAACTTGGATAAAGTGGATGCAGTGATCAAGTCCAAGACAATATGCAACAATTGTGGATTGGATGCACTTTCAAGAATCTTATTTAATGGAGCAGCTAGAATAGCATAGAAACTCCATGCCAAATCAGGGTTTCTCATACGGATTTCATCAAACAGAGATAAAAGCTTCGCAGAGACAACATCACCAATCTTTTGAGTTGAAAAAAACTTGCAGAAGATGTAGCAACAAGCAAGGTGGTATCCATCATTCTTGGAGAAAAACTTGATCAACATTTCAGGAACAGACCATCTAGACTTCCCAGAACACTTGATATACTCCGAATTCTGTATACCACATTCTCTCAATGATGAAACAAGATCATTATCAGTGTTGGCAAATGCGTACAAGTAGTACATATAACATCCAATGATTGGGTCAATTGGTTCACCGGTCTTCTTAGACATTCTAACAGCATCCTTATATCTTGTTTTCAAGATAGCCTTCGTTGCATCAAAACAAACTTGCGAAGTTGATGGGTTTTGTAGTCCTCTAGATAAAATAATAACAATCATGATATCAAAATTTTCCTTCTTCATGGTGAATCCAACCATATTCTCAAAGTCCCTAAGTATATGACCAAAAATATCCTTGAAACTAAACAAATAATCAACCATGCTAATTTCAGTATTCTCCAAATGGTCAGAAATTCTTTCTAGAGTATTGACAATCGTGAGTATACCATATCTATAAAAGGTGATATGGTCCAGATATGTTAAACCAACTGCATAGAAAAAAACTTGAGAGACAAATGGTGATGATTCAGGAAGACCTTCAGTCAATTTAGTTAAAGCGTGGGAACCACAGACACATGTTGAGAGATATTTGTTAGTGTTAACACCCTGCTCATATGCATCAAACAAATTAACCATAAAACCTAAAAACTTGTAAACCAGATGGTTATTGACACCATTTCTTGATAAACTACCAACCACAATCAGGGCACGGCCTTGTAATCTGGATAATGCATTAAAGGAAACGTTCAGACAATAAGAGTTCCACTTGATATTTTGCAACTCCCAGTCAGTGCAACATTTCTGTAAGAAATCCACAAGCAATTCCGTGACAACAGCAACTGAGTTGGCCTTACTAACCATTTCTGAGCCTAGTAGATCAAGACTCTTCACAGAATCATCTCTTGTCAAACCAAATAACATTCTAAATCTAGCACCATTGAATAGCTCAATTTTCTCTTTAATGTAAGAACGTTGATGTGCGGTTAAATTTTCCTTGGATAAGAAAGTATGGAAAGATCTAATAAGCAGCTTCAGGATACAATTTCTAAAATCTAGGGGACCATCATCCATATACACTGTGACAATGTAAAAAATATCGCTGATATGTTTGTCAACAAAAAGAACAGAATCAAAAACCAGGCATGATAAAAATCTAGCCAAGATAGAAGTTTCAATCCATCTCGTATGTGACTCGATTTCACTTTCATCGCATGTGATGCTAAATGTTCTTTCACGCATTCTTCTAATCAAGGATGAACAAACTTCAACAGTTGGTGTCATTGGCCAGTACCTGGTAACTTCTTCCCAGTCGTGACCTTCAGCTTCATGATCAATGGCAGCGGCAATGATTTCATCTAAAATAATATCAACTAATCTATCTTCCATCGAGAGCTGAGACCAAATAAAAATTGAAAATGTTCTTGTTGTACTCTTCGACTTTCTGCTTGTTCTAACAAATTTTCTAATCAATTCCCTAGCCTTTTGAGGACCTGTTGATGGGTCAGCAAGATAAACATTCATATAAATGTTCTTTATCCACGGTGATGCACACATTATAACAGTAGATTTATCTTCGTCTTCAACAGCATCAACAGCATCAAAGAACCCATGCAAGAAATTATAGGTACCCTGAGGGTAATTTCTGGATAGTTCAGATGACAATGAAAAGATGTAATCAAAGTTACCATATGGAAAGGCGACACCCTCAACAGTTTCAATGTTTCTAGAAAAGTTGTATAGGTCTGCCAGTGAAGATAACAACGCATATGAAGAATTTCTGATGCTGTCATTAGGAGATAAAAGACCGGTTAGGGTGATATTTAATAGCTGGCCAACAAATGTTTGAACAGCAATTTCGTCATCATTGTCATCTAGTTCAATGGTATTTTCTGAATGACGTGCTCTTGAAAAATACAATGTTCTCATGATTTCAATTTTCTTCGGGGAAACAAAAATTAATCTATTATTGGATTTTGAATCAACCATAGAAATCTCATTATCAACACCAATGAATTTAGTTGCCACTAAATCTTCTAAATCTTCGATTTTATAACTATCCATCAGATTAATCAGTTTGGTCTTACCATAGGCCTTTAACTTTTGTGGTTTATTAAGGTATATTTGCAAAAAGTGATTACCAATCTTCAATTTAACAGGTATAAATCTCTTCGTTTGTTCCTGGTATAAACTAACATCATGGAAAGTAACTCTTGAATCCTTTAGCAATGGAGAGTTAACACTTATTAAACCACTTTTTGAAAGTGTCTTGGAATCGTCATCTGAATTCAAGAAAATAACATCCTTCACTGTATAATGCTCCTCATTTGAATAAACAAAATAATTGTTCAGTTTTATTTTATTGTATAGCACTGGTGACATGTTGTAATAATAAATTCTTCTACAATTGTCAACAAATTTACCAGAAACCAACAGGTTAATCTGACAAACAATTTCGAAGAACACTTCAGCATTTCTGTAGCCAGTACAATCACAGAAGAAGCAGTGTGGAGCATCCCAGTATTTACTAGACACCTGGAAAATTTGATACAGAATAATGTCATAGCCAGTACCAGGAGGAACATCACCTAATGACAACGTAACAAGTGGCAAACCATCCTTAGTGACAGAAGCAGTGACAAATCTTTCGACATCAGGATCCTTCAATGCAATTTGAGACATGAAGTCATACAGCATTAAACCCTTCTCCGACTTATCATTTTTAATAATTTCTGGTATTTCATAACCTCTGATTCTAACAGGTAGTCCCATTGCAGCTAAATTATCATCTTGTTCTCTAATTAAAAGGAATTTCTCATCTAGGTGCATGTTGTACAAAGTTGATTGCTGGGAAAAGAGCTGTCTCACTCTCAGCCAATTGTCATAAAAGAAGCCGTGGAAGTAAATGTAGCCAGTATTGTAGTTTCTAATTTGGTCATCGGCTTCAAAATTAACCACCAATTGGTCAGCCTGAGGTTCATTTTCTATGTTTATAACTTCAAGCATGAATTTATTCAGTTGCACCTTTAATTCTTTAATCTCATCTAATTTTGATTCCAATAAAGCAGACTTCACAGTTGGAACTGATTCATTTGACATAACTTGTAAAACTCTTGCAAATTGCATGGATGACTTCTTAAAAGGCAGTCCTTGTGGACCAACAATACCAAATCTCTCTGGAGAAACAATAGCAGGATTGAACAAACGTAAGAATAAGAAAGCACCTAAGGCAGAAAATTTAGATTCAGGAAAATTAATAGAGGTTGTACTGAAGATGGTCTTGGATATAGCCCTAATACCAAATGGCATTCTCTCAACAGAAGAACAAATAGCATTAACAACCTTTTTTAGATATTTCATGAACAACGATAGATTACGTTGGTTTTCTTCTTCTGTTCTTTCATTCACATGATTCAATTCAAAGTATTCCCCACTCTCAATCAATTCATTCATCACAGGTCTAAAAATTTCAATTAAATAATCAAGGGCTTCCGTGTTTGAATACAACGCAACCATTCTGGTTGCAACGGTGTTTGATCTTAAGATTTCGACAGAATCTGTAGTGGTCAAGATATCGGCCTTTAAAAGCATTAATAAAATTGATAGTTCTTTTGGGTTATCCTCTGTCATTGTCAGTAAAGCACTTGCAAAAGAGTCAACCTCTGATGTTGGACAAGCCTCAGTTGCAGCAATCATGAGACCAGGGTTATTAGCAAATATGTTCATAAAAGCATGGCAATGACTCATAATTTCATCGTTGTCTGGAGTGTTTATCTTACGGTTCAAACTTTCAACTAACTTGGAAAACACCCTGATGAATGATCCTCTAATTAGGTTGTCTTCGTGGTAACCCAATGGTAATGAATACTTTAAGCCAACTTCAGGATTGGCACTTAACAAATTGATCAAACATTGAATGATATTCTTGATGATATTGGATGTTCGATGTTGAATAGTCAAGTCCTTGTGGTTTGAATCTCCCAAGGAGTTCAATTTTTCCAGAATTCTGACGAACAAGTTGAAATAGTTGGAAAACACAACACCAGCAGCAATCAATTCTTCTTTGGAACGTGTAGCATTGTGGTAAGGGGTATCTAATGGTAGCTTATATAAAACAATCTTTAACATTAATGAAGTTTCAATTTCAATATCAAGATGCAAGTCTTCCAGTTCTCTTTTGTGGATGTCCTTATTTTTCAAACTTATTTCATCAACAACAGATCCGGAAAGTATAGTCGAGTTTGATGATGATGCATAAATATTACCGCTATGACCAAACATGCCCTGACTGAAGGAGTTTTCTAAATATTCTGAAGCAATTCTAGCGTATTGATTTTTCTTTAAAATGTTACCATGCATTGATAGTTCCTCTAATTCAGATAAAAATAAAACTTGAAGTTTGCAGAACTTTAACTTAAGTCGTAAGAAAGCAGGGTCATTTGAATCCACATTCAAATAGTGCAAAATTCTAAAATTGATATCCCAAAGGTCAACAGCATAGAAAAATAATGATTCGTAATCCACTTGAGTAATTGTTCTTAATAAATTGACCAGTAATTCACAAACAGGATAATTGTTGAATTGTAAAGCTTTTTCAAATCGGCCCAATTGTCTGGACACTAAATCTAACAGTAGTCCACATAAGTAAGGGTGCAGTGAAACGCATAAAACCTCACGGCTTCTATCTCTTCTTCTTGGATCATTGGAAAATAAGTTAACCATATTGTAAGATAAAAATAGAGTTAATTTTTCAACCATTTCAGGTTTTCTTGGATCTTCTGCAAATTCAGGTGACAGAATGACACCACTTAAGGATGCAAAATATTCACCATAGTTATCGATTGGATCTTCAACTATTGAATCAGGATCAAAGTTGTAAATATCAGTAATTGTATCATATTTATGTGCAACACTTAACTTGTCATACATCAATTCCCAAACATCGAGCAAAGAAGAAGTTGGTTCAGTGAGGGTACATAAATGATCTCTTAACTTCTTTCTGACAGCCATGGCACCTGCAGGAACCTTATCTTCCAAAATAGCTAGGGCCAAATTGAAATTGCTCTTTTCAAAACAATTCGGTTTATGAGATGGAGCACTGACTAATGAAACATAGTTTTCAAGTAATTGACGGGCTATTCTATAAGTATCGAGTTTATCGGAGAATAATCCCAAAAACACAGCACGTTCATAATTTTTAACTAGCTTACCACAAATACCAGCATCATGCATTGGGTCCTTGTCAAAATGTTTGAGGAAGGATAGATCAGAATATTGATAACGTAATTCAGTGTATCTCATAATTAATCTCATGAAATGGGTTTGTTTGGAGTAACTATTGAAACTTAATGAAAGTTTTGATAGTAAATCATTCATGATGGAACATCCAACGTAACCAACAGCAACTTTTCCTAGATCATCATTTGATAGCATCACTGGGAAACTTAGTAGGAACTGTTCAGTGGCATTCTTCAAGTCGTCATCGTCAACAGCCAGTAAGTAAATAATAGGGGATATGAATTTTCTGAAATCAGACTCAAATAAAACCAAGTTAGGCTTGTCGTAGTTCATTTTGCCACCATCACAGAAACAAAAGAAAGGGTAAACTCTATAGGCTGATAATAGATTAATTAGAACTGATTTCACAGCTTCTATTTTTTTAACAGACAATGGGGTTTGAGCCGAGTTGCTGGAAGATCTTGAAATTTCATCAGATCCAGACAAGGTCAAGTTGGAGCCAGATATTGGTGGAGAAGAAAGTGGCGATCTAGTTGAAGAATGTGATGTTGTGTGTTGTAAGGAATTATTGTCAAAACTTGAAGATTCGCCAGAGCGAGAATCAAACTTGCTATTGCTGATAGTTATGTTTAAATTGTTTGCAGTTGTATTAGGTGATGAATTGCTGTGTCTGAATGAATTTTTAACCTTTGCTGTTAAACCTTTAGGTTTTTTTAACTCTGGTAATGTTGATGCTCTTGATAAGCTACCTCTATGGCTTATAACAGGGGAAGCATTCTCGCTTGGCATTGCACTTGTAACCGGAGGAACATTGGTGTTACTGGTAACTTTCAGAAGTCTTGAAGGAGTGTGTGGTTGTGGTTGTGGTGGTGGTGGTTGTTTGCTGCTCTGTTGTAAAACATCCATCAGGTCCATCATTGATCCTGTGGAATTTGCACTTGCATCTGATGAAGTGTCATCATCATCATCAACCAAATCATATGTCACATTATCTGATAATCTATGTAAAACCATTTTCATGTCCGGAGATATCTTATAGGTGAAATTAAACAAGAAATCAGCCATACTTGGAACATCCAATGCTTTCCTTATACCGCCTGAAAGTGGGATTAAATGTGCAACGGGGGTGTTTGGGTTACCAAATAGATCGGAGCAAACTTGAATCATTTGTTTGTTGTACAGGATGACCGAGATGGCATAATAATATGAACGTACTTCAAGTAAAGTTTTAAAATCAATATTATGAGGTATATGATCCAAGTTATCCATGGAAAGTTCCTTTTTAATTTGTGAACACAGATCTTGTGAAAATTTAACCAAAGGATTATCATTTTTAACTAGATAAACTGAACAACCGACAAGTAAAACCCTCATTAAACAGTCAGCGCAGCTGGGAGATTTTTGAATAGTTTGAGTTAATTCGTTGACAAATTTTTGCTTACAATTCTTAGATCCTAGTCTCTTGATAGCTAAGCTTGATGACTTAGATCCCTTATCTTGGATGTATTTTTCAAATTGTTTTGGCATTAATAACATTAAAGATGAAAAAAGTTTAAAAGTGGATTTTGGATATTGCTTAGTGTCAGCCAGCCTGTGAACCAATTCAAATAATGAGTCGACATCTTTAGACAGAACGGGATCATCTGTGGCTTTCAAGAAATCCTTTGGTCTACATAATGCCCATGAATAAACAGCATCAGCTAAATATGAGAAAAGTGTACTTTGTTGTGATTGTCTTCTTGTCAGTTGCATGATACTTCTGGATAGTTTCAAATAATCGCTAATTGTATCGGATGTTAGATATGCAAGTGAAATGAAATCTGTACGCGGAAGAAACAGTAATTCAATGTTCAGTATTCTTAGTTTAAATTCTATAAATTTGTAAAACTCGATTGGATTCGATGCAGCCATGTATTTGACAATAGTATTGATGTGATTATCGATGGAACTTATCAAGCCTGATTTCTCAATGGATGAAGTTGAGGAATTATTAGAAATTGAGCCCGATCTCTTAGAGGTGCTTAAAGGATAGACGCAGTATTCATGCATTAATTGTATCATTTCATTATCTGTTTTCAAGTTACCCAGTATGAGTAACACTTTTCTAAAGATTTTCCCTGGGATTAAATTAGGTTGAATGAGTCTAAACTTTTTACCATTCATTGATGATTGAGGTGATGTCATGCCAACTTGTCTATATGTATTAACTTCCATTTTTTTATCTTCGATATTATCCCAGACTGTATCAAGCAAACTTGATAATAGGTCCAAAATGATGCATATTGACTTCAAGGAGTTTCCTGATCTTTCCTTTAATGATGACGAATTATCTTGCTTATTGATATTTTCTAGTATATGGGCTGTTGAGATCAATATTTCATTCAACAATGGAGTTTGTGCAAACCTAGTCAAGGAAACCTTAGTTTCACGGTAAAAATTATCAACTTCTATCTGTGCAACAGTGTATCCTGATTTATATGGTAATAAAGATTCAATTTTGGAGTATATGCTAGAAACAGGGGATGCACAGGGATCTAGTTTTGGTAGTTCCTCTATTTTATAAGAGGACATTGCAGTTGGAAAACTCATATTGGATATGACCTATATGTTTGTTGTGCTCTTTTAGTTGATTTATCAAAAATATGTGTATATGTAATTATTTTAATTGTAATGACTGGAATATGTGATATGTGGTAAAGGGTAATTAAATAATCTAAACAAAGGGAAAGGTGTAATATTTTTGACTGACTGACTGACTACTGAGTATAGTATGTATTGAGTTCCAATTTGATAGATGGTATGTGTGTATATATAGTTATATATCTTTTATATTGTATCGTTTTTTCTCTTTTCTTAGTGATGGAGGAGATTAAGAAAGAGATATAATGAAATAATAACTAGTTTAACGGTAAATAAACTATTTAGTTATTAGAGATCAGAAGAAAAATGAACAACAAGATATATAAACAATAGTAGTTAAGAGGGGGAGGAGGAACAGTGACAGTAACAGTGACAGTAACAGTTCTAGTCGTTAAATGTGATTCGTTAAAGGGGAAATTGATGGGATGGTAAGGTACAAATAAAAACAGTGTAGATGGGGATTACAAAAAAAAAACATGGTATTACTTTTGAACCTCTTTTTAATTTTTAATTATTTTAAGTTCTTATTTCCTTTTCATACTAACTAAGTCTTCTCACTTTTCTCACCCTGTTTTTCCTTTTATTTTAAAAAACGGCCCTCGTAAGAATGGGGTTTTAATTGCTTTTTTTTTTTTTGAAAGAAAAAATATTTTTTATTCACCAGGAGAAATGCCCCCGGTGGTTGTGCGGAATTTGAGACTGGAAACCTTTTTTTTTATGGCGAGAGAAAGTACGAAAAAAAAAAGAAAAGACATTTACGGGGGGAGGAGAGGAGGAGGGCCAGAGGGAAGGATGCACCCGCACACGGATCAGTCAACCTGCTTATCTCCTAGATGATTTCCGGACGTTTATTTTAAACTTAACCCGACGGAGGTTGAAGGTGGAAGGTTAGGGAGAGGGAAAGAGGAGGAAACTGTATATGTAAATGATACTATTAGGGCAGAGTTGTATATAGAAAAAAGAAAACATTTGTCTTTTTAGTTAAATGTATATAACAAACAACTTTCCGAATTTCATTTTCCTTTTTTTCACGCATGACTGAATTCTTATTATTCATGTCAGGTTTATATATATATATATAGAAATGTGTGTTATATGTACGTTATGATGGTATATCATGAAAGTCCTATTGTCAAATCAAAGAATGAATGAAGCTGGTAGCGGTTTCGATGATAGCTCGCACACAATGTGGAATGCAGTATATGTGAGGTCCGGAAATCATTGTTCATAGGACAGCACCCAGCACGCTCATAGGCAATATCTGGCCAAGTGGAAATATGGAGAGATCTCGTACGTCGTACTACCGCCAGCCATATTATTATGACGTTTTTGATAAATTAATCAATTAACCGATATCACACCAGATAAGAAGAAGAAAAAAAACTAACAGAGACAGGTCTTTCTTTTTTTTTTTGATTACAACCATCATTTGGTTCTAATATCAAAAAACTGAAAGAAAGAAAAAAAACTACATCTACATCTACATCACACTATAATTGTGTGTGAGATCCGATCTACTAACCTCGTATGAAATCATGATTTCAAACAACCATCAGAACACGATTTATTCTTTCAATATGACATATCCGACGTGGTGAATTGAATTGTGCCTTCCACTAAATAACTGCAACTATGTGTAGTGTGTAAGATTGATAGCATTAACTTAACATGATAATTTAAAATTAATTACATTGCGTTGTATTGTATTGTTGTATATGAGAGACTATATTGTACTGTCTATACCCCTGAATAGGCCCGCCCGCCAGGGAGAGCCTAACGGTTTCCGTTCCTTAATTAAGAGGACAGACGTTGTTGTTGTTGCTGTTGGTGTCTTTTTTTTTCTTCTTCTTCTAAACGCTAATTTTTGTCGCTGCTGGATGCTGCTATTGCTGCTGCCGCTAGAAGGAAAAAAAACCGTTGGGCAACACAGGACAACAAAGGAAAAGAAATTTTAGTAACTGCGAGATCCATCCAATCTAGGGTAGAAAAAAAAACCTCCTCACCAGCTGCCTGCTAAAAAAAAACAATTAGGTGGGATTGGTGACGGCTGGCGGCTGCGTGGGCGGCGGGCTAGGGTTAAAGGCGAGGTACATTATCTGGCTATTAATTCAATGTACCCGGGAAGATTAAGCCTGGGTGGATTCAGGATGGTGCAGCCTGTGTGGCAGGTACCCCCCCCACGCACTCTCGCTCCCCTCTCGTGTGGGGCCAGCACGTTTTTTGCAACCGGAGGAAAACTTTTAAGCTTCGAGATCTGGCATAAAACGGTACACACATCAATTCTCAGTTTCCGGTCCTTACTCAAGTGTATGTCTCTCTATACACTGTCTATGTCTTTCTTTTTTTAAAAACTTCAGGCCATATATTTTATCATATTAATTCCAATTCCATGCAAATAGACGTCCTGATACATACATCTAACCATGAAACATACACATATAGTGGTGTTATGTATTTAATAAAAAATTAAAATAGAAGAACTTACTTCGAGGGAGAAAAATATTCTTTCTGGATCTGGGTTCTCCGTGGAAAGATGCGATGGCATTAATTAAATGTTAAAAGAAAAAGGGAGCAAGGGATACAATTACAGGATGAAGCTTCTAGTACATCAAGAGATGTGAGTTTTAAAACTAAGCGGCATGTAATTACCGAAACAATGATCATTATTCACCACCACCAAAAAGCAAATTTCACCCAAGCGGCTTTATATATTATTCCCAGTCAAAATGGAAGGATTAACGATATTGAATCATCACTAGGTTTTCTTGGCTTGTAACTTTTAACTCAATCCATCTGCCAACTTATAGGACTTCGTCATAAAACTTCTACCGGGTTTTTTTTCATTTGATTGCGTAGGGCATAAACAAATTCAAAATAATACAATTTTTTGTAAGGTTTACAAAATTGTGTACATAATTAACCTTCGAATGAATGTGTAGGTTATGTATATACGGTAATTTAACTGATATTTTGAAATTTTATCACTATAAAAATTATTAGAAAGGAAATTTGGAAAACTGCTAACAACTTCTTTAAAAGATGATGAGATTATGGTAATAAATAAAAATAAATTAAGTAAAGTACTGGTAAAACAATCAACAATCAAAAATTTCAAAATTCTTAAATATCAGAAAACGAAATATATTTCTCTTTCCCTATCTTTCCCTGTTTCTTACTTAATATTCCATGATAATAATTTATATATCTACCTATTTATAAGATAACTATATATAAATACTGTGTGTGTCTGTTTAATAAAGAGAGCATTAAAAGGTGTTTGGTAGGATACTGAAAGAGGGATTAAATAGACCACAAAATCGACGCATGTCGAGGTCAAGAAACGACGACGACGACGTGTTTTGTGTCAAAAAAAGTAAGCGAAAGCGACGCGCGCGCTAAAAAGTCTTCAATTTCAATTTTTTTTATTTAAGCTTGCTCGTTTCATGTGGGTGAAGAAGGTAAACAAACAAATAAACAAACACAAAAAAAAAATCAAAACAAATCAAAACAAACCCTTTCCTTTACCTTTATTCCTCTCTCTCTCTCTCTTTTTAGTAGACCGAAATAGAAACACACTATTATATTCTTCATATACCAAGTCAGGATAATTCATATACTCATTAGTTTACAGTAATCGTTATATAGGTTTACATTTACTTTGAATATAAGGATTTAATTTATAATTGCTATCTATCCATAAAGCAAAAGAAAAGACATACACATAGCTAGCTAGGAACCGGACGATTATATCATATCATATTATAAGAGGTATTCAATATATATATACCCTTTCCCCCCTCCCCCACTCCACTATCATCCATATCATCATTATTCCCAGATTCAATCATGTCTACTAATGGAGACAAGTTTTTTAACTTGAGTTCATCTCCCTCGAAGATGTTTGATGATTTCATCAATGATGACAATAATATGCCAAAGATGCCAATGAACCCAGGTGAAACTGGATGGACTCCCTTTATTGATAGGGTGTTTGCAAATCAAGGAGGACAACCACAATCATCAAATGTTGCCAGTCCAATTGCTCATACAAAGATTGGTGGTCAACAGATAGCACAACTACAATTACAGCAACAGCAGCAAATACAACAACAACAACAACTACATTCTCAATCGCAACACCAACAGCCGTCACAATCACAATCACAGTCACAACAGCAAACACATCAACAATTACAACAACAATTCTCGCAAGTTCCAAACTTGAATCTGAACTCTTCTCCTCGTAAGTTCTTTCAACAACAAATACCCTCTGCTCAATCAACTGGCTACACTAATAGAATCATTCAACAGCCTCAGAAGTCACATATGGCTGAATTTTACATGCAAACCCCTAATGCTGAAAAGACATTTAAATTGTCCGACTTTATCGAAACTACCCCAAACATCAACAGTGAAATAATGAACCTTTTAGCAACAGGGGGTGACACCACAACAGAAAAGGATAACGATCCATTACTATTTGATAATTTTGGCACCCCTTCTACCCAAAGAATGTTGAATAAATTCTTCAAAACTCCTGACCTTTCAACGCCAAAGATTAAAAGATTCTCTGCATCATCTCAATCAAGTGCTATGAAACCATCAAATAGCAACAATTATATGGGCCCAGTGAACTTAAATGCATTTGGTATGGTGTCTATCCCTCCTCCAAATGGCTCTATGAATATATCTAGAGTGCCATCCCTTTCCGCATCAATTCCAGATCTTAGTACACCATTGATTGATTCAATTACATCCGCTATACCCAGAAAACATTCTGGAAGTGCATACAAAACCCCTTCAAGATCTGCACAACCACAACAATCATCACCATCTACAATTATAACGGAGTCTGCTCAAAAGGCTGAAACGGCGAAGGCTAATTTAGAAATGTCTCCAACCCCATCGACTAAAATAATCCCTATGAAGAATGCAAAACCCCCATGCAAATTAATCAAATCAAATTCATCATTGGAACCTGCTATTGGTATATTTAATGACAAGATGCCACCATCCAGGCCTATGAACAACTTCACCAAGGCTCTATCTTCATCAAATCCCCAACAATCTTCGTCTTATAGCTCGTCCAATAACACCACATTCAAATTTGCTCCAAATGCCACATTAGGTAATCCTACAAATCATACGAATGGTAATGGCAACGGCCGTCGTTCACAACAATCAAATAATAGATTTCAAATCATTTTTGCTGATATGAAGACGCTGACAACTCATTATTCATCCAATAAGAGAGGTAAGAAACTTGGAAGGTCATTGACAAATGGAAATGGCTCCAGTACGACAAGTAAAGTGACGAAGAAGCAGAACGGCTCACAAGTTAAGAAGTCAAACACCTTAGCTAAATCTAAAACTGCTCCTCCATTGTCATTTACATCCACATTTGGTACTAATAGTAACACCAGCAACAGCAACGCACAAAAGCGTGTTCCCCTGGCTGATATTAAAGTTTCAAGTTCTACATCAAACATTAGCACTCCTGTTACTGCTAAAAAGAACACCCAATGGGTTAATTCTAATCTAACAGGAGCTGGTTCCTATCAACAACAACAATGATCTATGACTTCTTGATGTTGTTTCCTCTGCATTCTCTCCTCTTTTTTCCCCCTTTCATTCATTAGATTTTCTTTTTTGATTTTAGATATTAAACATTCGTTTTTGTTTTCGTTTTGCTTATTCTATTAGACTCTCTCTCTCTCTCTCTTTTCACTGCTTTTCCATTTACCTGTTTGATCTTCTTTCTCTGTTTTTCGTCATCCTTTTCCCCGTTCGTTCACTGTTTTTTATTTTTTTTATTTGTTCATTATCTCCCCCATTACCCCCACAACACTCCTATATTTTCTTGTATTTTTACTTCTACGGTTCTTTGTCTACTTTATATTATTTTATGATTTACTTTCCGAGTTCTCTATATACCTTAATTCATATTTATCCAATTTTTTTCTCCCCTTTCGTTTACGTTATTATCTACATATTCTACAATTTATTTTTTTCCTCAATTTCGAATATTTTCAATCATTCCATATATAAAACAAATTGTACAATATATACATATCTATCTGCGTCTTGGTCCCTTTGGTTTACTGAATTTCAAACTAGAGGATGCACCCATTGATGCTGTAGTACTAGCACTAGCTTGTTGTTCATCGAATTGACCCAATTCAATCTCATCAGAATCACCAACTTCGATAACCTTCTTGAATTCAAAACCATTGGACTTGAATTCATTGATCAAACCTTGCTTATTCGAGGCATAGGACATACGGGCCTTAACCTTAGAACCAGATGGGCAGGCATATATGAAGAAATACGTTCCTCCGTAGTTTAAAATATTAAAGCTTGGTTCCGAGTCTAGTAATAGACTTGGCACATCAGAGATTGCATGGAATTTCTTAGTGGACTGTAAGTAAAATGATTCTTCGTCGGTGTTAATCAACACAGTGATCAATTCATTAGATTGTAATGATCCTGAGCTCAAAGTGCTGTTTAATTTCTCGTCATTTATTTTGAATTTCAAGACGTTGCTAGCAGAGGTGGTGGTAGTAGTAGTGGAAGAGTGTCCAGAGGCACTAACCAATCCCCTTCTCTTATTAACACTAGTAGTCTCCACCAATTCTAGATCCTTCACCTTTAATAGCTCCTTTTCAGACTCACTCAATGGTTGTGCTGCTGTTTCAGTGTTCAATATTTTCTGCCACCCGTCTAATGACAATTCATCCTCATCATTGATAAACAAAATACTGGTGAAATATTCCAATCCCAATTCACGTAAAAGTGAGTTTTTCGTGGATGCATACAACATCTTTTCACGGACAGGAGCTGCGTCCGGCACATACGATATAAAGAAGTACTCTGTTTTCCCTCCAGTGGTATCCTTTCTAATGATCAAGTATGTGACCTTGGAGTCGGAAAGAAAGGGGTGGATACCAGAGAGGTCATCAAGTGAGGTGGACCCAGATGATCCCTTAACCTGTTCCCTTGGAACCAATTCCTCATTGGCTATGGATATGAATAATGCTCTAGATTGAGCAGTGACAAACTCTTTGAATGTTTCCACTAATTCCTTTGATGCTATAAAAAACGATTCCCCGGTTGTTGATTTGCATATCATCACGTTAGTACTTTGAACCGATAAAAAACAAAACACAAAACACAAAACACCGTTACCTCAAAACATACCTGTAATACCCGATTGATTAGACATTTCTTATATTTAAAACTTCTAATTGTTTGATATATCTCCTATTTCAATTGATAGAAAGGAAAATGAAATCAATTGAATACAAGCACATGTACTCTATAGATAGATCTTATTGTATTGCTAAAATGAAATTGAAATCGAAATCGTTGTGTCGTGCACTGATCAATTTGTTGGCTAGAGAAGAAGAAGAAGAAAAAAGAAATGCTGTTCAAAAAAATTAAAAAAAAAAATAATATAAAAATTAATGTATTTTACTTTACAAGAGATTGATTACCTTTCTTTAAATTCCACTTTGTCCACTCAATTGAGAGGTATATTAAACTAACTGAGTTTTCTAGCAAGCTATCCGTTGATTTACTTTCTGCAATCCAATTCCGTCTTTTGTCTCTTTACGATTCCAATTGCATTGCGTATTCAATTCACTTTCTAGCCTCCCTCCTACCCCTTGCCTGTCTGCCTGTCTGCCTGCCTCCAAGGACAAAAAAAAAGAATAACTTTAATAACCTAGATATTCCACTGTATCTCCATTTGGGTCGACTGGTTCTATCCACTTTTATCACTCAATTGCAATACACAATTATATTATAAAGATACAAGCAAAAAAAAAAAACAAAGAAAGCCAAAAACACAAAACATAAAATATATAAAAAAAACCTGTTCTTTCATCTATATAATGGAAAGTTCATCAAATTCTCAACAACAACAGAGACAATCACAACAACCAATCCAATCTCAGAACATGGCATCGCCGGCTGCATCAACAGGTTCTATGGCATTGCTATCCCCTCCGGCATCAAGGTATGCATTTGAGCCAAGTATCACTACCCAGAGTATACCTCCAATCAACTCGGTCTTATCTCCAGCTCCCTTTGGCAATTCTGGTTCTTCAAATTCCACTACAAATACTGCTGCGAATACCACTGCTAATTCCATCACCTCCCCTCTGCTTAGTAACGCCAATTTATACACCCCTTCTGATAATGATATCCCTGCATTTGATCCACAAACTGAAATCATTTTGGAAAGCTTTACCAAGGATTTAAAGACTTTTACAAATTGGGTTAAGAATTTGAAGGTTGAAGAACAGAAAACTACCATGGATGTGTTTTTAACTAGTTTGAACCCTGAAGTGTTACATTACGTCAAGTCCAAGATCAACAATTTGGAAATCGTCAAGAGTCAAAAGGAGGAGGGTCTTTACTTTTCACCAGCTGCTTCTTCATCCAATATCTACCAACCCCATGTGAGACCGGTTTCTCCATTATTAGCGTTAAATTCTGAGCCTACTACTCTGGATCAGTTCTTGAATGATCAATTATCACCTGTGCCATCACACCAACAAGGTGGCCAGCAACAGCAGCAGCAACAACAATATATCCCAGCAACTATGGCAACTGGGTTGGGTGCACCAAGTGGAGTTCCATTAGGATTCTCCAGGGAGTTTATGGAACCTATAGTAAGACCAAGGTCTGCTGGCCCATTTTACGATATGGGTTTTGGTTTCAGTTCAGCCAATCCTGTCAGTGGTAGTACAAATAGCGGTGTTGGTGGATATCAGAACAGCCCACTGCAATCTGCTCCACTGACTCGTGCCTTTTCAGCAGAAGTGGACAATGCTGGTCATTCAAGTTCAGGTAATAAAAATACCACTTCTGATTTTGCTGGTCAAAATGCAATAAAGCTGAACCATTCATTGTCTACCATTACCAATAGATATAGACTAGATAATGGTAAGAAGCAGGATCAATTCCAACAATATCAACAACCACAATCCTACCAGCAACTGCAGCAACAACCCCAATCCTATCAACAACAACAACAACAACAACAACAACAACAACAGCCACAACATTTTGAAAGAGGCAGACATGCTGGTAGACTGCACCAATTCAATAACAGACAATTGAATACTCAATCTACATCATTACCACCTGCTCCTAGAAATAATAATGCCAGTCATTTACATTCAATTCAACCATTCAGTTCCGTTAATGATAGTCAAAGCAGTTACAACAACACTAGCAATGCCAATATTAATACCAGTACTAGTAACTCTGGCAGCAGCCAGCATCAACACTCTAGTAGTAATAGTGGCAATATCAATTCATCCTCTTCTAGTAAGATTTTCTCACCAGTTGCAACAAAGTCAATCAAGTCCACCACGATGGTTAACTCCGGATCTTCTTCTTCTTTACATCAATTAGCATTGGGAAACACCATTGCCCCATCTAAATCACCTATGCCTAAGGATATTTCTTCTATCAAATTGCTTTCTGATATCCCAGCATGGCTGAAGGCATTGAGATTACACAAGTATACTGATAACTTGAAGCAATTGACATGGCAAGAGATGATCGAGTTAGATGATACGCAATTGAGCGAATTGGGCGTTGGTACCGTTGGTGCCAGAAACAAGTTATTGAAAAGTTTCACCTTCGTTAAGGAAAACTTACATGATTAATTGGTTTCTTTTCCCAATTTATGGTTTGTTTTCATACTTCTTCCTATTTTTTTTCTTATTATTTGGTTCTCTTACATACATAACTATGTTTTTATTATGAGATTATGAAATTTTATATAGATTTTTTTACTTATCAAC
This sequence comes from Ambrosiozyma vanderkliftii, assembly GCA_003705225.2. Taxonomy (NCBI): domain Eukaryota; kingdom Fungi; phylum Ascomycota; class Pichiomycetes; order Pichiales; family Pichiaceae; genus Ambrosiozyma; species Ambrosiozyma vanderkliftii. Next base: position 102,002 of record PPHW02000027.1, read on the forward strand.
TGATTTTAAATCATTATTGTTCTTGTTTTTGCTGTTTTCCCTACCGTTTCCTCCCTCCCCCTTTAAATTCTACTTATATTGTTTCCTTTATATTTTTTTTGTGTTTTTACAGACAACTATTCAAAATCCGTTTTGGTCCCAAAAATGGCGATTGATAAATTCTTTCAATCACTATTATTTGCTGTTATTTTTACTTTTTGGTTATTTGCCGTTTTTACTTGAAATTTAACAGTCCAGGTACATCTACATATATTATTTAAATACACTAACCAGAAATGCTGTCCCACCTACCACGAACAGCAGTAAATAGTTCACGTAGCGGTGGTACAGTGTTACTGGTGATCATATATGCCAGATCATTGTACGTAAGAAACAATAATTAGGTAGTTACTCAATTAGATGGTTGAGCAGTATCTAGTTTTGAAATGAGAGTACGTACTTTGTGTTTGCATTGTGCATATCAATATCAGCCTACTACATTATTATGGGTTATTATTATCAGCTTATCTTCGTACAATTAACTCATAGGAATATCGATTTGTAATATATGAATTAATATCCCATGCAAACAAAAAAAAAAGGGATGCAACGAGTAGCCAACTCTTATAATATATACCTCTCTATATTAAAATATATATTAGTAAAAAAAATAATAACCGAGATCTCATTTTCATAGAGAGAACCGGAAATGAGATCTGATCTCTTACGAACCACGAGGCTCTCTCGCCCCTCCAGCCCGGTCCACCCTCCCGACCAGGAAGATAGCGAAGCACGTCAATCTTCAAAATCTAGGAGACGGCTGGCTGGCTGGCCTTGAGTTTATTATCTGCTAAGCAGCCACAGTTAAGTTAAATTTAAATGAAGAGAAAAAGAAAATCAGAACCACTCAAGAATAGTAACTGGGACCGACATAAAATATAGCAATATAATGGTATTTGGTTGTAATTGCATATTACTGATTGTTGTATGGTAAATAAAATTTAATTTATTAATGTAGTTTTAGTATGCTGAGTCTTGTAACGACGTTAGATGTTAAGGGAAAGTGTTGGGCTACAACGACGCTACGAACAACGACGCTACGAGCATGGCTGCCGGGACAGTGGCTGCAACAAACAAAGTTTCCGGGTTCCCAGGGGAGGGGAAAATGAATTGGGACCGGCTGTCTATCATTTTAATTTCTTTTAATTTTTTTTTTGCTGCGACAGAAGAAAAACCAAAAATGGTGAACGGTTTTCTCCTTAATGGAATGGTGCACGTCTCGTTTCTTTTTTTTGTTTAACTGAATCCTTCGAAGCACCTTTTTAAATCCATCAGCCTTTTATTTTTCGCTTTTTTTTTCAGGTTACATGCATCACATTACGGTTTCTGTGTTATCATTTGTTTTTTATTTTATTTCAATTTTTTTATGATGTAGTAGACAGTAATCAATAAGAGATAAGAGATAACCAAAAGTTAATTATATAAATTGTATTATGGTCGGCGATGGGACGTCGGCGATGATGATGATAATGAATGTGTTTTTTTTTGGGTCCATCCTCCACTCGCTTGAAGAAGGGTTCAATTCATATACCCAATACTAGTTTATTGTGTTTGGTTAAGTATTTAATATTTAGTATTTAGTATATATCTTAGCTTTGTAATTTTTAAACCCTTATTTTCGGCAAAGATTTTTAAAATAGAAAATTGTGCAGTGAATTGTGGGATGTGTTTCTAGAAGTGTGAATTATGATGGATGTGCTTTTTCATCCTTCATCATGAGATTTTGAGGAAAACTTTCTGATCTACTCAAGGTGAATACTGAATTACTTGGAGATCAACCAAACTCCACTTTATCAGAGTTTATATACGTGTATGTATATGTGCTATTTGTTGCTGCTGCTGCTGCTGCTTCTACTGTTGATGCTGCCCCAGTTCCAGTAACTTTCAGCCAATATAAACAGTAACCTACAGTATTAGTGTGACTCAAGAGAAGGAGAACACCGATACCTTGATGTATTCATTCTTAAAGCCTAGATCCGAGATTTCAAACACAACATCAAACAATATTGTGTGTGTCTTTTTGACTTGACTTGCTTTTGATTTTGGGTTTGGGTTTATGAATGAATGACTCTCCGATACGCACACACACACACACACACACTCACTCTCTCTCTCTCTCTCTGAAATTATCTTTTGGGCTCTATTACGCCTACGTACCATCTGTAAAAAAAACCTTGCTGAAAAGTATAGAAACAACAGCATAAATTAAAAAAAAAGTCCTTTACCCTATAAATTGAGGATTGATAGCGAACGAAGGGGAACTGTTGCAACTGGATGGATAGGTGGGAGAATAAAAACTAGCTGAGTGCAGGCGAAATAAGGTTTTCCCACCTCCCTCTTGCCTGGTCTGGGCTGGCCTGGCCTGAACAGCACAGGACTGGGTAGGTAGGGGAGGGAGGGAGGTGGGGTGGGATGTATAGGGAAGCCCAAAAGAAAACCGGAAACCCATGCATACGCACATAACAGACCTACATATATCACAAGAAAAAAAAAACGTACATTATCATTAACCAAAAAAGAAATTAAAAACTAAAACAACAAAAAAAAAAAAAAATTAACAAATAAAAATATTAACCAAACACGCAATAAAAAGAAAAGATAGGGAAGGAAAGTAAAAGACACACTTACACTTACACTATAACCAAAAAAAAAAAAAAGAAACCAAAAAAAAAAGAAAAGAAAAAACGCAAACACACACACACTCACCCATACTCTCTCTTCTAATCTTACTCTTTACAGTTAATACAATTCTCCCATACGATATTTTAATATAATTAAATATAATTAATTATAGTATATGAACAGCGTTTTCATTTATATTGATATAATTAATATACAATTGAATTCAACGTGATTAAACCAGACACAACAATTATAACTACAACACATAACTACAAAACCAACTTCTTTAACAGACATATCCACTATTAACTATCACATTCAACCTCCCTAATTTGATTTGTATTTCCCTTTTAGTCATATCATATCATATTATCGTATCATTTATCATTTATCATTTTGACGTTTATTCTTCTAATATAAACCTTATATCAACTCTCTATGGAACTGTTTTGAAACCTGTCACTTTTCAACAATATCTATATTACACATACAGCTAGACAGATACAGATCTAAATTATCTTTAAAACACAACAACCACCACCATCTACTTACACACACTTTCTTACAACTTCGTTTGATACAATTAATATCATCTTCCCTAAATCTGCAACCTCGTTAAACTTTATCACTCCCCTTCCCCCTCCTAATAATGATTTCCGAGATATTAGTGTTTGATCAACTCCAAACGGCCGATAAGAAGATCCCTTCATTTATACAAGATGCCTTTAACCCAAATGACACTTATTATACTTCGTTTAGTGATGTTTACTCATTTGGAAAGTATCTTTTGACATACTCTAGCTATATTCTTGAAAGAAATACTACCACAAACCAAATAGAAAGAATTTATAACTCCAATGAAGATGAACTGTATTATCCTATCGGTGTACTACTGAACCAAGACAATGGATCCTTGGTTCAAACATCAGATCCTAATGATAATTGTACACAAGAGTCGTTGAAACAATTATTGGATATCAGATTCCACCATTTAAACATTGTCGTTGAGATAATACCATTCTCGTCTTACTCTGCTCCCGATTTATCAGCATTTAAGACCAAATTGAATAATGTCTACTCTATGATTGAAACACGAGTGTCGAGAATTAAAACATGGGTTGGTTTAAACGACGACGAAGTGTCTCTTAAAGAACAATCCTCTTTAAACATCGACTCCATGATTAACTCTATAGATGACGAGGATAACGAGTTTTTAAATGATGCAAGTAATGTGCCACAATTGATTCACCAACACTCGGCAAAGTATAAACTATTGCTGACGTTTGCTAGCAGGATCAGTTTCAGAAACCTGTTGATCATCAAACAACCAGACGAATACTACTTACATAACATTAATCAATGGGGATTCCGTGCCTATGATTTGACCGGTGATGAATTGCTTTACTCTGCATTTTTAATGTTCAAGTCCATCACGGATAAGTTAAACAGTAACTTTGATAAAGCAAAGGAACTTGCATTTGATAATTCATTGATGGGATTTTTGTTTTATGTCAGAGACAATTACAGAATTGGTAATCCATTCCATAATTTTAGACATGCCATTGATGTCACACAGGGAACAAACTACTTTATGAATAAGCTTGATTTAGATGAATCTTGGTCAGTTAAATTTTCCCCATTTTCTAAATTTGCTCTGCTACTCGCTGCCGTGGGACATGATTTGGACCATCCTGGTATCACAAATGCATTTTTATCCAATTATAATACCCCAATATCACAAAAGTTGGAGAATAGCTCTGTCTTGGAAAAGTTTCATTTGAACCAATTGAAACACATTTTGATCGGTTACGGGTGCAATTTCCACAACAAGTTTGTTGGGAATAAAAGTCAAATAGATGAGACTAATCTTTTGGTGAAGAAGTCGATTCTAGCTACAGATATGGCCAAACATGATTGGTTTGTGCAAGAAATTGATCAATTTTTACAGTATAATGATAAACTAGAACAAATATCAATGTTGTCTTGCTTATTACTTAAGTCTGCAGATATTTCCAATGTATGTAGACCGTTGGAGATTTCTGTGAAGTGGGGATTGTCACTAGGACAAGAATTCAAAGAGGTTTTCCAATTGGAGAAAATATTGAAACATGAGACTGATGCCAATACAGTTACGGAACCAGCGCTTTTCGACAGAGATTCATTGAAGAGAATAAAACCTAATGATGCCGTGAAGTTAGTTCCAGGTTTATCTGGATCTCAGATGTTTTTCATAAATAGATTTGCTATCGAGTTTTTTAAGAAAATCAGTGAAACCATTCCAGCATTAGGATTTCTCATAGAACAACTACAATCAAATGCTACATACTGGGAAGCCGATATCAAAAGCCAAAAAGAGTAAAATTAGTAGTGAAATCAAAATGTTTCTCTATTTTACACTCTCAATGAAAACAACCCTTTTCCTTATTTACTTACTTACTTTTCTTTACTTATTTTAATGACATCTATATATTAACCATTTCCCTCTATCTTCCACAGACGCAAGCACGGGTTTATTACCATTTACCGATATCTAATTCATAACAATATACTGATAGATGTATATTCTATTCTGCTCTTCATTTTTTCTTTTCTTTTTGTTCACTCCGAATACCGTTCCCGTTATTCTATGACAACCATTATTTATATTAGCTGTTTCAAACATAGTGAGGTTATGGCTTACATGATTGTTCTTCCAAACAATCCTTCTTTCCGTTTCCTCCCCCTTTTCTTTTATTAATTCTATCCTACTATTATGATACCAAAAACTCGAACAATCATAGGATAAATGATACTGTAGTGATTGATCCAGCCTTTATCTTCCCCGTTTGTGTTCAAATAAATCAATATGATCTGGTTATGCTATAGTATATATGTAGTTGTAACATTTATAACACCGTTAGGAAAAAAACCGAAGTCACCTAAATTTGACTTCTTCTGCGCGAAGTCAAAGACTTCTCTGAACCACTTCTGTTTTCTCAATTCCATCCATCCATCCATCCAAATATATCGATATACAACGCTTTTCGATTGAACAGTTTCTACAACCTTTTTCTTTTCTATATTTCCATTCCATTCTTTTCCTCCTGTCTCTTCATCGTTTACCAGTCCTCAAAAGTCTAAGTTCACAATCAATTGCCATTAAATTAGCGAATCTTACCGCAGATCAACGAAAAAACAGTTATCGCCAGACCAGAACTAATACACACATAGATACTATTATAAAAATGTTTTCCAGATCATTATTAAGAACCACTACCAGAGCCATTGCCTCTCAACAACCAAGATTATTGACCATCAGATTACAATCTACTTTGAACAAGTTAAACCCAGAATCTGTTCCAGCTACTTTCTCCAGCTCTCCAGTTTTAAAATTCACAAATGAACACGAATGGGTTTCCATCCATCCAGATGGTACCTCTTTTGTTGGTATCACCACTTACGCTGCTGACGCTCTAGGAGATGCTACATACATCGAATTACCAACCGATTTGGTCAATGAAACTGTTGCCAAGGGTGACACCATTGGTTCTGTTGAGTCTGTTAAGAGTGCCTCTGAAATCTACTCTCCATTAGATGGTGAATTAATTGAAGTTAATGAAGCTTTGGAAGAGAACCCAGCATTGATCAATGAAGACCCAATGGGTGCTGGTTGGATTGTTAAAATTAAGGCCACTAATGCTGACCAAGAAGATTTATTAAGTGAAGAAGATTACGTTAAGTTGTTAGAAGAACACGAAGATTAGGATTGAAATTTAACTACTACATATATACATATATGTATATCACCGCTTCTATCTTAAAAAGAAAGAAATATCATTGATAATGAGCTAGCATTGTTATCTCTATGTCTCACTTGTTCACATATTTATTATTGGTAAACCTTCCTTTATCCGTGTTTTTTTTTTTGCTTTCACACATATACATATACACATATCAATCTTTGCAAAAAGCTGTATCTTTTCATCTTTTCATCTTTTCATTAAATCTTTATTATTCTCTTAATCTCACAATAAATGTTTTCACAGCAACAGTATAGACACATTTTTGTAAATAAATTAATTTATCATAATAGTCATTAGAGACAACGATATTGCTTTCTTTCTTTTTTATCGTAAAAAAGGAAAGTGCAAAAAAAGAAGGACACCTACATACAAGAGATTAGAATACCCAATTAACATAAAACCATCAAATAAATAGAATAGATTAAAATATACAAGCATATCCAGTGATGTTCAAAAGCACCATTAATGCCCCTTACAAGCACCCTCATTGTCTTCATCCACTGTTAATCTCATTGGATCTTTTTCCCACTCAGTGGGAGTCTTTGTCTTCAATTGGATGGCATGAACCCCATCAACAGTCATTTCATGATTAAGCAATTTGTAAATGGATCTATGTCTTGTGGCTAACCCCTGGCCAGCAAAATTATCACTGATGATAATGATATGGAAATGAGAGTCCGTGATATTCGAAGCACCTTGAATACCACGATGGCCAGCATGTTTCCATGAATCATTTCTGATTTTTAAAAACGTTGGATGAAACTCTGTTTCTAGTTTCGTTCTAATGGATCTTTGAATTGAAGATTCCGAGTCCTCGTTTGTTGATGTTGATGTTGCCATGGTTCTTATTCTATTTGAATATGAGTTTAAAAAAACTGAAGTAATAGTGTGTGGGGTACTTATACGGTTCGTTGATTTGATTTGCCCTGCAAGTATTCTAGCTATATTAGACATATGAGATATACGGCGTGTATGGCTATGTTATTGACAAACTCATATACAGTTTTCCTTTTAACTTTGTGTAACAAATACAACCTATATATTATGAAGGTCCATTTGATGTTGGTTTGATAAAAACTAAAAGAACGAAAAAAAAAAGAGAAATGTATGCTGTGCGCCTAAGCTAATATAATTTGTTTTTAAAAAATTTCAAACTAACTGACCAGTATACAGTGTGTAGGGATTACATGTTTCAATGTAACTGTCCTAATATAGACTTGTTTTAAATCATATGATGGCAGGCTTACATATATATAACATATGTGTATGTTTATGCATCTAATAAATACACAAGTAATTAATTGATACTCGTTTACCACATGAATAGCAACTAAATGCCTCTTTCTTGTCATGGAGATGGAATTTAAAATAATTATTCGTAAATGTACATAATACACCTATTATTCATTAATAAATAATAAATCATCAACTCATTTCTCCACAGCCAAAATACAAAAGGGAGAAGTAACACCCAGAATCGCTGTCAAGTCCATCTAGTCCTACGAATATTGTCAGAATAATTAATCCAGATGGAGTCTACATATGGGAACACCATTAGTATTTGGCCATACCCTATAAGTGTGGAAGGCTCGACCAGTCTTTAACTGGCAACGATACCAATGGCATCTACTAGTTCTGTTTGTACACATGTCTAGGTGCTAATAGATTTGTCCGGTCTTTCTGATATTTGTATCAATTATATAGATACCTAGTTATACATATATTACGCTACCAAAACTATCACTTTTTAGATTAGAGATAATAGAATAGAATATTCAGGTTTTCATTTAACTAGTAAATTTTTTATTTTAATAAACAAAATTCATCATAAAATGTAGAGGACAAAACAAATACAAAAACTATAAGACTCGAGGTAGAAATTTCATATCAAGAGGAAAACAATCATACCAAGCACGCTTAGTAGTCGTTACCACCTCTACCAGAGTTACCACCGTAGGAGTCGTTGTTGGAAGAACCACCGTATGAGTCGTTGTTGGAAGAACCACCGTAGGAGTCACTGTTACCACCTCTGGAGGAAGAACCGTATGAGTCGTTGTTGGAAGAACCACCGTAGGAGTCACTGTTACCACCTCTGGAGGAGGAACCGTATGAGTCGTTGGAGTCGTTACCACCTCTGGAGGAAGAACCGTATGAGTCGTTGGAGTCGTTACCACCTCTGGAGGATGAACCGTATGAGTCGTTGGAGTCGTTACCACCTCTGGAGGAAGAACCGTAAGAGTCACTGTTGTCGTTACCACCTCTGGAGGAAGAACCGTATGAGTCGTTAGAGTCGTTACCACCTCTAGAGGAAGAACCGTAAGAGTCGTTAGAGTCGTTACCACCTCTTGAGGATGAACCGTAAGAGTCGTTGTTGTCGTTGTCGTTAGAGTTGGAGTTGGAGTTGGAGCTCTTGTAGGAGTTGTAAGCGTTAGTAGCTTCTTCCTTGGCAGAATCGAATAAACCCATTGTAGATGATTGAAATATGTATAAAGTTATATATAAGTAAAATTAGTAGATAATACTATATAGAAAGAGAGAAGAGAAAAGGGAAAAAGAAAGGAGTATAAAGAAATGATTTGAGAAGAAGTAAAACCACAGTTGGAAGGGAATTGACTGGCTATTTATACTAATTTTTAACTAAAATTACTTGAAACGCAAAACCCCCAACCCCCAAAAATACAACCACAGTTACCGGTGATCTGAAATAGATCAATTACTTATTTTCAAAAAAATTCAAGTTATTTTAAACGAGAGAGGTAGTTACATGCTTTTGACGTATGCGCTTTAGCTTTTTCTGCGACGTGTCGCAACTTCCTGCTGGGCCTGCCTTCTTGCCTGGCTATATGTGCTGTGCTGTGTTATACTGTGCTGCGCGGTAAAGAAGCTGCGCTCACTCTGTCTGAAATTTCGCTTAGCCCCATAAACAGAGTGTGAGCCGCCCGGCCATTTGCCCTCTCCCATCCCGTGAAGGGCGGACGTACCTGCCAGCTGCAAGCGTACCACCTCCCCTACCCTGCTCTTTCACTCTCTCTCTCAGGCGTACGGCTGACACTGCCTTTCTGATATTTTTCACCAGGAGAATTTCATTGGGGCCGATCTGACCGGATCACTCAGTAATTCATTTATTCATTTATTATTATTATTATTATTATTATCAGGTTACTCACCTACTTAACCCCCCTCTAAGTTTCTTGGTTTTTGCGATTTTTGAAGCTCAACAATTGACTCAATGGCAACAATTTATATACGTGTAGATAGGCAGGAATCTAATTAATGCAATTGAGCTAATCTTATGTAATTTAAAGGGAGGATGTGTATGGATAGTAAACGGAAAAGTAATCTTTGATGTAACAGGATTTGCCCTCCTTTCTTAATAATTTCTACCCCCATATATCATCGTCATCATCATCACCATCACCACCACGACATGCACTAATATTAGTTTATAATATTATTATAATTAATAATAATAATAATAATAATAATAATAATAAATAATAAGTGATAAATAATAATTCTTAACACGTTTCGTTTCGTAAATATAAAAATTCCAGCTGCTATTTTGATTATAAGCAAACAATCCCCCCATAATAATACAATGAGATACGTAAAACTATTGTCATATAATATAAAATAAGCAACGTAAAGGACAACCAAACCCAAAAATAACACAAAAAATAAATAATCATACACTACAAAGAATCCACACCGTTTTAAGTACGTGGATAATATTCCGATTCAGCAGCAGAACTGAGCTGAGCTGAGCTATGCTAATAGCTAGTTGCTATATCCTTTATTACATATGTACATAGCCATTCCATGGATAATTAATTAATTAATTAATAATTACCCTTCTAGAAAGAAAGAAACCTTTTTTTTGTTGAGACTAATAACCTTAAAAATCCACAGCCATCATTGTACACACAAATACATACATACATATACATACAATACATACACACGTAACGCATTTACACCCACCGGTATCTCTCTTCTATACGAATGAATACGTGATGTTTCGTTTTCTTTTGGTTTTTAGATTTTGATATTTTTTCAATTCAATCTAGAACAGAGATAGAGATTAAGATCCACCACCACCACCACAACTACATGCTGCATCAACTATCATATATTGTCATTGACTGTTAACGACTGTGGTTCTTACAAATAAACAAATAATCAAGCTAAACCAAAAGCATGTGTAAATAAATAATGAAGGTGTGGCATACTAAGATGAAACAATGTGCAGGAGGGAGGGAGTCAAGGAGGCAAGTAGAAATAATGGATGTCCTCCAATCTACGTTATGAATGAGACCAATTTATTAGTATGAACAAGTTCTTGTGTTTAATAGGCGACACGTCGTACATACATGAGAGACGTATAAATTTAATATTTATATATGCTTTTACGCGCAGCATGTAATTAATTTATCTGAAACCAGTAAATACCAACCTAGTTAGTTAGCTGCTAATTTCGTTCTTTTTCATTTCAATTACTCTTTGGCGTGCATTTCGGCGTTTCATTACATTAATCTTAATAAGTCTCTTTTATACTTTAACATATCCTCTATGTGTTTTATGTGTTGATCTCTTTTCTTCCCTCATCTACATTATATAACCATCGTTGTTTAGTCATTATTGTTTTCCACATCAACACGAACCCAATTGACAATAATATAATAATAACATAAATCAAAGAAAACAAACAAACAAACGAGACACAGCTTAGCTCAACAACTTTTCAGTTTCTTCCATGAACCCCCTGCGGCTGACCTCTTTAGAAGCAGAAGAACATTCCAATTGATTCGATTCATTATTATTGTTCGGTTAGTAGATGAAATTTCTCTCCACAAACAGAAGTTTTTAATTACGTTGAACGTATCATTATATCCGATATATATATGCCATCAACATCAATTGACTCATATATATCTAGAGAGATGTAAATGTCAATGTATAACTGCAGTACATCATAACACACAGTCAATTGCCACTTCAGATAAAACAAGTTGTGTACCTGTACCGGCCTTTAAAAAAAAATATGATGATCCATAATAAGGTTATTGTTAAAAGGGATATGAATGACCGAGTAGCAGTAGTAAGAAACCCTAATTATACTGGGGGAGAGGGAGAGGGAGAGGCAGAGAGCAATACACCAGGGCCACCATAGAACTGTAGACCAGCTGAAATTTCTGAAAAGGGGGCTTGGCAGGGGGGTGGAGTCCCGCCTGGTGTCCACCAGGACATTCCTGGCCCTGGTTTCTGTGCTGTGTTAGCACCTATTGTATGTGTGAAACTAGAGGGAATATGATATTTACTTCTCATACATCTAATTGTCCCGGGGTACATATACATAGACACAAACACACACAGAGAGAAAGAGAGTGAGAGAGACGTATCTATCTGACAGAACCGAACTACGTTAGACCAGTTGGATATCGGTTTATATCTCTATCTAGTAATTCCTATTAATTCCACAAAATGGAAAGAAATCAATTAACTGAAACCGTTTCAATGAAAGTAAGTATAACCAAAACAAGTATTAATAACACACACCTCACAGAAAATAGAAGGGCATTTGGGTGCTTGTGTACTTGGTACTTACTTACCAAACCCAATTGACGCATATATCATCAGATCAGCTTGTAGTGAAGTGCCCAATAGAAAATTTTGATCATTATACATTTTAAGAAATGATACATCTACAGCTAGTTTTGACAATTGCACTCATGAAAAACATGTTCCCTCAATTTCTTTGATGTCTGGTGGCTAGTGTAACTTACGTGGCGCAAAACACAAATATTCCTATATGCGGCACATTAGACGTCGATCGACTGGCGGAACATTTCCTCCTACAGTCGATTAATATTATCACGTTAATTAATAATCATTAACTAAAAACGAAATTACGCCATAGTTTGTGATTCATGAATAAAACTGTCAAATGACAAACCACAAAATTTATGTGTAATAATAATCTTACGCAAGTACATGTTTACGTTCTGAAAAGTGTTTCTTCTCTTCTTCTGTTCTTTTACTCCACTGATATATATCTGTTATAGTCCATCGACACAAAACTATATTAGAAACCAATACAACTATACCCAACTGAAAAACATGACTGACTCAAAAACCGAAAGTATGTTGTTCATCCCGATCTTTATCAATCCAAGATAATGTGCTCATTATTGTCTTTGTAAACTGAATACCAACCCCTCACTAGATACACATTGTTTGTTTCAAGTGAATCTAATGTGAGATTCTTGGGTTCAGTTATTGGGATAATATGAAGCAAATCCCGCTTTTTTGTATTGAACCCTTTAATTTTTTTTTCTGCCTGGAATTTTATTACTAACTAAAATACCATTTATATGATTACTATAGCTGCCAGCAAACCAAAGCCATGTTGCGTCTGCAAACCAGAAAAATCCACCAGAGATGAATGTTTATTGTTAAATGGTACTGACTCTCCAAAGTGTAAGGACTTGATCACTGAATACAAGACTTGTATGAAGGGTTATGGTTTCGAAATCTAAGGAAAGCACAGATAGTTAGTTCTTGCTTACTAGCTGAATATCTAAAATACTAGATCTGTATTGCTCTCATGTAGAGTTAGTTACCTACAGAAAAAGAAGGAGTTTTACCCCATAATTTATTTTAGAGTTTGAAAAAAAAAATTGAAATAAACGCTGTACATATTATCTCTTTCAATTTCCTTTATACTTGTTATATTGTATATCATTTTCAATCAATTGTATTAAAGACTTAATAAAAAAGTTTTAAACTTTTCCATGAAATATAACTTGAATACACAAGTTCTGTCTACTTTTATGACAACAGTAAATGCAACCTTGAATGGGATGTAGTTTTTATATATATAGAGAATTTGAAGAGACAACAAAAAAAAGATATAGAAAGATGAAACAAACAAAAAATATACAAACAAGATTAAAATAAAAAAAGGGAGGGGGAAACAAATAAAAAGAGACAAACAACAGAGAAAACAGAAGAAAGAAAGAAAGAAAAAAAACATGTGAATAGTTAAACAGTAATGGTATTAGTTAAACCTCTAATCATTCCAAATAATTAGCAACCATCTCACTTAAAACAGCATCTGTGGATCTACATTGGTTCTTTAACATAACACCCTTAGAACTAGACGCAAGTCTTATAATGCTGGCAACCTTATCACCCTTAATACTTCTACCAAACAACTTCAAAGTATGGTTGGAACTAGATGCAACCAATTGTGTGGATTCTAATGGCATCATAGACAAGGAATTGATCAACTTATTAACAGCTTCCTGTAAATCAACAGTGGATGCATCTCCCAAATTGTACACAGCAGAGTGTTCATTATCCAATTCATCCCAAGCCTTAGTAAAGTTAGCAGTGAATTGTGGAACAATAAAGTCACCAGGTGTGATAGACAATGGTTCAGTTGGATATTCATCTTGGTAGCCTTCTTCATCATCAAATGGTTCACCGGTTGATTTATCAACATCCTTGGTGGTGAAGGTCAAGTTGTTATCAAAGACGGCAGTCTCAATAGCATCTGGTCTGGTGAGAGAAACATATATGGAACCTGTGTTTGATGGCTTCAAAACTTCAATTGGAACGATAAACTCTTCGCTGAATTCTTCAGAATCAGGTTCTGTGATAATAGAAACATCCTCCAATTGAGTGCCTTGCAAGGTATTTAAAATGTTATATTGAATAACCAAGTGGTCTTCAAAGATATGCTTAACGGCAGTGACAACAAATTCAGAGTCCTTATCAGTTAATTCAACTGCACTAGATGAATGCAACAATTTACCATGAGCGGCAATTTCAGGAATAGTGGACAATTCATCAGCGTATTTTTGTTGTAATAATGCATGTTTGGTGGAATCACTAATCTTGTCTTCACCAGAGTCAGCCTTGTCATTGTCTCTGCTAGCTTCTTCAATTGGCTCATCAAATGCCGATGTTTTCAACTTGTATTCTTCGCTCATCAATTCTTCTGCTGTAACAGCTCTGACAACAGAAATATCAAATGCAGTGTTGAATGAAGATTTATCCTCGTTGTTAACATATAGAGATAATTGCTTTTCCAAGTCAGCTAACCAATATCCAAATTGTGGATCAATGTATTCCTTAGCTTGTTGTTTATCTTCAGCAGAACGTAGGAATCTGAATGCCAATGCAGCTCTATCTCTAACTTCATCATCAGCATCCTGTAAACATCTCTTTAATAAAATTTTAATACTGGTAGTTAACGATTCATCATCAATCAAAGCAAACTTAGACAATGCACTAACAGCAGCACATCTCACAATAGAGTTTTCTAAAACAACTCTGTTGTAAATATGTCTCACATATAAACCTGGATTGGTGGTATGTGGACCTTGTTCACCCAAGATAAATATCACCTTTGTAGCCAGGTTAGTGTATTCACAATCTTCAATAAATTCACACAACATATCCAAGGCCAAATCTCTTGATTCTGGGATAAACTTAACAATATCCAAAATGGCATCAACAATAGCAGTCTTAATTGGAGCACCACCCTCTTCACCTAACAAGTTGTTCAAGAATTCCAACATAGCCTTGTACTTCTCTGGGAATTTCAAAGATAGAGTACCAATGGCCTCAATGACAATAATCTTGAATTCATCGGAAATATCATCCATGAAGTTAGAGATTGTTTTAACTAATCTATCAACATTTTCAGCATTACCAGTTTTCAACAATGTAGTGATGGCATATGTAGCAATGGATCTATTGGAGTCATTGATCATGCTTTCCAAGTCATCATTACAAACTCTGATCTTTTCGGCATCCTTCATGGCAATTTTGTTTAATAATCTAACGGCGGCAAATCTGGTAACAGTTCTTGGAACAGACAGTAAACCCTTCAATGTATTGATAGCAGCTAATTGCTGAGTAGCGTTGAACTTAGTTAGATTCAAAACAGTCTTAGCAGCTTCTAATTCAACCATATCGGACTTGTTACCTAACCAATTTTGGAATAATGGCCATAAAGTGGAAATCAAATTGCTATCTTCTTCAATTAACTTACCAACAAATCTAATTAATTCCAAAGTGGCAAAGGAGTTCATTAATGGCTTTTGATCGTTCAATTGCTGAATCATCTTCATCAATGCCATCTTATCGTGATTTCTCAAGTAATATAATAAACCAAGGGCATGGTATTGGTAAGCATATGTGGTGGATGGTAATCTGTAATTACCATAGTATTCGTGTGTGGCAAATTGTGATTGTGGAATAGTCTTGGTGGCACTGATTGCTTCTTGGGTTTCGTTTGTCCATCTCTTAACAACTTCTTGTGCAACTGGTAATAAGTGATAAGAAGAGACTAGTGCAGCTGAAGAAACACTTTGGTTTCTGTCAACAACACAATTCTTCATAATTCTTTCAGCTGCATGAATAGTAGATCCATCCAGCACTCTTGCTAATGCTCTGATGGCATTTGGCTTGTAGATTAATTCTCCATTTTGAATATCCTTCATGATTGAGGCAGTAGCCATTAAAATATCATCCGAGATAGCACACAACTCTTTTATAGCCAAGTACACAAGTTGACGTAAGGATGCATCTTCATGGTGGAATAACTTAGAGATAGAGAAGAACAAGTTAGTGGCCTCAACCTTTGGGAAGGTTTCGCCAGCGTAGATTAATCTTAACAATCTGGACAGTAATAAACGACACTTCTTTGCATGAACAGGACTGGCATTGAATGCTTGTAGACACTCTTGGTAAACAGTCATCTTATCTGGTAGAGCACCAGAATCACCATCCTCAAACTTCTTATAAGTTAATGCAGACATAGTGGAATACTTAATTTGAACGTGTTTTCTATTCTTTTTCTTGTTGTTGTGTATATAATAACTTTCAATTTTTGAATATGGTGTTTGTTTTCTCTCTATGTGTGTTCATAAAAAAAAAGCAAATTATAATAATTAAATGAGTGAAATTTCCAATCAATTGATTATTCGGGTATTCAAATATGATAGTTAATGGTAGTAAAACGTGTTCAAAGGACGTGATCTGATGGAGGATTAACAGTTTTTCAGTTTGTTTATATAGAGTTGATGATCTGTCTTGTTTTGGCTTACATGTTTGATTTCACAAATAGATCCTGATGAGGGAGAGCGAAAAGTGATTTCAAGTCGGGTAACAAGCTAGTAACCCGTGCACCAGATTCTACTAAGCGCGTTCGAGGAGTGGGCCAGTATTACGATATATACTTACTTAGTTACTATTAAATTAGGTTGATTGTATATTTATATTAATATATTAATTTTGGTATATATGAGAGAGAGAGAGAGAATAGAATACAGTATTATTGTTGGATAGTTGAGAGAAGTTGTGCTAAACAACTTCTAGTAGCAACATCCTCTCTTAAAACTTCGGTGAAGGTTTCATCCTTTAAAGCCTGTGGTAATCTTTCTTTCAATGCAACTCTGGCATCTTGATTATCAGCCAATCTTAAGTAGCATCTGATAACATGTCTTAATAATCTAGCTGTTGGGTTTTCAACCAATTGTTCAATCATGAGATTTAGTACATTGGACACGGCATCAAATCTGTCAAACGTTTGACAGATATAAGCCAAACCAGAATCATCAATCAGTATCTTTTGCACGATGAAAATGGCAACAGTCTTGGACAATTCGCTTGAAGATTCCATAATCTTTAAACACAATGGAATGATCTCTGTGGTCAACAAGAATTGAATAACTTCGGGAGTATCATTTTTAACCAAAGCACCAATGACACCTAAGGATGTCAATCTTAAGTATTCAAATGGTCTTTGCTTGGAGTTTGAATTTAGAAAAGGATACAAAAACAATGGAATTTGTGCATTCAAAAATGGAGTTCTAGTATCTGGGTGGGATGCTACACATTGCAGTAATGCCAATGCATTACACACTCTATTTGATGCAGGGGTAGTTAAAGTAGGTGGCGATAGCAAGGGATAAACGCTGATGATTTCCTCTAGAAGACTAGTCATAACACCAAACGAGTTCCACAAGACTAATGCCAGATCGTCATAGAACTCTCTCTTTTTACCCAACTCCAATAAGGCCTGTTCCTTGTTCGGTCCATAGACTAATTCAATTATCCAAGAATACACTTTTTCATCATTCAGCGCCTTGTTACCAGTTGCACCTGAACTTCCAGTAATCGAAGTGTTTGAAGTATCCATTCCAGAGATAACACCAGGTGTGGAATCCGATGTGTTTGCATCCAATAACTGTGTATGTGTTTGTAATGGGGTTTGACTCTGTTGTTGTGATTGTGATTGTGTCTGTGTTTGGGTCTGTGATTGTGTGGGTGTCTGTTGTTGTTGACTCGATGACAACGCTGCAGCTTGTAGTTGTTGAGCCAGCAACGAAGCATTAGAAGGTTGTTGTGTCTGGCTCATGTTGAATGATAGTTGATTGTTAATCGAGCCCTGCAAAAGTGTTGGATCAGGGTTCAAGTTTCTTGGAAACATGATACAAGTATATTAGGTGTGTATTCGAAAAAAAAAATGTGTGTGTGGAAAGTAATAATTATTTAACGAAACACACACACAACTACTAACTATGCTATATAATAAATTATAAAATTTGTATGAACACTTTTTTGGCTGGTGCTTTTAATATGGGCAAAAAAAAAGAATTAAGTTGAAGCGAGCTTAGATTTTCATTTAGGACACTACTATTTATCATGGTTTTACCGTTATATATATATATATATGTATAGATAACATTTGATTGAATTATTATTGATTAAGTGAGTGATTGAAAAGTAGGATTTATAGTAAAGATCACTTGTAACTATATTATACTAATTATTTATGATAACGATTCAATTCAACTTTGCAATTCCAGGAACTATATACCCGAGTCTGTTTCTGGTCTCTTCCAAATACCCCCACTGTTTCCCCTGTGGACCTCTTATCATGACATCCATTCTGGCAAAATCATCAGTTTCAGTATCATTTCTATCACCCAGCCATATGTCCTTCACAGGTCTGAATCCAAATTTTTCGTAGATTGGTATATTATTCAGTGATGAACTCTCCAAGTACCCTATGCCATTGACTGGATCAATGTAATTCTTAAACATAAATTCAAACATAGCTCTGACATTTCCCTTCCCTCTAGCATCAGGGGTGGATCCTAAGTACACTAAGGTGAATAGATTGTCTCTATCGGGTTCATTTTCCATGATGGAATCACAGTTCTCATGTAACACTTTGAACAAAGTACCAAACACACGTTTACGTCCCTCTGATCCAGTCATCCATGCAAATCTAGCAAATCCAGATTTAATCATTGTAGTACACGATTCAACATCATGGGAATCAGGGGTGGTCCAAATGGCGACAGTTTCAAATTTACCATCAACTTCATAGTTATCACCTTTGATTGCCACAACTAATCCTTCAAGGATATGGGAGTACACAAATGCTTCAAATAGTAATATGTCACATTTTAACTTCATCTCCGGATCATTCTCTAGATGACGGGTGCAATATCTGGCGACTCTATCATGCTCAAATGAGTCAAACAATGCGCTGGCAGCTCTCTTGTAGTCTTTCAAAGTGAGAACCACAGGCTGTGGTTTAGGTTTTGATTCTGATATTTGGGTCGTTATCGTTTTGACCGGCATTTCTTACCTCAAGTCAATAAGTTTGGCTTTTCTTATATTAGTTATAAATTATAATATATTGGTAATAACTACATTTCAGTAAAAGAATAACGGTAGTTAATATTTCTAAAATCAACCAATTTCTTTCTCCCCAACCCAATCCATCTATCTGCATCTCATCTCTTTTGACTTGATAAATGGACTTTTGATCCTTTCGGTAGTACACCGCGGATCACCAACTCCATTTTAGATTTACATCAGATTTTTTACCTATATATATGATTCAAGTACGAAGAAACAAAACTACTGAACAGTGAGTAATATATATATATACATATATATATATAGGTATAAGAGAGAGAAAGAAATGCGAAAAGAAGGAGGACATATATCAGTAGTTTGGTATATATATAAGAGTTTGAAGAAATATGAAAAGGGTGAATTGAATGAAGAAGAAAACAAATGCAGAGATTAAAATGAAGTGAAAAGTATTAGAGGGGAGTCAGTAAGATCATGAATTGGACATTAAATTAGAGGAACAAACACTCATTTGGCAACAGAGTATTCATGACATTCGTATCCACGGCTTTCTCTAACTTGCTTTAAGTACTTCCATTCTTCTCCACGGGGTCCTCTTATCATCACATCCATTCTAGCATTGTCTCCATTTGGATCATTACGATCTCCTAGCCAAATGTCAGCGACAGACCTTAACCCAAATTTCTCATAGATTGGGATGTTAATATGAGAGGAACTCTCCAAGTATAATAAACTATTATCTGGATCAACGTATTTTTCAATCATGTATTCAAAGATCGCTCTGACGTTACCCTTACCCCTAGCAGCAGGGGTTGAGCCTAAATAAACTAGCGTCCAAACATTCTCACCAGTTTCTGTATCAACCGCTAGAATCTTTTCAGCTTCATCATGTAACACTTTAAACAATTCATGGAAGATTCTTCTACGGCCATCGGCACCTGTCATCCACGCCAATCTGGCGAAGCCTGATCTGATCAATGTTATATAATCCTCAAATCCCTCGCTAGTGGGTGTCATCCAAACAGCGACAGTTTCAAAAGTATCCTTATCCTCATAACCATCACCCTTGACCCCAACGACCAACCCCTTACCAGGAATCATATGAGAATATGTGTATGCTTCATAGAGAAGCTGGTCGCATCTTTTCTTCAATTCTGGGTCAGTCTCCTCTAAATGACGAGAGACAAATCTTCCCACAGCATCGTCAGGACCAAATGACTGGTAAAGTGTCTTAGCTGCCTTCTTGCAATCTGGGAATGATAAAACTTCAACTTTAGATTTGGGCATTGCGTTGTTGTACTGGATTGAGTATTGTTATATGGATGTATTTATGTCAAAGAATGTGTGTGTACCTTGCACAGTTGTGTTTAACAGTGGAAGCAAAATACAAAAAAATGATTAAATACAAAGGGGGTATGTATAATCTGTATATGATCTTATCATAAGTGAAGAAGAATAAATAAAAAGGGGAAAACGTAATTAGTGTTCATCATATATTAACCATACATCTATATATATATTACTTATCTTTCCACAGCACAGGAGAGACTTGTGTGTTGGTTAACGCGCGCGGTTAGTTTCGAGGGAGACAGGTAGAAACTCACTGGAGCCTGGCCTTACCCCCACGTACACATTAAAGAGAACACCGCTTCGCACAGATAACGATCGATCTACAGGGTCAGCATGAGGTTCATTGTTTTCACTGATTATATGGTCCCTCTGTCGCTAGTAGTTAAATACAACGTTTCGAGTTCCCAACTTTGCACTAGCAACGTGACACAACACTACTATGCAAACTGGACAAAAATTTAAAGGTCCATCCTAACGTAGAGTAAGCGTTTGATTTCTCCCCCACAAATTAAAATGCCATCTGACGGTGAAGTGTAACACCTTCCTGATTGGGAACTTACATGCGTGTCCCGCCGCCCTGTTGGTCATTGTCGATAGCAGCTTCCGAATTAAAAATAAGTTTGAACTTTGGTATTAAATGTTAATGTACATAGGATATACAAGCAAGCAATTGGGTAACAGAGACAGTGAGAGGGAAAAAGAGGGAGAAAGAAAACATGAAATAGAGAAAAAAAGACATGAAATAGAGGGAAACAATATTAGAAAGAGAAAGGGAAGGGGAAGGGGAAAAGGATATATGCAATTTAAATAATGAGAAAAAAAAATGAGTCTGGATTTAAGAATCTTAAATTCATTAAAGGCCCAAATATAAAGATAAAAATGAAAATAATAATGACAGTATTGAAAAAAAAAGAGAAAAGGGAGGGAAATGCAACGTAATGGAGTAATAGAGAGAGAACTGGATGAATTGTAAATGTGGGTTAACCCCAGTGTATAGTGGTGTAATCACAACAAATTGTAACTCAACGAAGAGTCAACATCATGTCTTCGACACTTTTGGAACTGTTTCTATTATGGCCTGGATAGAAATCATCCTTTTCCTCTCTGACTTCGAACAATTTCCAGAACTTTAAGTTCTCATCAGCGGCCAATGTAGCCAATGTGGTTCCATCTGGTGATAAACAACTATTCAACACTCTAGATTCATGTGAGTTCATAATCACACCGGTCTTTTGCAATGTAGGATAACTGTAAACGGAAATGTCATTATTTGGGAACCCATGAGTGGCTGCAATTTCTGTACCAATTCCCTGTGAGTATCCCCAATTCAATGATGACACTTGTGATTCTGTTTCAATGGTGTTCACTCTGGCACCAGTTGTGGTGTTCCAAAAGTGGATTTTACGACAGGAAGAACCACCACCAGTGGCTAATAAAGATGTTTGAGTAGGACTCCATGCTAATGCCTTAACAGCTGCAGTGTGAGCTGTCTTGGTAAATTGTGGTATAGATGCACGAGCGTCCCAGATGTTGACAATGTTATCATTACCACCTGATGCAAATTGGGTACCATCTGATCTCCATTCAATACCACACACTTCAGCAACATGACTGTTCAAACTTGCAGTGATATGGTTAGCAATTCTGACATCATGGTGAAACATCTGTCCTGATCTTGAACCAGACACGATAACGTGTTCATTCCATGCATGAGCGCTGACTCTTGAATCATGACCTGTCATTGTTCTCAGCTTTTCATTAACTTCATAATTCCAAATTTCGATGGATCCATCATCTAAACCAATGGATAAGTAAACGCCATCTTGAGACCATCTAATGGAAGTGACTATTGAATCGCATTCCGCGGCTAAGCTCACTGAACCTGTGGTGGCATTCCAGCAGTACACAGCATTTTCAAGGGCAATAGCCAACACATTTTCTGGGGACCAAGAGAGTAAGTTCAGGTAGAAATCGTCAACCAATCCTGGGGCATCTAAAACCTTTTCAGGACAAGTTGGGATTCTTTTCAATCTAGCCTGAGCAGCAGAGGTGGAAATTGTTGGTTTGCTTTTAAACTGAGACATTTTTGGTTTGGTGATTTTCTTTGATTCTGGGGCAGCAGGCTGAAATTGGAGAATTCTTTCTCCAACTTCGAGTCCACATGCTTCAGCAACGGTATTTTGATAGATCTTACATGTTTGTGATTCAATGTGTTCATATGGTAATCCACATGACAATGGCACCTGATCTTCCAAACTTAATTTACCTGATGTAGTTTGCCTAGAGGGGATGAATCTGTCTAACATTTCATTGGTACTAGTACGACGAAGTAGTTTTTTAGGAGATCCAGAGGTATCTTCTGAATTATTTCTTGAATGGAATGATAATCGAGATGTAGAGTTATTACGAGAATGGCCAGTTTGGAGGAGGTGATTCTGTTTTTGTTTGTGTTGATGGTGGGTATTATGATTCAGCACTTGATCACCATTAGTATTATTAAAGTCAACATTGAAACCAATTCTTTTAGAGGACATAGACCAGTCTGATGAAACAACATTGAAGTTGGGTGATATAACCTTCTGAGAGTCATACATTGAGCTTCTAGAGCTCATAAGATTCGGGCTCATGTTACCGAATACAGTTCGATGTCTTGGTGTAGTGTATGAAGGAGTCTTGTTAACCATTATTGTACTTTGAATATTCCTTTTATATATCTGAATGAATCAACGAGTTTTATGTTAAAAGTTAAGAGAACAGGAAATGGTATATTCTGTTCTGTACTTCTTGCTTCTTGCTTCTTGCTTCTTGCTTCTTGCTTTTTTGTTCTAGACTTTGTTTTTAAGTAATTAACCAAACCAAAGAGAAGTAGGTAAATCTTGATTATTCAACTTTGATACTTTCAATAACATGAAATTCCCCTGATTATAAAAGTTGAAGCTACATTCAGATTCAATTAAAGGCCGTTTCTGTAATTAAAGTACAAAAACGGACAAAAAAAAGAAAAGGGTGAAATCTGGAAACTGTTTACATATTGCCTAATCGGGATAACTAATTAATTTTTTTTTTTCGAGAAGGGAACGGCGCGCCTATCGACGGGGCGGTGTATTTATTTCTAATTGTATAATTCGGAAAAAACGTCGAACATCAGACGGCGACGGGTCTCTTGAATTTATAATTAATGCGGGAAAAGACCCCTAACTTAAGCTTAGCCCGAAACCCCCACTGGGTAGGCCGGTAAGCAGGTAGGTGCGTCCCCGCGCAGAACCACTATAGCCGGGCAGGCATAGAGACGTGGCTCTCTGTCCTCCCTCACGCAGACCCAACTTTTAGCCTTGTAACCTTAGCCGTCTCCCCTGCGTCTATGCCCCCCCCTCCCCCTCCAAGAGCCATTCTCCTTTCCCCGTAGTTTTTTTTTTCTTTTGAGGAAGGCAGCAAAAGCTTAATTAATTCTATATTTAATATTTATCTTTCGATCAATGTGTTTGTTGATGTTTTTTGATGTGGTTCAATTCCTTTTTTTACATATAAGGTTATATAATCTATCTGCCTGTTTATATATAGTTTGCCAAGTTTGTATTAACTTAGTTATATAGTTACACTTTTACTATATTATCTATCTCCATCCATTTTTCTGCTAATTGATATCAGCACACCCGAACCCCCCTCCATATTACACATAGATACACACACCCAAAAAAAGTCTCAATAGACCAAAGCACTATTATACCTTTCATATGATGTCATTATCGGTGATAACCACGGCAGTGATCTCAAATGTGATTCTCATCGAGAGAATGTACAAGGTTTACTTAAACGTGAAGAAGGATGCCTCTTCTGCATACGAGGAATATCAAACTGATCTAGCAAGTGCAGCAACTGGAGGACCAGAAGCTCCTGAGCCACCTGTCAATTTGTTAAAGAAATTGATTCCTGCTGCTGAGGCTGCTGTACCAGCTCCAACGGCTCCAGTACCAGCTTCAACAGAAACAACACCAGCTCCAGTGGCTCCAGTAGCAGCTCCTGTTCCTGCCCCTGTTCAACCAGCTGCTCCAGCAGCAGCACCTGTTGCAACTCCTGCACCAACTGTTCAACCTACTCCGGCCCCTGTTGTGCAACCAGCTCCAACTACTGTCCCAACTCCTGCTCCTGCTCCTGCTCCTGCTCCTGCTCCTGCTGTGGTTGCTCAACCTCCTGTCGTTAGTCCAGCTCCAGTGGCAACCCCAGTTGCTACTCCTTCTCCTGTTCCGGTTGCAACACCAACTGTTACTCCAGCACCAGCACCAGCACCAGTTCCTGTTGCTCCTGTTGCTCCTGTTGCTGCTCCTGCCCCAACATCTGTCGTTCAACCTGCCCCTGTTGTAGCTCAGGTGCCAGTGACCACTGCACCAGCTCCAGCACCAGTGGCTGCTCCAGTGGACGTTCCACAATTACCAGTTCAGACCGCAACCGTTGATCCTATTATAACCCTTGCTGCTGTGGCACCTGCTGCCATAGATCCAACGATCGCTGCAGCAGTTGCTGCTACACCTGTTGTCCAAACACCTGCACCAACCCCAACTCAACCTATTGCTGAAGCCGAGAGCAAGCCAAAGAAAAAGAAAACATTGAAGAAGAAGAAGAAGCCTAAGTCAGTTGAAGAAGATGAGGAAGAAGAAGAAGGATCAGAGGAAGATGGTGATGATGATGATGCCGAAGAAGAAGAAGGGGAAAATGATGGTGATGAAGAGGAAGAGGAAGAGGAAAAGCCAAAGAAAAAGGCTATTAAGAAGAAATCCAAGACGGTGAATAAGAAAAAGACTGAGGATGAAGAAGGTGATGAAGATGAGGAAGAGGAGGATGAGGAGGATGAGGAGGAAGATGATGTTGAAGAAGAAGAGGAGAAACCAAAGAAGAAGACCGTAAAGAAGAAGACTAAGCCGGTCAAAGAAGAAGAGGAAGAAGAAGAAGAAGAAGTGGAGGAGAAACCAAAGAAGAAGATTGTCAAAAAGCAGAATAAGCCAGTCGGAGGAGCAGCACAGACAAAGCCTAAGAAAGTTGTTAAGAAGAAGGTCAAGTCAGCGAATTCAGCATAGGCCATTATAATAAGTATGACCACTTTTTAGTTCTCTAATCATAACAATTGACAAACTCTTTTTCCATTTTCTAACCTTCCCGATTTTTGCTTTTTTCTTGTTTTTTTTACATTAGTTGTTTTAATTTTTTATATCATCGTTGCATGCATTCATTATGTATTAATTTCACCATTGACCCTTTATTACCTATTCCTTAATCTTTAATTATCTGGACGTTTTGTCACCTTTTTTTTTCATTTTCCCTTTACCCCTATCTCTATCACTTAATTGTTACTATTCCATTTTTTTTAAACAAATTGTTGTAGTATACGATTATGATATGTAATACCAGCAAATATACTATCTAACACTACTGTAGTAACAGTTACTGAGCAAAAACAAATATGCACCGCCTTGTTTTGTTTTGAATTTCTTTTTTTTTTCTAGCATATAATAATGTGTAGTTTATATATATTGATTTCAAAGACTATTCAACGGAACATATCTTCATATCTCAAAACTCTGGTATAACTATTCAAGGTACATATATATATATATAGATACATTGATACATTCAAATATATTTATACATAAAACTGACTGGATGTCGAAAATACCTGTTCCAGATGAAGACCAGTGCCAGTTATTAGGGCCGTTTGCATTATTTGTCCAGGGCCTACTTGGTTTATTAGCCATATCATCATTAGTTTGGAAAAGATCCACTGAATACCCACACAGAAGACCATGGAAGATTTGGCTTTTTGATGTCTCTAAGCAAGTGCTTGGTGCTCTTGGTTTACATTTTTTTAATTTATTTCTGAGTATCCTTGGTGGTAACTCTGATAATTTCTTGCTTATTACTACTAATGACCCAGACAACAGCGATGGTGGTGGTGATGACACTTGTGATAACCCATGTGATTACTATTTCTTGAACATTTTATTTGACACTACAATAGGTATTCCTCTTCTATGGGGGAGTTTATACGTTATCTTTTCCATCGCTAGAGCGTGCAAGATTGAAGGTATTGAATCGGGTCAATACGGCAGTCCTCCACGGTACTCGTACTATTTCAAACAGCTTGCATTGTACATTCTTGGTATGATTGTAATGAAATTTGTCTTGTACAGCGTTTTAATGCTGTTCCCGTTTTTAGTGTCCTTTGCTAGTTGGATGTTGAGTTGGTCTGATGGAATTCCTACTGTGCAAGTGTTTTTCGTTGTGTTAATCTTCCCATTGATCATGAACACACTTCAGTATTATCTTATCGATAACATCATCCAAAGTCCTGAATACAATGCGACGAATAAACTGATTAAAAAGATGGATGGACAATGCGTTGATGAGAGGGGGTCAGTTGGAACAGATGAACAACAACGTTTACTACACGGTATGTTGGGCCAATCTGAACCAGACCCTGATCAGTTGGAGGGCGATTATCTTTCAACGAAATAAGTATAGATTATCATCATATATTTGGTGTTTTTCTCTTTTCTATATATCTACATATCTTTATAAAAACAACAACTAATTGACTTTTATTTATTTATTTATTTATTTATCTCTTATACATATATATATATAACATCTAGTTATCTGATACACTTGAATTACCCAAATCGACGCTTACTTCAGTATCGACGCGACTGTAGTGGATTAATTAATTAATTAAGATAGCGCTAAACTAGTAATGGCATGTGTGTGTGCCGCTGATAAGAAAACTAATCTAAAATTAGATAGGAGAATAATAATATTAAAATGGATGGATGACGATTTTGGTGTTTTCTTTTTGCCATTTTCATGTTTCATCTATTCTTCTTCTAAAAAGTGACATAATTTGTGTGCCTATTTGATATCTATCAACTTATATACCCAATATCTCTATTTATACACACACAAACATATAGCTCTCCTTTTAAGTAAACAAATATGAATGGCGTCGATGAGAAAGCAGCTCTAGCCACAGCACAAGAGCCATCAACAACTCAACATTTACCATCCAATAAACAACCATCCAAAAAAGTCAAACTATTGGTCTTATATCTGTTCTATGGTTTATTGATCTTTTTCACATCCGGATCGCTGGCTAATCTGGGTTTCGACAAAAATGGGGAAATCATCAACCCAGCTGCGTCTTTGAATGGCAAGAAGAACATCATCATGATGGTTACTGACGGTACAGGCCCTTCGTCTATTAACATGGCCAGATACTTTAGACAACACAGAGATGACTTGCACTACACTGATACTTTAGAAATTGACAAGTATTTAATCGGTACCTCTAGAACTAGAAGTAACTCATCATTAGTCACCGACTCAGCTGCTGGTGCCACTGTCTTTTCCTGTGGTTTGAAGACTTACAACGGTGCCATTGCTGTTGACCCATTTAAAAACCCAGCGGGTACTATTTTAGAAGCATTAAAGTTCCAAGGATATAAGACAGGATTAGTTGTCACCACCTCCTTGACCGATGCTACTCCGGCTGCATTCAATTCCCACGCTGATTACAGATACATGCAATCATTAATCGCATCACAACAATTAGGTTTCAACAACACAATCGGATTAGTGACCGATTTAATGATCGGTGGTGGTAGATGTTATTACTTGCCTGGTAGTGATCAAAACGGTTGTAGAGAAGATGAATGGAACTTAGTTGATGAGGCTAAGAATTTAGGTTTCAACGTTGCATTAAACAAGAAGGAATTTGATGAATTGAAACTGGGCAAGAATACTTCATTGCCTTTATTGTCATTATTAGCATACTATAACATTCCATATGACTTGGATAGAAATCCTGCTGTTCATCCTTCATTGGATGAAGAAGTTGAAATAGCCTTGACTCTTTTATCCGAGGCTACAAAAGACTCTGACAAGGGTTTCTTTTTGTTGATTGAAGGTTCTAGAATTGATCATGCAGGTCATCAAAACGATCCAGCAGCACAAGTGAGAGAAGTTTTAGCTTATGATAAGGCATTTAAGAGAGTTATTGACTTTGCAGACTCTTCGGATGTTGAGACATTTGTTGTTTCAACCTCGGATCACGAAACTGGTGGATTGGCTGTCGGTAGACAAGTTACCCCAGGTTACCCAGAGTACTTGTGGAAACCAGATGCATTATTAAATGCCACCAAGTCTGGTGAATACGTCACCCGGAAGTTGGCTTCATTCAGAGCCAAATCCAATGAACAATTGGTTAATTTCATCAAGACTGAAATCTTTGAAGGTGATTTAGGTATCACCGATTACACAATTGACGATGTTCATAATGTGATATCTGCAAAGAGTGATCCATCTGATATATTGAACGATATGGTTTCTGTGAGAGCCCAAGTTGGCTGGTCCACACACGGACACACCGCAGTTGATGTTAACATTTTCGCTCACTCCAACACCGATAGGGGAATGAACTTGTTATACAAGTATCTAGGTGGTAACCATGAAAATACGGAAATTGGTAAGTTCTGGGAGACCATCACTGGTTCTGACTTAGATAAAGTTACTGAGCTATTACAAGGTACCGTTCACAAGGGTGATGTCACATCCAAAGATTCAGTTGTTGCTGAAGCAGAAACTGGATTCATCACACACGCTCACTTGGATCCAGAACACCTTAAAGTGGAAAGAGAATGGCAGGAATTCTTGGCGTACCACTCTGACTTGGAATAATCAAATTGGAGCTCTGTTATATATGTCTTGTTTTTTTAAAAAATACTATTTTTCGATTCTTGTTTTTATCTTTTTTTTTCTCATCATTTTCCCCTCCCCTTCTCATTTCTATTTAACTGATCTTATTTATTATAAGTTGATTCATTATTTATCTGATATTGTCATTCATATGCAGCTATCTATAACCTAAATATAACTGTTTTTTTTTTAATTCT
>PPHW02000028.1:0-76357 GCA_003705225.2 Ambrosiozyma vanderkliftii
AGCCAATGCGTTATATGATGCTAATTGATAACGGTTATGAAATTGAATACACCGATCACTGAATAGTAATGGGAAGAAGTGTTACCAAAAAACTAAAAGTTATATGAAAACAAATCAAAAATATAAATACCAAAAAAAAACCCCTTAAATTTAATATACAAATTTTAATATCAAAAATAAATTTGTCCGTAAAACAAAAAAAAAAAAAAGAAAATCACCGAAGAAAAAACGAAGGCGAAAAAAAAGACGAAAAATTTCACTCTTTTTCTGACTGACACGGATGTGGATATTGACAGATTTAATAATTTTATACTCATACTCCATACTGATATTATATATTATTATTATTATTGTAAGATCATAAAGGACAATCAATAAGAAGGTATAAATGTGGAAAACGATGATACAAAAAAAAAACAGAGAGAAAAGGAAAGGAAAGGAAATGAAAAGGAAAATAAGAGGAGAAAGTATGTCAAGGGACAGAGAAACAGGGAAAAACACTTATCTTGGGTTATTGCCATTACCATTATTATAGTACATCATTCTAGGAGACAATAAACTGCCCTTTTGTTGATCTGTAGCAGACGCATTGCCTCCACCGGCAACTACTGCAGATTGCGCTGGAGGAGTACTTAAGTTAAAGAATTGCTGAAGAGACGCTTGTTGTTGCTGTTGCTGCTGCTGCTGCTGTTGTTGTTGTTGCTGTTGTTGCACACCACCTTGTGGTTGGTTATCCAATTGTAATGAAAACGCAGATTCATCAGTGATACCCCAAATTTGGTTTTGGATATTAGAAAACTCTTCAGCACCCAGTAGTCTCTTCAATTCCCAGAAACACATATAAGTCAACATCGATTGTCCGCCAACGTGTAAAAAGTTCAAGTTGACATTTCTAATCACACCCAATTCCTCCGCTAGAGTCTCCAAGGATAATCTGTTTCTCAAAGGAGTATTACCAAAGATCTTTGTAAGTGCAATGAATTTAATGTCGTAATATTTAGGGAAATATGCCTGTAACCACCCTTCAAAATCATCCTCACTTGTAGGCATCTGCTGGTTTATCAACAAGGAAATCAAGAATCCAAAATCATACCCAGCATGGTAACTGATCCAAGTCACTTCAGGAAGTAAACACAATCCACTGTCAATCAAAACTTGAGCAAATTCAAATGGGTCAATACCATTCTCCTTTAATCTTCCAAAATTCAAACCAGTGGTGATTAATGATTCAATCGACTCTCTACTAAACATTTCATTCTCTAGGTCAAACTTAAAGTTAAATTGCCATGTGGATGGCACACCCTCCGGTCTCATACCATCCTTATCACATAATGTAATACCAATTTGCACTAAATTTAATAAATCAGCATTGGATCTCATTGTTTGATAATGATAATCCTTTGTGGATCTGAACGAACCAATTGGTCTGGCAATGATACCAGCAAATTCTGTAGAAACAGAGATATAATTGTATCTATCTGCCAATTCTCTTATCACCATCATTTCACTTTCTAGGTTATCCTTCCAGACATCTCTAACCATAGTCTGTTGCTGTTGCTGCTGTTGTTGTTGTTGCACTTGTTGTGCTTGTTGCTTCTGTTGTTGCTGTAATTGAACCTGTTGTTGTGCTTGTTGCTGTTGTTGTTGTTGTAGCTGTAATTGTTGTTGAAGATGTGGTTGACCTTGTTGTTGTTGAACAACTTGCGCTTGAGCCAATCTCTGAGCAGCAAGGGCAGCTTGTTGCTGTTGCACTTGTTGTAGTAACTGCTGTTGTTGTAATTGTTGAGTGTTCTGTGTCTGTCCCTGTGCTTGCACTTGTTGTTGCTGTTGCTGTTGTTGTAGAGTAGCTGCCAACACCTGTTGTTGCAGGGTTCTGTTCTGCACTTGTGGGGACATCATCATGCCTAGTGGTATTTGCTGTGATCCAGTAGCAGCAGCCTTTTGCTGTTGTTGTTGAGCAACTATTTGTGCAGCAGCTGCGACAGTGGCAGCAGCATTAACAGGAGTGGTGACACCTCCTGGAGGTGGTGGATTTAAATTCAGTGTCTGCTGTTGTAATTGTTGTTGCTGTTGTTGCTGTTGTTGTTGCTGTTGTTGAAGTAAATCTCCAGGATTGTTTTGGTTAAGAAATTGGGACATGAATCTGATATTCATTTGCTGCTGGGCAGCATTTGATGGAATCTGCTGGTTGGGATTCTGCATATATATATGTGTATTCCAGGAAATTCTTGATTGGTCTACCAATAATTTACTATATTGAATAAGTGGTGAATCTTTTTAATCTAATATGGGAGGAGGAGAGGAAGGCAAGACAGGGAAAGACAAAACCCATATATTATCTTACAATTTTGCCCTGTTCCTTTTTTTTTTTTCCATCGATTGATCGGGGACTAGCCTGTGTTCCCTGGCTCTCTCTCTTTAAGTTTTTTTTTTCCAACAAACAAATGGTTTTCGCACTACCTATCTTCTCTTACGAGGTAACATTTAAAGCTGTTGTTACTACTACTACTACTTATCTTATATGAATAGAATATGATATTTAAAGATTAAAATGATGAACTAATATACAAAATGTTTATAAAGAAGTATTAATTAAGGAATATTAGAAGTATGCGAGCAAAGAGTAACAAAAAAAAAAGAGAAGAAGGTGTAATAGAGGGGCGAGCGGTTATATCATATGAGTAAATATATATATGTAGAATAGAAGAGACTTATGTGATGATTGAATATAATTTGAAATAAACTACATTTGATCAATAAATGAACGAAAAAAAAAAGAAAAAATCAAGCAGAAACCTTTTGCTTCTTTCTTTCGTTATTTTCTTCGTCTTCTTCTTGCTCCTCTTGAGAACCAGAAGCGGCAGCAGCAGCGGTCGAGTCTTCTTCGTTCAAGTCTTCCTCTTGATCGGCCAAGTACTTGGCAGCTTCTCTTGCAGCTCTTGCTCTCTTGTAATGTGCCTTCTTATCTTCACCTTCTCTAACTTCGGTATCCTTAGGAGGAGGAACAAACCAAGGGATCTTACCTCTGTTAAAGTCGACAATGACTTGTCTGGCAACACCAGTTTCATCTGGTTCTGCTCCCTTCAATAATCTACCTTGCTTTCTCGCCAAAATTTCTATAAATTCAGTGGAGTCTTTCCAACCACTGATCTCATATGTTCTTTCTAAATGTGTTCTCTCACATTTCTCCAATAGATCTGGAATAAACTGTTCTGGATGAGACACATGTTCAACTCTGACAACACCTCTAAACAATAAATCAGATTCGGTGTCCCTTGTGGATGGTGGAACAATACCGGGACAATCAATCAAATAGATTCTCTTCATCAATGTGATATATTGCCAAACCTTGGTCTCACCAGGAATAGGAGCAACTGTACAAACCTTCTTCTTTCTTAATGTGTTGATGATACTTGACTTACCAGTATTTGGATATCCAATGAAACCAATGGAAATTTGCTTTCTATCTGTGTGAAGAGCTGAGAATTGTCTCAATAATTGAATCAAGGAACCTTTACCAAAAGAGTTTGTGATGGACGCATGGAATGCAATAGTTGGATAATCCTTAGATAAATGTTTAACCCAAGCAGCCTAAATTTCAAAAAAAATTAATAATAATAATGATAAAATAATGTTAGTATCAAACTGAATATGTCATAAAAGTTGAAGAATTTATATATTCTGTTTCTTCAATAAAAGTTTGCAAAAGGAAAGCAAAAAAGTAAACAACATTTAAAACATGAATCAGAAAATAAACTTCCAATGAACAGATTTCAATCTTTTTATTTTTATTTTACTGAAAATGATAAAACTTATTCCTTAATAATAATTAAGAAGTGTAGGGTTCTTTACTACGAATATTCTCACTAAACTGTTATCCATAAGGAAAAACCGGAGGAATATTCAACTCATAAGATCCCTTTGATCACCTATAGGCGCCTAGATCCTCAAAACGAAGTTCTAGACTTTAAAAGTTGTTGAAACGAAAACTTAAAACAAGTAATCATCAACGAGCGGTGATCATTAATCTTCCAAAGTGGTAACAGACAAACCATATTTCAAAGTCACTATAAAAAGTGACAGATGAGAGCGTCCTGACAAAAAACTTTGGTATTGTGAAATATCATATATCTATATACATGTTGATTGAACTGTTCAAATTCTGTTTCTGTTTCTATTACTTTATTGTTATTATCATTGTTTCCAATTGTTTCATAATTGATGTTATACATACGGCAACCCAAGTTGGGACCAAATCACACTTGTTCAACACATAGATCAAATGTTTATGTGGACATTCCTTTTGAATGTATTGTTCAACGGTTTGACAACGTGTACCTAATGGATCTCTGGCATCCAACACATGGATGACAACATCAGATGAATCGATAACCTTGTACAATTCGTTCCAAATTCTCTTGGATTGACCCTTGGAGAAAATATACTCCTTGGCTTCTGTGGTCCAATCATCAGTGTCCAATCCACCCATTAAACCTAAAGTAGATCTTAAATCCTCCTTCTCTTCATATTGAGCTCTATCACTGTCGACATTCTGCACTAATTCCTCTAATGAAGCAGCAGAGACATTTGGTTTCTTTCTTTGAGCCTTTGGTCCAAAGGTGTGATCATAGGACTCAGTTTCCAATATTTTAGCAGTTGGCGATTCAGTGGTGTCCTTTTCGTCTAATAGGGACATTGGCAATTTGTTTCTTTTCAAAAGAACAGAGTAACTGTCATTCTTTTTATCACCCATAGCCTCTCTGAAATGAGAAAGGGCATCTTGGGCAATGACTCTAGTGTTACCAAACCATCTTCTGTTTGGATCGACTCTTGCAGTAGGAGCCTTGGTATCTTGTAAGAAAGCTGCCTCAATGATATCTCCCTTTGCATTTCTGACAGCCTTACCGGACTTATACATATTCAAATGCTTGACTTTCTTTGCATCTCTGTAGAAGTTTTCACCCTTCACCCTTAGGTTTCCGGCTCTTGCATCCTTTTGTCTTGTTCTACGAGCTTTTTCCGTTTTTCCAGTAGCCATTCTTTGTTAATGAATTGATAGATAGATCAAAGACTAGTAAATATGATAATGGGAAACTACTGCACAAGAGATAAAACGTAAAAGAGAAGGGGGGAAAAGAGAAAAAAAAGGAAAAGATCAAATAATAATAAAAATAGCTAAAATTTTCAAATAAAAAAAAAAATAAAAAAAAAAAAAATTCTTGCAGGGGGTCGTGCGCTGAGTAATTTGTGTTCTTAAGGCAGAAGAAGGCCTTTTTTGTGCGGGTGGGTATGTTTATATAAGATTTATTATGTGATCTTAAATGTAGAAAAGACATGGCCAAGACCTGTCTCTGTCTCTATCTCTACTATACACACACACACACACACACAATCTAAATAACAACAACATTCATGAAATATGAAATATTATGTCTAAATATATGATATTAGATATATAGCCGTCAGAAAATTTCTAACTTTTTTTTTCCCCGTTACATTAAAAAAAGAAAAAAACATGCCTAAGAAGAAACAAAGTTCAAAGGCCTTACATAGGGATGCGAGACCCTCAAACACGATAAAGAACAATGACAATGGCAGTGGTCATGATAATGATAATAGACCACCGACAAGAGATGACCTTGAACCTGACAACTTGAACATACTACAGAAGTCATCTTCACTGTCTCCCATTAGAAGATCAACTATAATCTCTCCTAAACGAAACACAAACAAGGTTGCCAAAGAGCACACACTCTTATCACCTTCGCAACGGCAACAATCAATACCAGTATCAACAACAATATCACAGATCGATCGATCTATGTATGATAACAGCAATTCTTCACATCCATTGCCAAAGCAGAAATCAAATCGTAATCGTTCAACTAGACAATTTCAACGGAATAACAGAGATCGTTTTTTACAACTGAGTAAGACGCTTGCAGACTTCACTGATGATGATGACGATGACGATGATCATGATCACAATTATCTCCATAACAATAAAAATACTGATAACAACAACAACAATAGAAAGCATAAACGATATGATGATTCTGATGATGATGATGGATATTTAAATTATTTTGGAGAAAACAACGGAGATCTATCACCTTTGAAACTCTCCAAGAAATCCGAACAAACATTGACTCAACTGGCTCCCTTCCTTAATGGTAGCCGTGATGGAAAGATTCTTAATAGATTACCTTTGCAAACACAACAACTAAAAGAGAGTTCCTTAAGACAGATACCCGAGTCTAAGGATAGAGATGACGCAGCATTGACAATGTCTCCTGCTTCAATTTCACTTTCCACAGAGAACAAGGACCCAGTGAATAACTTGGGAATGTCATCATTACACCCCCCTACTCGCCAATTAAAGTATCCGAAACTTGGTAATAAATCTCCACCACTGTCTCCGCTTTCCCCCCAGTTACATAATAACATCAATCACGACCAACAGCAACAGCAAAAGTACCCATTAGGGGATAACGTCCCCAGTGAATTTGGGGATTCCAGTGATGAACTGAGTTCACAGATTGGACTACCTAAAAAGTTTTTACCATTAAGTGTACCGACCGGTACCAATGCTGACACCAAAAATGGATCATCTGCCTTACTGCAATCACCACCACAGGTGATAAATAATAATATATCAAAACCAACAACCAACTCTCTTATTGGCATTGTGGATTCAGGACCTGTTAATACTACAATTGAGAATTCAGTAATGGGTGATGCATCGCCGAAGGTGTCTACTCCAGGTGTTGGGTCGCCAAAGACAACAATGGCCAATAGCGATTCAAGGTCAGATGTTGTTGGAGATGGAAGCAGTAGAGAACAGAGTAATGATGAACTCGATGCTGAGACCACTATTTTGAAAGTTGAAACCTTTATTAAACGGAAAAGAGAAGCCCTGAATACGCTACTAAGGGGAGATGTCTCCGGTGAAGAGAACGCTGATATTGATCAACTAAGTAAAACCATCAGGGATTCTGAAACGATCGATTTCATCAGTAAATCGTCTACATCCGTTGATCCATTGGTATTCAACAGTTCTTCAACATCCCTATTGAAGAGAAAACGAGAACAACCGGGTGCTGAGCAACGGGAGGGCAATTCTAGGTCAAGAAATGTACTTCGTGCTGCTGGATTACATTATCACAATGGTCTAGATAATCTAAAACATGACCCACTGTCATCATTACACCAGAATCAAGAACAGCAACACTCACAGTCAATCCTTGAATACATCCCTTCCCCGAAGAAACCAGCAACTAATGTGAAAAGACCATTTGCACACATCGAAGGAGAGAATAACAATACCGACACCAAAGGGGTGAATAACATCAATGTGCACATGAACATGATCTCGCGCAAGCACACGATAATGACAAGGTATTGGGGCTCTGATCAATGGGAGAAATTGTATAACTATATGAGGGAATGGTACTATAGCTCCGATCCATCAATGATGGATGATGAGAGGCTAATGGAGGAATTTGGCTGTGATGTTAATGAATTAAGAGTTCGAATCAATGCCCTTAGGAATAGAGTTGAACAGAGAACCAGACAGAGATCACGATGATTGAGAGAGAGAGAGATGCAAGAAGTGTGTCTATCTGCTATTACTATTACTATTAGAATTATTGTACAATATTACTTAGAATCATGTATTATCTTTTTTTTTATTCCGCTCAATGAAAAAAAAAGCAACAAATAGGTTTAGGACGAGTTCTAGTGTACTAAGTTAGAAGTAACTTCAAATAAGTAAGTTAGTGTAGAGAGAGAAGTATTATTTGCTTTACAATATCAGAAAGGAGGAAAAAAAGTGATAATAAATTAAAACTGTAACCTTTAGTAAATGAAACCACATTGTATATATATATATAAGATAAAATAAAAAAATATAGGGGGAGGTTAGTAGATAGAGGGAGAGGGAGATGAGGAGAGAGAAAATGATGGAGATATAAAGTAGTTGATTCGATAAATAAAATATCTTCCGGAAACCATAAACAACGTCAATATCAATTGAATTATGGAAAAGGAGAGAATGTGGATAATAATAATAATAATAGTAATGATAAAAAACTAGTGATAAAGAAAAAAAAAGAGCATATAATAAAGGGGGGGGAGAGGAAAAAAAGATAAAAAGTAAGAGGTAAGGAGGAGGAGGAAGGGGGGGGTAAAAAAACACAAATGGTACTAAACGAAAATAACGAAATCCCGGCATTAATAATTAATTGAATAAATATGAAGAAACGCTAAAACAAAAAGAGAGTTGGAAGGTCAAGAAACCAAAACACAACTTCAATTGATTATTTGCTGGTCTGTTAGGTAAGGAATATTGATTCTCACTCTATGGCTGTAAGGCAATTTAGGAATCACAACACATAGACAAGCAACCAAATTCACGATAAATAAATTCAAATCATAATTAGAGTAGTGAGTAGAGATCAAGAATGTAAAGATCGGAACACCCATTAAAAACTTCTTAACCGGAGTGTATTGGTCACCATTATCAATCTGTTCCCACATTGTTAAGTTATCGTACGCTCCACTGTTGAAATCAAAAGGAGTACCCTTAACTTGATGGAACATTATATAAGAGCCGATACAATATGTGACATTAGTCATTGTCCAGCTCAATTCGTTTGAAATACTTGGCACCAAGTCATAGAGGATCTTTAATATGATTAAAATGACAAAATGTATAACCCAAGCACCTTTAAAGTGAACCCAGGTGGCGTTTAAATTATCTTGTATATCTTGATCTTGCTTGGTTTCAAAGGTCTCTGGACCAACTTTAGAAATCAAAGAGGATGATCTTCTGCGTCTGTGTTCTTTCGTATGAGTGATATGAGAAGAAGTTGGAGACACTGTTAGTCTTTCAGGTGATGAAGGGTTTGCAACAGTTGGACTTGGGAATGGAACTGGTTTTGCTGCAGCTGTCATTGTA
Source organism: Ambrosiozyma vanderkliftii (assembly GCA_003705225.2). NCBI lineage: Eukaryota > Fungi > Ascomycota > Pichiomycetes > Pichiales > Pichiaceae > Ambrosiozyma > Ambrosiozyma vanderkliftii. The sequence continues at coordinate 8,960 of PPHW02000028.1, forward strand.
TATATGTTTTTGATTTTTCCGGTTTTCTGTGTGTGTGAGTGTGTGTGTGTGTAGGTGACTAATAATTGTTCTTAAGTTCCACTTTTTTTTATCAAGATACCAATATAAATAGAAATTGGATATTCAAAAGAAAAAGGGTTTATATATTTGAATGTTTTTCGATTTGTAAAAGAAAAGAAAGAGAAAGGAGGTTTGCTTTTTTTTTGAAGGGCAATTGCTGGGGATCCGGATACGTTTATATTATATGTATTAAGAGGGACAGCGCTGCTAAATTTGATTTGTGATTCGTTTAATAAAAAAAAAACAACAGGGTATATTTGTAAGTGTTTCTTTGAGATGTAATTGAATCGACTGAGATATGAAGTGTATTTCTTATTGATCTAATAGGGCAACAAGTAATAGTTGGGGTGCAATGGATATAAAAGAAATGTTGTGCTGTTTAGAAGGAGGTGTCTGTCAAATAGTTCTTTTAGCTTTATTTATATTTATTGCCTTTGTGAGGTGTTTTGAAGTAATTTTTTTTCTTCTTCTCAAAGAAAAATGTGTGACACCAAAACCAGAAACACATCTCTGCACCAGTCGGCTGCGGATTTTCGTATACGAAAGTGTATATTCCTTGCTAAGGAGAAGAGGAAAAGAGGACTTTACTTACTTACTTATTAACATAGAGAGTGATTTGGGTAGAAATGGAATTATAACAAAAAAGGGGAAGAACAAAAAAATAAATAAATAAATAAATAAAAGTAAAAAGGGTGGTGGGGGGAGAAGTGCAGATAGTTTAATATATAAGTATGTAAGTATGTAGAGGGGAGGAGGGGGTTTAAGGATAGGGATATGATTTGTAAAATGTATCAAAAAAAAAAAACAGAAGAAACCCACTCAATGAATCAATGAATTAATAAATAAATAAACAGACAAACTAAATCTAAAACATGGGTCTATTGTAAATTTCCTTTTTCTATTTCATTCAGTTTGCAGTTTCTTTTATTACTTAAAGAATCCTTTTTTTTTTCTTTCTTATTCAGAGGCTTGAGTCTTTGCCTGTTGTTGCTTGACCTTTAATTTGGCCAAGTTATCGTATTCACCACTCAATATTCTCTCCACAATGATATCATCGTTCTTATCGAAACCAGCCAAGTCGAATTGGTATGATTCTGGCTTATCACCAAACTTCTTGAATGAACTCAACACTTCCGAGTCTCCAGTTTCTTCAGCCTTGGCCTTAACTCTGTATAATAATTCTCTCTTTGCCCATTCAGTGACATCCATGTCATCTCTCCATGCAACAGTAACAACTAAAAACACAAAGGCTGGGATGAACAATAAGTGGGCAATGTTTTCCCATCCCTCTTTATCTTCGTTTTCTCTGACAATCTTCCATTTGATTTCACCAGTGGCAGTGTCTTCAAATGGGATCTTGTCAATGATCAAAGCAGAAGAGGTTTGTAATTTAACCAAATCCTTATCGTTGTCAATGTACAAGTCTTCAAGCTCTCTTGGAAAGGTGAAGGTCTCCTTAAGTGACAATGCTCTCTCCTTGGAGTATTGATTCAAGTATGCAATGGTTTTCAATTCAGCTTCATCAGGGGTTCTCTTGGAACCATCCTCGTTTTGGAATATATATTCGAGATTTGGCAATGTGTCCAATAATTCACGACATTTATGTTCAGCATCAATATCAACCTTGAATGCTGGTGCTGAATTAGAGAAGAATCTAGCAGTGGAGGAAGAGTTGTTCAACATTGATGGAATGATGGCAGCTTGAGCACCCTTCTTCATGATGAAGGAAGAAGCGTTGCTAGCCTTCAAGTTTCTTGTTATCAGTCTAGATAGCATGATTTATATTTTCACTTGTCTTCTTATATATTTATATTAACAAAAAGCAAGAAAGAAGAAGAAAAGAAGAATATGATAAAAGTTTATTATTGTAGTAAACACAGTACTATGATGTATAATATCTGTTGAACCAGTTATTCTAACACCAAAATAAAAAATTCAAATACTATACTATGTAGAATAGAAGTGGGGTATTTTTTTTTTGCTTTGATGAAAGTCACTAGAGACACGTATTGGACTATTGACAGTACAGAGTCTATCGACGCGCAGAATTTTCCAAATTCATTCGAACCTTTTTTTTTCAACGATATCTTTTATTTTGGTGTATTTCTCCTAGATTTATATATAGGTGTAACCTTATGCACTGTTCACTAACTTTCAACTCTAACTATTTTAGAATTTTGAAACCTTGTTTTAACTATATACCTCATTGCTTTATTTCTTTTTGCTTTTTCTTTTTCTTTTCAAAGTGTTTTGTAACTTGTTGTCGTCAATTCCATTTTCGTTCATTGTTCCTTCCTTTTCATAACTGTCTTTGGGCTAGTCGAGTTATATATATATATATATATTACATTGCAACTGTTCCCCGGAAAAAAAAAACTTCATTCATTCACTAAGTCATTCTTTTCACTACTTTCGTCACTCATTCCTATCCATTGCCAATTATAAGTGGCCACTTTTTATTTATTTCACATTCATATTCTAATCCCTTTCCACCATCACCACCACCATGGAAGAGACCCTAACGTCATCGCTTGTGACCGTTGAAAATGCTAACATTGAAGACACCAACATTGAATTGTCTCCATTTATTTTCCAACTGCAAGAAATTGAAAGAGCAGTGTTGATTTTAGCCAAGAATCCGGGAAATAACAATGGATCAAATGGTTCCAGTGGTTCATCCTTTTTGAATCAATACTCCTCATCCTCCAACATTCACGATGATAATAATAACCAATTCTCTCAACAGCAGCAGTTCTATCAAAGAAACAACAGAAACAACAACAGAAGACAAAATCAGCAACAGCAACAGTACCAGAATTATCATAACTACTACCAGGGTAACAACGGTAATGGTAATAATTACATCTCCAAGCAAAATTCCGGATATCAACAGAGATCTCAATATCAACAACAACAATCACAGCAAAGACAACAACAACAGTCTATTTTCCAGTTGCAACAACAGCAACCTTTACAAAATCAACAACAACAACAGCAGCAGCAGCAGCAATATTCTCTATCTAACCAATTCTCACAACCTAACCTTATTGCTCAGCAACAACAACAACAGCAAGCTTCACAACCATTATCCTCATCGGCTGCATCAACATATCAATCAGCATTCCAACTCTCTCAACTGGATTCTCCTCTTTTCCAATCACAAATTGATTCCCTACTGAGATCCACTACCCCACAACCAGCATCCGGAGTTTCTGAACTGTTCCGCTCCCAATCTGATCTGACTGGTTATTCATCCATATCCTTCCAGCAACCATCGTCATCGTCAGCAGCCAATGTGAACACTAATGGCACTGCAAACGGAAATAATACAAACACTTCTTCATCTTCTTCTCCATCCCCATTTGTGCAACCAAACTTACTAAGATCAAGCACTGCCATGTCTAATTTATACTTGAATTCCCCATCAACGTCTAATGGTATGGGGGCAGGTGCCCCAAATCTCAGTTCCGGTTTTAATACTAATGGCAGCTCCACTACTCTTACATCATCTACTAATGCGGCAGCTAAGAACACCACCGGTGGAACATCCATCAGTACCAGTACTGCTAACTCTGAACAACCTACGGGGCTATTTGCCCAACAATTGCTGTTCCAACAGCACCAACAGCAACAACAGCAATTTGGAGAAAATGGCTATTCGGTTCCTCAATCTTTACAAAGCTTAGGCTTACAAGGCCAGATACAACCCGAGAATAGTTCTCATTTTCAAGGACTAAACAAACCAATTTGGGGAGCATCAACCACAACTTCTTCATCACCTAATGGGATTAATAAGAACTCTGGTAGCATTTCATCTACTTCATCCGGTATAGGTGCTGATGCTACTAATACCAATACTAACCTGGCTGCCTTTGCTACCGGTGGTAGCAGTAGTGGTGGTGGTCCTTCCCCCATCACGGGATTAAATACTGCTAATTCACTGTTCAGCCTTACAAATGGGGTAACCGTTAACACTGCCTCTGGCACTACTAATAACAATGGTTCGGGATGGTCTAACTTTTTCTAGCATGCTTTCTTTTTTCTTTCTTTCTTCTTTTTTTAAACGGCAAACAACAAAAACCCAAAGGCATTTTTTATAAATATATTTACTTATTACTATTACTCTTATTCATTAATTTTCCATTGCATTTTTCTTAGTTTTCTTTAATCCTATTATTATTATTATTGTTCTTCCTATTATTGTTCTTTACTCCTTTTTTTTTGTTCATCACACTCTTTCTATATTTGTGTTATATATTTTTCCTTGTTTTATGCCTCTCTGTTTATGTTTTTATTTTTATTTTTGGCTTTTTCATGTTTCATTACTATACTATTACTATTATTATTACTGTTTTTTTATCTTTTTACAAGTGTTTTTTTTCCAGAATCAAAAAAAGAGTTTATTAAGTTGGTTTTAGATCTTGCTCTTTGGATGGGTTAAAAATGTTTGATGATATTGCTTCTTTCTTTTTTATTGTTCACTTTTACTTTCACTTTTCATTTTTAGTTGACTTTTAAGTTTGAATTTTTGGTTTTTGACTTTTTCTTGTCTGTTATTGTTGACACATATCCACTTTTTTATTAATTATTAATATATAGATATTCTTTAATTCTTTTTTCTTTCAAAAAAAACAATAAATGTTTAATACATACAAAACAAGTTGGTTATTAGAGTCTCATTTATACAGATAGGAAATATATGTATGTATATATGTATATAGAGTTTATTAGTAAAACATGAATATCGTAAATAAACAGACGAACAGACGATCTAGGGTTTAACTAGATGCATTTAATTGCCAGGCGGGTATTCCTCTACCAGTGTTATTAGTTGTGTTACCGATACCGCTAGTACTACTATTTGTAGGTATTGCGGAAGTGGATGATGTTGAGGAATTCAAGATATCTTCAGCCTTTGGAATTGATGATAGTGGTGGAATGTTCAAATTAGAGTAATCCTGAACAGTATTGGCGTTTGTTGTTGAAGAAGAGGTGGCCACTATAGGTGATTCTGGTTTCTTTGATGTAGTTGCTGGCACAGTGGCTGAATGTATGGAAGAACCATTGGCATTACCACTGTTAACAGTGTTAATATTCTGCACTTCAAACTTCAAATTTTGTAACTGTGTTTCAATTTGAGACAATTCGGAATTGATTGTTGTCTTTTGGGAGTCCAGCGACTTCATCAACGTCGTCTTGATCATGTCAATCTCCAACTTCAAGTATTTCAACGTCTCTTCATTGTGTAAGTTCTTTTCATTAGTGGACTTGATAATTTCCTCCACTTCCACTAAGGAATCATCGATTTTCTTGGATTTCTCCTGTTGTGATTTATAGAATTCCTTTTGATCCTCTTCGATTTTCTTCAACACTGCTTCCACTCTTTGAAACTCTTGATCAATGGATTCCTTATCCTGTTCCAATTGAGTCTTTGATGGCGGCAAAATCTTTGGAGCAATGTATCTTTTCACCAGTTGGAAAACACCATATGTGATACCAGCCGTGGCAGTGGCCATGATAAAATAATCCTTCCAATCACGTTCAGGTAATGGAGGAGCAGAATAGTAGTAGTCCGGCACAGGTGGTTGTGGGGATGGAGACGTGACAACATTATTATTATTATTAGTAGCTGGTGTTGTTAATGATGAAAGAGGAGGAGAAGGAGTTAAATTACTCGTAGTGGTGGTAGTAGTACCACCACTCTTTGAACTAGCTAGTGCCTCTTGCACTTCCTGGGCAGTGAGACCCTTTGATTCAAGAAATTCAATCTTTTTAGTTAATGGAGAATCAGAAATGGATTCATCCTGTAAGAACTCCACAGCACTTTGAATCAAATCCTCTCTTAAGCCAGTCTGGTTATTAGCAGACATTTTTTTTTGGTTTTGAAATTATTGTTTATTCCTATATGGATATATATATTATTAAAATATAATTTAATAACAACAAGTTGTTCTTGTGGTTGAGAAGAAGAAGAAGAAGAAGAAGAAGAATGATGATGATAGTCGTCGATACGGTAGATCCATATAATTTTAGTATTTTACCAAAATGGGTCCTAGTTTCCTTTATCAGTTCAAGCCGAACTGATATTAAAACTTAATTTTGAGTACACTACCTTTTACAGATCACGTGATGAATACCAGATTCAATCTGGTGCAGAGATGTGCAATTCTCCTAACAAAAAAAAAAATAGCGACGCGTTTCACACACCCAAAAAAGAAAATTTTCATTTTTTTAAAATAGTGTATATACATTAGATTTAGCTGAGCAACTAGTGTATAATAGCGCTCCCACTCTCTCACTCCCACTCTCACTCTCACTCCCATACAATAATAGAATCGCACTTATTCATTCACACGGACAGACATTATATGAACAACTTCTTCTTCTTCTCGAAAGCGTTTTAATAGATATTAAAAATATATGGGTGGAATTAATCTTCCTCTCCTTTCTCCATCATTATGGATTGGGTTAACCATATTTCTTATTAACAGGTATATACATATATTATATACATATATATTATATATGTATATTAGTAGTAGTAGTAAGTAGTAAGTAGTAAAACATCACCAAAATCAGTGTGAAAAAAAAAAAAAAATTATAACAGACACCCATTATTAGTAGTATATATTACCACCAACCACAAAGAACGAACGACTAAAACTCAAAAAAGGCACCCACTCTTAAAAGCTCTCAACGTGACAGCTAATTCCTCTCCCCTTCCCCCCTCTCTTCCTTTTTTAATTTTGCCCTTTGTTTCTGTACTCACATTTAATCAACTGAAGCAACTATCCTTCTCCCTTCATCAACTATATCACATATGGGAGCTAGCTTGGATCAAAATAATTGATTTTTTTTGTTTTTTTTGACCCTGTTATATACACCAACCAAAAAAAAAAAAATTAAAATATTCCCAGAAACAAAGGATTAATAAGATATATAGGTCTACTCTAACTTGTATCATCAATACACATTAATACATTTCAATTCACATCTACAAAAGAAGGAAAGAAGCAAAAAAAGAGGTGGCATAGCATTACATTGGGATAGCAACTAGATAGATTACTACATACATACATACATACATATATACATCCACCACACTACAACATCCATCCATATTATCCATCTCAGTTCACAATTCACAATGACAGAAGGTGTATTAAGCATACGTTCAGTTATCAATCCAACTGATGATGAGATCCCTCTACAGGATCATGATGTTAGTCTAGATCCAAAGAATCAAGTATTAGCTGATACTGCTGATGAATCTAAACCATCTAATAAGGTATGTCTTTCTTCTTTTTTTTTTTTTTTTTAACTGGCTCTTGCATTCCAACAACTAATTACTAACTATTAAAACTCAACCTTTATTATATATTAGATGTCCATAATGTCGATATTATCATCATCTGCCGATAATAATAATAACACTTCATCAACACCTCTATCTCCTACATCGACAGAAAATAGTTTACAACAGTCTACTTTGGCGTCATCTTCCTCGTCTACCAACACCACTACTACAACTACATCACAATCAAATGGATCGTCTGCAGAACACAAGCAATTGGCATCACCTGATCAATTGTTTGAAAATTTCCAAAATAGATTAAAGACTACAATTAACATTGACTTTTTAAACTATGTCCATGCAAATAACCTCCAATTGCTAGACAATGAATTCAAATTGTTAACTACAACTAACGGTATCTACGCAGAACCAAAGATTGTGGAAAGTTTAAAGAGTAACCTTCTGAAATTAGATCCGAAGTTTATCGATAAGTTAACCAAACGTTCAAAATCCGTGAAAAATGAAGATGAAAAATACACCGCGTTGAAGAATAAATTACTGAAACAACTCATTGATGTGCAGAATAGAAAGGAGGAATTGCTAAAGGAGAATAAAATTCTAAATGCAAAGTCCCTGAAATCAGTCGATGAATTGCTGGATGAGGATGAAACCACCTCAAACGGTACAAAAAGAAAGGGAAGAGGTGGTAATAGACGTAATGGTGCCAACGGTAGAAATGGTGCCGATGCCTCCTCGTCTGGTAACAACAAGTCATTTATAGATATTGCCCCAAAGAATGGTAGAGGTGGTAAACGGAGAAAGGCACCTGCTCAACCATTGGGTGACTTGATGCAATTTGATGATGTCGAATTGAATGCAAATGGAAGACCAAAAAGAAAGAGAAAGGCTAGAGTGCTACAAGATGTAGATGCTGAATCATCAAATGCCAACGAATCCGGATCCAATGCCACCAAGAAGAAGAGAAGAGGCGGTAAAAGTGCCACTCCAACTGTCGATGATAATGGCTCTGTTATCTCTGTTGATGGTGAAAATAAAAGAGGTAAAGGTGGTAACGGTGGTAACAGCAGAGGTAAGGGTAAAGGTAAGAGCAGAGGTGGTAAGAAGGACAACAGTAAGGATAACACCCCTGGTGCCGATACCGGTGATGATGAAGAACAAAACCAAGACAACGATACCAAGGATGGTGCGAAGAATGAAAAACTGCCAAAGATCATTTTGAACTTAAAACCAAAGATTACAGAAAAGGAACAAAAAGCCCTTGATAAACAATATGACAACACATATATCTCAATCTGGAAGGATTTGGCTAGAAAGGATGGTCCTAAGGCGTATAGATTATTTCAACAATCCACTCAAGCCAAGCAAATTAATTTGCGTAAAACATCAATGTTAGCTGCTCGTGAATCAAAGAGATGGCAGGCCAAGACAAATAAGAGTCAAAAGGACCTAACTACTAAAGCCAGAAGATCTATGAGAGAAATGTTGAACTTCTGGAAGAAGAATGAAAGAGAAGAGAGAAACTTGCGTCTAAAGGCTGAACAAGAAGCCATTACTAAGGCAAAGAAGGAGGAAGAAGAAAGAGAAGCTAAGAGACAATCTAGAAAGTTGAACTTCTTAATTAATCAAACTGAATTATACTCCCACTTTATCGGTAAGAAAATCAAAACTAGCGAATTGGAAGGTGACATGGGCGATAAGGCTTTATCAGCAAATCATCATGCTCATTTGAAAAACGTTGATGATAACGTGGATATGTCTCATGCTCAAAGGGACTTTAATTCATTAGATTTTGATGGTGACGATGAATCATTACAAAAGGCTGCAGCCGCTAATGCTCAATCTGCGTTGCTGGAAGCTCAACAAAAAGCCAAGGACTTTAACACTGGTGTTAAGGTTATTGATGAAGATGGTGAAATGAATTTCCAAAACCCAACTTCGATTGGTGATATAAACATTCCTCAACCAAAGCTGCTAAATTGTACTTTGAAGGAGTATCAATTGAAGGGTTTAAACTGGTTGGCAAATTTATACGAGCAAGGTATTAACGGTATCTTGGCAGATGAAATGGGTTTGGGTAAAACCGTGCAGAGTATCTCTGTGCTGGCATATCTTGCCGAAACGCACAACATTTGGGGTCCTTTCTTAGTTGTCACTCCTGCTTCTACATTACACAATTGGCATCAAGAAATTCAAAAATTCGTTCCTGATTTACATGTGCTACCGTATTGGGGTACTGCCAAGGATCGTAAAACAATGAGAAAAACTTGGGATAGAAAGAGTATTGTCTACAACAAGAACCATGAATTCCATGTCGTTGTCACATCATATCAATTGGCTGTCGCAGATGCGCAATACTTCCAGAAGATGAAGTGGCAATATATGATTCTAGATGAAGCACAGGCTATTAAGTCGTCACAATCTGCCAGATGGAGATCTTTGTTGAGTTTCCAATGTCGTAATAGATTGTTATTAACCGGTACACCAATTCAAAACTCTATGCAGGAATTATGGGCATTGTTACATTTCATCATGCCTTCGTTGTTTGACTCGCACGATGAGTTCAGTGAATGGTTCTCTAAAGATATTGAATCGCATGCCCAATCTAACACTCAATTGAATGAACAACAGTTGCGTAGATTACATGCTATTTTAAAACCTTTCATGTTGAGAAGAATCAAGAAGAATGTGCAAAGTGAATTGGGTGATAAGATTGAAATTGATGTTTTCTGTGATTTGACCAATAGACAAAAACAATTGTACAGAATGTTAAGATCCCAGATTAACATTATGGATTTAATCGATAACAACAAGAAAATCGGTAATGATGATGAAAGCTCAGGTGACTCGTTGATGAATGTTGTCATGCAGTTCAGAAAAGTCTGTAACCATCCAGATTTGTTTGAAAGAGCAGACACTCAATCTCCATTCACCTTCAGTGGTTTTGCTGAAACAAGTTCATTCTTGAGAGAAGCAAATGAAAGTCTTTTAGAATGCAGATACTCTACTAAAAATGTCATTGAGTACAATTTACCTAAATTGATCTATGATGAGTTGCTAATACCTGGATATGAAAATACAGTTAAGGACAAGAACACCTTGTTGGATAGATTTAGCATTTGGAACAATAATAATAACTACCATGGATCGGGAGCAACCACCACTGATGATGATAAATTTTCTTTTCTACGTCTGATAAATACTACTGCCACTGAGGCTAGTAAACAAGCCAAGCAGAATGTCATTCAAAATGCCATTGATTTACAAAACTATAATAAGAAGTCTGTGAGTGATATTCTAACCAGATTCAACACTGTTTATGAAAGTGACGATGATTTAGAGTCAAAGAAGAAGAATAGAATGTTGTTAATAAACACCACAGAAACCCAATTGTCTGCTTCTGCAAGTAGCCTTCCTGAACTATTGAGTGTGCAAAACACAGTGTACAAGAATATGTACCTTAAGGTTGCACAACTGGGTGCCTTTGATACAGTTTGTGCTCCACCAATTGACATTGTGTGTTCAAAGAAATCATTTAACACAGTTAAGGAGAATGCTCTCTTTGACAGAAAGACTCGTTCATCCTTGTATCCAATGAGTTTGAATAACGAATTGGATTTCATCAAGAAGGAAGTTCCACTTGACAACTGGCCGAAAACCAATCTACTACCGGCCCCAATCAGCGATTCTGCAGGTTACTCATCTATCAGATTGCCGTCCATGAAGAGATTTGTCATTGAATCAGGTAAGTTGGCCAAACTAGATGAATTACTGGTTGACTTGAAAAAGAACGATCACAAGTGTTTAATTTATTTCCAAATGACCAGAATGATGGATTTGATGGAAGAATTCTTGACCTACAGACAATACAAGTACATCAGATTAGATGGTTCTTCTAGATTGGGAGATAGAAGAGATTTGGTTCATGACTGGCAAACGAAGCCCGAATTGTTTATCTTTTTGTTGTCCACTAGAGCTGGTGGTTTGGGTATTAACTTGACTGCCGCTGATACTGTTATCTTCTACGACTCTGACTGGAACCCAACCATTGATTCCCAAGCTATGGATAGAGCCCACAGATTGGGTCAAACTAGACAAGTTACAGTTTATAGATTGCTAGTGAGGGGAACTATCGAAGAGAGAATGAGAGACAGAGCAAAGCAAAAGGAACATGTTCAACAAGTTGTTATGGAAGGTAAGGCAAGTGTCATGGAGGACAAGAAGGATACCAAGGAGAAGGAGAAGAAGGAGATGGCTATGTGGTTACTTGATGATGATGATAATGATAACGATCACGAGGCAATTGTTCCAACTAGAGCAGAGACTGAGGTGGCTCCTCAGGCTACAACTGTTGAAGCATCTGCTTAATCTACAAACTATTCAACCACCCGTCAACTTAAAAAGCTTAATTTTTTTATTCTTTACTTTAACTGTACTATATACATAAAAAAATATCTATATATAATATCTATTTGATATATAATTACCAACCCCCTATATACATACAATATATAGTAAAATAGTAATGTGCGTCACAGCGAAACACCGCCCGTTTTTTTTTATGTGGGCAGATTTTTTGGATTATTAAGTTATTATAAATGGCAAAGCATAACCTAACACTGTTTGTCTTCCATAAACACTCCATCAATTATAGTCATTATATCTAATACATCTATATATATATTCAAAACTGAACATGTCAGCTGAAGAAGTCAAAAATACTGCGGAAACAGCAATACCTGAATCTAAACAATCGGCCACGGCTGTCGCCGCCGAAACCACTACTGATGGAAAAGATAACAGTAGTTGGCAAGTTACATCAGGAGAATTAACGGAAACACCAGAAAAGGAGAAGACCACAGAGAATAAATATGAATTGAGTGACACTGAATATAAGGCATTGTTACAATTGAAGAAGGAATTGCCTGCTATTATTAAGAAGGCCAAATACGATGAATTGTTTGGATATCAATTAGATGCAAAGGGGAAATACTATGATGATGAAATCACAGATCAATTGTTGCTCAAGATTTTAACCTCCCAGAATTTTGACTATGATGGTACAAAGGATTCATTGATCGCCATCTTGCAATGGAGAAAGGAATTCCAGCCATTAGCTGCTGCTTTTTCTGAAGAGCATGACCAAAATTATGAGACTAATGGGTTTATCACATTGAATAAGGAAGGTGCCGCAAATTTGAGAATCGTCACTTGGAACTTTTACGGTAAGGTGAGCGATCCAGCCAAGTTCTTTGCCGATACGGAGAAGTTTTTAAGATGGAGAGTTGGTTTAATGGAGCAAGCTATGCAGTTGTTGAACTTTAAGGATCCTGATAATTCATATATGGTTCAAATCCACGATTACAGCAATGTTTCCATGTTGAGAATGGATTCCAAGGCAAAGCAGGCATCAAGATCCGTGATTAATATTTTCAGCAAGTACTATCCTGAACTGTTATCGAAGAAGTACTTTGTCAATGTTCCATCAATAATGGCATGGTTGTACTACTTGTTCCAAGGATTTGTTCCAATCGCCACCAGAAAGAAGTTTGCCATGTTTAGATCTGGATTTGAATTATCTGAGCCTTTATCTAAGGGATCTAATAACTTCCCTATTGAATATGGAGGTGTGTATAAGGGTCTCATTGAGGATTTAAAGTATGATGTTTCCAAAAGCTCGATTACCCCATACACTTCGTATATACTAGAACACCAAATAGCTGATGAAGTGGATTAGTTTTCTATAATCATTTGTGCTCTTTTTCATCGTAGTTCTTTATTTTCAATTATTTCGAACCTCTCTTTATCCATTCTTGCTTTTGTATACTTAATGATTCACGTACCTACATGATGTCTCTGATTTTCCCATTTCTAATCTTATCATCTCCTCTATCTAGTAATCTAGAAACTTCTAAAACCACACCTAGGGCTGTGCACAGAGTGTGTGTGTCTCTCTCTCCCTCCTCCCTCCTCCCCACCAAAAAAAAAGCGAAGAAAAAAAAAAGCGAAAGAGAGACAGAGACAGAAACAGAGAGAGAGAAAAAAAAAGTCGCCAACAAATCAACTCAACCACTCATAAGTTTATTACTCTTTTAAACAGATAAATTGGAAGAACGTTTTATTTTATATTGATTACGTCTTCAGTATTGATATAATATATATATATATATATATATTACATAGTTGGTTAGTTATAGATAGTTCATTAGTTGTATCTATATATATATATATATATACTAAGGCCATACTTAGGTATTATTAGCTGACCCAGATCATAGATAACACATACACATACACCATACTTTACTACATACATTTTTTTTGCCCGACTAGCATTTGATATCTATATATATATATATATATATTTAATATTTATATATATCATATTTTCCATTCAACACCATATCATTGGAATATCTTTAGAAACAAGCAACCCCAACATCAATCTTTCATTTCTTTACTATCAACATAATTTTAAACACATATACACAAAACGGAACAACCGCTGATAAACATAGCATAGATAATTTTCACCCGCTGAAAAATTTAACACTGAACAGATTAGATCCAACACATTAATCAATATAACCTCCCCAAATAATTAATACATCATGTCTGACTGTACACCGGAACAGGAGAAGGAAATCAAAAGAATATTGAAGATAGAAAAGGCTGAATACTATAAGATCTTGAACTGTGAAAAGACAGCCACCGAGATTGAGATTAAGAAGTCATACAGAAAGCTAGCTATTAAGTTACACCCAGATAAGAATAAACACCCACAGGCCTCTGATGCTTTCAAGAAAATAGCCAAGGCATTTGAAGTTTTGGGTGATGATAGTAAAAGAAAAATATACGATCAAACAGGATATGATCCAGACTCTAGAGGTGCTGCTGCTGCATCTGGCGCTTCACCATTCTCCAGTGGATTCACGGCAAGACGTGGTGGAGGCGGAGGTGGATTTGGAGGAGGAGGAGGATTTGATGAAGATTTATTCAACATGTTCTTCGGAGGTGGAGCACCAGGGGGTGGCTTTGGGGGAAGTCCATTTGGTGGTAATACATTTGCGTTTCATTTTGATGGAAGTGGTTTCCGTCCAACTACATTCGGCCCTGGTGGCGCTAGATTCCAAAATGGCCAGCAGGCAAGACAAAGACATCATAGACAACAGCAACAACGTGCAGGTGGAACTGGAAACGAGGAAGCTGGTAATTTGAGGCAGCTACTTATCCAATACCTACCTTTACTGATCATATTGATACCGTTATTCTTGAATTCCTTATTCGATGGCGTGTTCAACGGTACTGCCCTACCTAGATATTCCTTTGAAACATCCCCTGAATTCCCAATTGAAAGAATAACGCCTAATTTCAATATACCATATTATATAAGTAAGGACACAATGAACAACTTTTCTTCTGATGAGAAGAAACTCCGTTCCTTGGACCACAATGCCGAGAGCAAATATGTGGATGGTTTAAGGATGAATTGCCGTCGTGAGCAAAACACAAAAGATAGAATGATTGAAGACAGTTATGGATTTTTCTTCCCAGATAAAGAAAAATTGGAGAGAGCTCAGAAATATGAAATGAGAAATTGTAATAGATTAAGAGACATGCACTTGATATAAGGATAACATTGTCAATTTTTCTATATGTATATATAGTCATCCCTGTTTCTGTCTCATTATAATAGTTATTTATCCACCACTCCCCCCATGCATCGATCCATTTTTATCAACTGGACTTGAAAATAAAAAAAGCGTATTTATAAAATATATAGTTCTACTTCTTCCACCTTTTTATTTTTACTAATTAATACTATCATTTCTTTCTGTTTCTTATTGTTGTTTCCTCTGTGTTTTTTCTTCTCTTTTTTTTCTTTCTTTCTTTCTTTCTTTATTTGCTTAACTATATAAACGTATATTTATTTCATTTCAATCGAAAACTATATATAATCTACGATTTCGTAAGCAAAAGATAATATACGATCTGATTAACAGTAAGTATGCAAGGCTGTGCATAAGAAGCTTTCGGTACTAGTTAATTGCCGAATCGATAGCTCTTCCTCTCTTTTAAGTAGAACTGCTCTTAATAGTTTCAATCTTTAGATATATCCTTATGTGAATATAGATATCACCAAATTAATTCATGGACTATTCATCATATATGTCTGTGTATGTAGATAACCATCCCCGGCATATTAGTTCTTTTAATTACCCAAACAATTTAAGTTGTTAATAATAATCCTCCTGTATGTAATTAAGTATACATGTCTGTTCTTCTTGGTTAAACTTCATACAACAAGATATCTTTTATACGTACATAGACATCACATATATCATATATCGCATTCATTGGTAATGTGAGTGTGTGTAGTGTAGCATGATGTATTGCATTGCACAAATACAGGGAGAGAAAAAAGAAGCTGTATTTGCATTCAGCCTCAGTGTACATATTTCCTCATCTATAATTCAGGACCCATAATAGCAAAAGCACAACTAACGAGAGAATAAAAAAAGTAGATTTAATTAATGAAATAGCAACTACTAATCTTAATTGATATATTGTATATCTACTTACAGTGTGACTTTCTTCCTGGGAAATCAAGGTAAAGATACAATAGGTAGGTGGTGTTATTCAAATTCCTCGATCCTGAGATATGTACAGTTCTTGTTGAGCAGTGTACTACACGCTTTAGAGTACTTCCCTCATTTATGAAGCATTGGCTATCTGCGACAAGGTTAATTGGTGAATGCTTAAAAGATACTTCTAATCCAGTAATTTAGTTATGAGGAAATTTAATTCTGTCTGCTCCTTTTACTTTTGCTTTATATTATTATTTCATTCAGCCCAGCCCCAGACGAGAACTCCTTCACCCACCCCCGGTGAATGATGGCATATATTAACGGACTAAGATGGTCAAGTCAGTTGATATAGATGAAAGGATGATCAACTCAATCCTTCCTCGTTTAATTTAATTGACTCTCTGGCGGGGTTGTACTTATGTGTAATTCACTAAATCTATTCCAACATGAAAGTCTGTCACGACAAGTTGAGTGAAGCAAGTACTTACTACCTTGGATATATATACTAAAGCTAACTTTTAATCTTAGCTATATACCAGTCCGTTTCAGATATTCATTTTTAAACGCTCATGCACGAAAATCTAGAAATGCAAAGGAATGAATGAATAGAATATGATAGAATAGAAGGACATTTTCTTACGATAATTAAAAGAATTTCCTTCAAAAGGATGCATATAAGTGGAGTGTGTGAAATCAGACGTAATGTAAATGGAAGTTAGCGGGAAGATAACTTGGACTCATTTATCAACAATTAATATAATGAATGATATGGATGGTGTTACGGGAATATTGGTGATTAGATGATGAAAAAATGATGTGTCTTTTCTTTTCTTTTTTTTTATCTCTTATTCTTTTTTTATTATTATTTATTTATAAATTATATTATTTATTATATTATTATTATTATTATTTTAGCTTTTTTTGCTTTTTTGCTTTTTAAACTTTTTCTTTCTTTTCTTCCGTACTCCCTGGAGTTATCTCTTAACTTCTATCATGTGTGTGTGTGAATACATATTGGTAGTTGTATATATATATATAAAGAAAGCAGTTTGAATAAAAAAATAGGGGGTACATATATAATAGGTATGGTGAAATGGATGACTCAGGAGCGAAGTGAGGTTTTCTATACATATGTCTGTATATATCAATATCATAGCTAAACCTTATAAGTTACATTACGAGGTCCGATTAATCAAAAACTAACAAGCAAAACAACAACAGTATACTAAAACAGAAAGAAAAGACAACATATATACATCCACAAGAGTTTATTCATAATATGCATTGTTAATTAATTTAAACGATATTTTATTTTATTTTTCAATTTAAATGTATATATTCACTCCCATCTTCTGCCTCCTCTTTCTAGTTGTCATGTTTTCCCCTCCAAACCACCACAATTATGTTAGTAGTAAACAGGAGATATTATCTAAGTATTGGTTATCCCCAGTAGCATTATTATTTCCTTGGATATTTACCTTATTTACTAAGTAGTTTTAAATACATGTATTAAAACTTTATTGTATATGTATATATGAAATACAGTGTTTTTTCTTCAACTCGACGGTTAAACAAATTATGAAACAGGATATACATATAACGAGCTACTAAATGGAAAAAGGACAAACACGCCCCATATACACAGAGGAAAGTGAAGGGGAGAGGGAAAGAAAGAAAGAGAATGGCTAAACCAATTTAGGGGGGTGGAGGTAAGGCTAAATGAAATACAATGACAATATGGTTATTAATAATAATAATATTAATTTGTAATTTATAATTTATTGCATTCATTCATGGTTAGCAAGAAATAGAGGTGATTGAGAAGAAAAAACAGATATACAAGAATGGAGAATTCATGTATGACAACTATAATATATTACAATATAATATGGCATGGCAATATATGGCAAGGGCAATCGGATCTTGAAATCGTATCGTGGCAGCATTTATTAAAAGAAAAATAAGTGAAAGCTTTATGAAATGGATGGAAAAGATGGACTAACTTAACTATTACTTCATTTCCTTATTGTTCTCAATTTCCTAATTACAGCCAACATTTGATGACAATTGTTAACTGATCGGGATTTCGTTTTCATTGATTCATTCATCCTCTACTTCTTTCCATCTCATTACCTCTCTCTCTCTCTCTCTCTTTCATGCAAAGTTTACATTATACGTATATATATACGATGCGTTATCGTAGCTAATACAAATTAAAGTAACCGACTAACCAACCCCCCAACCAATAGTATGGTTTGTATACTGTTCCACTTTGGATAAAACAGAAAAGCTTCCTGGGCAGGTTAGGAAGTTAGTGAATGTGTATATAAATGATTCCAAAGCAAAGGGCCGTTGCGGGTTGCATGCTGCAGGCCTATGTTTACAGCATACGTACGGTACTGTACGGTGCTATGCTTACAGACACCCCCGGCCACACAGACGTGTGATTGAGTAAGAGATCATATATAATAATTTTTACCACGTACAGGCGGTGGTGGAATGAAGAGTGGGGCCAGCCAGCCGCACGCAAGAACAAACCCGCTTGCCGGCACCGCTGGACCTTCTTCTCTGTGTCTCACCTCGTCCCCTTCCCCTCCCCCATCCCCTCTTGAGTTAACTAACTAGCTGCCAGGATTTCTTTGGGATTTGTTTTTTTCATGGCATGGCATGGCATGGCGTTGCTGCTGTTTGGGATGATCGTTGATTCATTCGTTAATTCGTTCCTTCCGTAGAGATATAAAAGAATACTGACTGGTCAGAAGGATTGGTTGATTAATAGATTAAAGTAATTATGAGTATCTACAGGATGTTTTTAGCTGGAACCCTATAGGCGGCAGGGAGAGCCCAGGATGGAAAAGAAGGAAAAGGAAAAAGGCAAAGGAAAGGGAAAGGACGAAAAAAAAAGCCATCCATCCATGAAGAATTTGAGTTACGTGCATATGCTTCAGAGATTAGAGAAGAAAGATGCTACAGTATCAGTTTAGTTTCCTAGATTTGTATAACACCACAATCATAAGTCATCATCCATATACACCTATTTGTATTTTCCTTGCAATGTTAAAAAAAAAGAAAAGGTAGAACCATATCAAGTGATCTGTCTGTGTCTGTGTTGGTCTTTTTTTTTGAAGTATCTTAATGTTAATTACACAGGACAATATCCAAACTATATAGTTAGTTAATAGTAAAAGAAGTAAACGAACGAATATATATAATATAATAAAACTAAAAAAGAAAAAAAGAAAAGAAAAAGAAAAAGAAACTAAAACTAACAGAAGCCATTATGCTGAATAGCTCTCTCTTGGGGGTAATTTACCTGATTGAGACGAGTTCCGTTTGTTTCTAACCCTTTCTTTTCCAGTTTATTATTAGCCGTAACTGACACAACTATTATTATTATTATTATTTATTATGTATAATGTGTATGTGTGTGTATGTACGTTTATTTTATTTATTTATCTTCCTTTTCAAATTTTATTTATTTATTTATTTTGGATATATCTATATATTTTTTTATTTCACTTTATTTTACTTGTTTTTTTTTATGAAAAAGAAAAACTGTATAAATACCGACTAGATTCCCCCCTTTCTCAATTCCATATTTCTTCTCCTTGTGTGTTGTCTCTTTTCTGTTCTCTTTTTGAATTGTTTTCATTATTTCTTCTTTTTGAAATGTTTTCATTTTAAAGTTAACCATTTAATTTCTCCTCCATGCCTACATAACTCTCACTCACCAATTATACGTTCCTGACCCGTGTCTCATACATGACAGACCGCTACATTAATCCATCTGGTGTTGAGGTGTCTTCTCTGATAGGTCAGTATTCTTTACCAGGGGGGGGGGGAGAGGCTGGCTTCTCTCTCTCGTACCGGCTCTTTGCCTTCCTTCTCCCCCCTGGAGTTGTCTTGCTCCCCCGGTGTGGATTGCCAGAATTTTTTTTTTGATTTTTTTCTACAAGAAAAAACCTTTTTTTTTTCTTGTGTCCTTTTCTTGTTTTTTTTTTAAAAACCATCTAAGTAATTAGTAGATTTACATACATTCGTACATACGTACATACATTGTCTTTACAAATAATCCACACAAGCCCTTATATTATATAGTTTAAACTATTACCTTGTTTTGATTACTAGTTTCCCTCCCATCGCTCAGTTATATTGATATATACTATAGATACGTATATACATATAGACAATACACGGTTTAATTTGTTTACTTACTCAAAACACCTAACTTTTTTTTTGTTGCCTTACTTACTATATTATATAGTGTGTGGTAGTTTTGTGTGTTTATAATTTTTTTTTCGGTGATACCCTCTGGACTTATATTATTATATACATTAAGTCAGATCAAGTAGATCAATTCAATTGTTATCTATTAATCAATTGATTCTTATTTGATAAGATACTTTGGTGGTTTATATAATTGGGAATTTTGAAACCCCCCCCCCCCCCCCCCCCCCCTCTCCTCTTTCTCTCTCTCTCCCATATAAACAGAGATACACATATACATTCGTCAAGTTCACGTCGTCTGGTACGTCGATCAGCGTGTATCAATTTAATCATTCCCCCACTCTCTTTTTTTTGTCATTTAAGGAGAAGAATAATCTAACATAAATAGATTATAAGGTATCTGAATAAAAATAGTTCATTCAATCATGGATTTCCAAGCTGCTACTCCGAATAACTTTCAACAACAGCGGCAAGGACAAGGACAGGCACAGGCACAGGCACAGGGTCAAGGTCAAGCTCAGCAAGGTCAGGGCCAACAAAGACAATTACCTGATGTTCGTACTTTATCATCTGAACAAATGCAAAATGTCTATAAGGTAAGTTCACATATTCATCTAACACATAATTTTTGTGGTTATGTTTTTGCTTTTTTTTTTCAACACAATTTGATACTAACATGTTTTTCATTCACTTTTTTTAATCTAGAGACTACAACAATTGAAGGTTCAACATGGTGACTCTGTCAACCAAATTCCTGAGTATATAGAATTGGCGTCTCTTTTCACTCAATTTGTGCAATATCAACGTCAACAACAGGTTCAGCGTAGAGCAATGTCGAATCGACAACAACCCCAACCCCAACAACCCCAACCACAGCAGCAGGGTCAACAACAGAGGCAACAAGCTCAGACTCAAGCTCAGACCCAACAGCAACAGCAGCGGTACCAAAGAGAACAGCAACAGCAAATGTACATTAATAATAATAATAATAGACAGCAGCAACAGCAGCTTTATAATAGCACTAATAACGGCAATACCACTTCTAATAACAACTCTAATAATAATACTACTAGACAACAGCAGCCTGTTGCAAAGAACTCTGGTGGCCAATCTCCTATGAATCAGGCACAGATGTTTAATGGTCTATCCAACCAACAATCAAGAGCTAGTTCCAATAGTGGTGCTTCTGGTGCTCCTGCCTCTGCTTCAACTCCAGGTTCTGGTCAAACACAACCTTCGAGTATTTTCTCTCCTCAACAATCCTCTCTTTTGAAGTATCAAATTGCTGTCTTTAAGAAGTTGATTCAAAACCAAACAATTACCCCTGATCTTGTTCAAGTGATAAATTATGCTTTTTCTCAGTTACAAAGACAGCCTATGCCTCAACAGTTACAAATGAACCAGGCACCAATGGCTCCTGCTCAATTAGCTGCACAAAGACAGCAACAACAGCAGCAACAATTCCAACAGCAACAACAACCGATTCAGCAACCGGTTCAGCAAAGAGCTGCCCCTGCTCCTAAGCCAAAGGCTGAAAAGAAGAAACCTGTTAGAAGAACCAAGAAGGCACAGGCAGCAGCAGCTGCTGCTGCCGCCGCTGCCGCCGCTTCAGCTGTTCAACCACAACCACAGCAACCATTCCCACCTCAAGGACAAATGCCAAGTGGTATACCACAGCATGGTGGTCCCCCAATTCCACACCCATTGCCTGTGTCACTTCCTAATCAAACGCATCCTTCAATGATACCGCCATCACAATTACCGCTCAAGGATCAGCAACAACAGCAGCAACCGCAGATGCCACAGCAACCTCCTATGTCACCATCTCCAAAGATTCCAAAGGGTCTTCCTTCACATCCTCCACTAGAGTTGGATAAGTTGACAGAAAAGATGCCTCAAATCACAGTGGTTAACTCGGAAGATCCTTTAGACCTTGTGGACACTTTCACTGCTCCAAACTTTCCTAATAACATTCCATTTGACTTCTTTAATTCACAGAAATCTAAGGTGATCACTCCTTCTCTATATCCTAAACCATTGGATGTGGAGAAAGCTAAGGACATTAAGCAATTATTTGATAACTTGAAAATTTATGACGAATTGGAAGAGCTAAAGAAACTTAAAGAAGAAGATGATGATTACACTCTTGATTATGAGGCATTGAACTTACTACCCTACCAACAAGCTGTCAAGGGCCACATATTAGCTACTCTTTATCACCAAAATCTTTTGTTAACGAACCATCTTCCAAACTTCTCTGCGAAGATTAGAGCTGTGAATATTAATGATGCATCTGTGGCTCACGCTCTTTACTCACAGCAAAAGGTGATGGCTATTTTGTCCCAACGAAACAAAGTTGTTGAGAGACAGACTAATTTGTTGAATGCATCTAATGATTATAAGAAGTATATGAATTCAAGAAGACAGCGTCATGCTAAGCTGGGTAAGCTCACTTTGAATTATCATCTACAAACAGAAAAGGAAGAACAACGTCGTATTGAAAGAAATGCTAAGCAAAGATTGCAGGCCTTGAAGGCTAATGATGAAGAGGCATATGTCAGATTGTTAGACCAAACCAAGGATACCAGAATCACTCACTTATTGAAACAGACAAATTCCTTCTTGAATAGTTTGACTCAAGCTGTTAAGGATCAGCAAAAGGAAACTCATGAAAAAATTGTGGAAGTTGGACACAACGATGAAACAGAAATTGAAGATGAAGAGGAGAGAATCAACTCCGATTATTATGAAGTTGCCCACAGAATCAAAGAATCCATCGATAAGCAACCTTCCATCTTGGTTGGTGGTACTTTAAAGGAGTACCAGCTGAGAGGTTTGGAATGGATGGTTTCATTGTATAATAATCATTTGAATGGTATTCTTGCCGATGAAATGGGTTTGGGTAAAACAATTCAAACAATTTCTTTATTGACATATATCACTGAGGTGAAAAAGACTCCAGGTCCATTCTTGGTTATTGTTCCATTATCTACTCTGCCTAATTGGAATATTGAATTTGATAAATGGGCTCCAAGTTTGAAGAAGATCAGTTACAAGGGTACTCCACAGTACAGAAAAGAACTGGCTCAACAAGTTCGTGCTGGTGATTTCAATGTCTTGTTGACCACTTATGAGTACGTTATCAAGGATAAATATTTGCTTGCTAAGATTAAATGGGTTCACATGATCATTGATGAAGGTCATAGAATGAAGAATACCAAATCTAAGTTGTCATATACTTTAACTGAATATTACCATACAGATTATAGATTGATTTTGACAGGTACTCCATTACAAAATAACTTGCCTGAATTGTGGGCACTGCTAAATTTCGTTTTGCCAAAGATTTTCAACTCTGTGAAATCGTTTGATGAATGGTTTAACACCCCATTTGCCAGTACTGGTAGTCAAGATAAGATTGAATTGTCTGAAGAAGAAACATTGTTGGTTATCAGAAGATTGCACAAGGTTTTAAGACCGTTCTTGTTGAGAAGATTGAAAAAGGATGTGGAAAAGAGTTTACCTAACAAGGTTGAAAAGGTTGTCAAGTGTAAGAAGTCTGCACTACAAGCTAGATTATACCATCAAATGCTTAAGTACAACCAATTGTTTGTTGGTGATAAGGATTCTAAGGCGCCTGTTGGTATTAAGGGTATGAATAACAAGTTGATGCAATTGCGTAAGATTTGTAACCATCCATTTGTCTTTAGTGCTGTTGAAGATTCCATTAATCCGTTACATGAAAACAACAATTTAATCTGGAGAGTCAGTGGTAAATTTGAATTATTAGATAGAATCCTACCAAAGTTTCTGAAAACTGGACATAGAGTGTTGATGTTTTTCCAAATGACTCAAATTATGGACATCATGGAGGATTTCCTACGTTTCAGAGGAATGAAGTATATGAGATTGGATGGTGATACTAAGGCAGATGACCGTACTTTGTTGTTAAAAGATTTCAATGCTGAAAATTCTGACTACTTTGTCTTTCTGTTGTCTACTAGAGCTGGTGGTTTAGGTTTGAATTTACAAACTGCAGATACCGTTATCATTTTCGATACTGATTGGAATCCACATCAAGATTTACAAGCCCAAGATAGAGCTCACAGAATTGGTCAAAAGAATGAAGTCAGAATCTTCCGTTTGATCACTAGTGATTCCATTGAGGAGTATATTTTGGAGAGAGCTCATCAAAAGTTGGACATTGATGGTAAGGTTATTCAAGCTGGTAAGTTCGATCAAAAGTCTACGTCCGAAGAACAAGAAGCTCTGCTAAGACAATTATTGGAGAGTGAAGATGACAGTAAGGAGGATGACGAAGATCTGGATGATTCAGATTTAAATGAACTACTGGCTAGATCTGACGATGAATTGCAGCTGTTCCAAAAGTTGGATGAAGAGAGACTTCTTAGGGATGAAAGTAAGGGACCAAGATTATATACTGATACTGAATTACCTAAGGTTTACAGTCAAGAGCCAGAGCCGGTTGATGAGATTGAAGAAACGATCAATTATGGTCGTGGTACTAGAGAGCGTAAAACCACTCATTACGATGACAACATGAGTGAATACAAATGGGCTCAAATGAATGGTTTGATCTCCGGTGATGAAGACGACGATGATGATGAGGAGAAGCCAAAGAAACGTAAGCGTGGTCGTAAGCAAAAATCTGAATCTGCTGCTCCTGAGAATGGAACCACACCTCAAGAAAACGGATCCGTCAAGGAAGAAGATGTTGTTGAAGGTGGTGATACCAAGCGTCCTAAAACCGCTGCCAAATCTACGGGAAGAAGATCTAAGAAGAGTGATTCTACCGCATCTCCTGCTGCAAATGGTGTTCCTTCAGGTAATCAAATTGCTATCAAGAAGAAGACCAGAGGTGCTCCAATGGCACCACCAATTTCTAGACCTAACGATTATGTTCTCCCACAGTTAACCATCAATGAAAGGGAAGTTCTGCAGGGACGATTGTGGAATATTTACAACCATATCACTGCGTATGTGGATCCTGTTACTGGTCGTAAGCTATCTACTATCTTCATGGCCAAACCTGTGCGTAGGTTGTACCCAGATTACTATGTTGTCATCAAACACCCTATTGGCTTGGACCATATCAGAAGAAGAATTCAGAATGAAATTTACTATGAATTGCAAGAGTATGCGCATGACTTGCACTTGTTGTTTGGTAATGCTAGAGTGTATAATCAAGAAGGTTCTGTCATTTTTAATGATTCTCTGACATTGGAAGGAGAAGCTATGAAGATGTTTGTTGATTACTCTGAGGATCATCAGGCTTTAGATTTTACTGATTTCGATGCCAAGTTTGGTTTAATTAGAAAGAAATTGCCTTCTGAAGTCTCTTTAAACACGGGCTTGCCTGCTGAATCCAATACGGACACTGTGACTAACACTGCCACTGCTTCTGAAGTTGATACCCCAGCATCAGTGGTGTAGGAAACCATTTCTTGATTTGACTTGATTCGTTTTTTTGTTAATTAGTCATTTGCCAATGTCTATTTAATACTTTTTGTACAGACTTTATTTCTTTCCTTCTACTGTTTAACCATTGTTTTTTTTTGTTTTCTTCCTTTTCTTGTGTCCATTATTATTATAACCCTTTTGTATTTTATTTACTATCTATTTGATATAGTTTTGTCATAATATATTATATATATATATATCTATACATTTCAATCCGTACAATGTTTGTACTAAAAATAACCACCACTTTATAAAAAATTCGCAGTAGAAACCAACCTTCTCGCTGTAGATAAAAAAAGTATGTGTACACAGAAAGTTTGTTTGTTATTTACATCGTCTTCCCAATATCAACGCAATGGCTATAGTTCTTCCATAAAGACCTATTTACATCTAGTTATCAACTGTTCATACAATCATGATACATAAAGTGTATAACCAATTGTTGAATGAGAACATCAGGGTTGAACTTATATATGAAAATTACCCTGTTATTGCAGGGACAGATGAATTATCTCTCATTATAAGATTCCGCTACATTGGAGAACAATCAAAGTCGACTAACAACTTCAACAACGCAGACCAATCTCAACAACAGAAGCAAGATGATGATCAGAATCCACGCAAGGAAAGTACTAGTGATGGTTGGTTTGGTGGAAGATTGTCAAAGCAATTTTCCGATGCTACAAGACACTTGTTTTTACAACAACTAGACACTCTAAATGAAGATGAAGAATCAAATAAAAAGGATGAATTGACTGTGTACCTTGCCAATACACAAATCTTGGGGTATTACACCTTGAATGAAAAGATCATTGATGTGTCAATCTTTGATAAACTTCAGCAGGAAACAATAATTGGTGGAAAATTGGCTGGTATCAACGGATTAAACATCAACAAGGCAGGAAATGGAATTTTCAACACATTGGGATCCCTGTTCAATACTGAACTTAATGAATTAGGTAATGAACCATCTGTGGCTGAATTACAGCATACACATGTGATCCCATTTTACTCCACCAGTCAATCAATTTTGTTTAGTGACATTACATTCGATCCATCCGAAACCAGTGACACTACTAAAAGTTTCTATGTCAATATGAAGTTATTAAAGGATATACCTCCTAATTACAAGTCACCCTCTGTGCAAATAAACTATAATTTGGTGTTAGGATATCAAATGCTACAACCTGACGGTTCTTTTCTCGCCAAGTCTATCTTCTTTCCTTTGAAAATTCAACCATTTGTTGATCAATTTGGTAGACAACCGGTGTATCATTTAGAACGTCATAGAATAAATAGTAGGCCTAAAATCATGCAAAATATGGAGATTAATGGAACCAGTAATACTGTTTTTAACAACAATAACAATAGTGTCGCAAATGGTCTCAATAACTCTCCCAAAAGACTCCCAAGAAAAGTGAGTTTTAAATCAATTAAAAGAAAGATGTCAGATGCACAGGTTCCTAAATCCAGAAGAACGTCAGTGGCATCAATTGATGAAACTCATCGTAGAATGTCTAATATGACATTCAGTGAAGTTAAACCTCTATCACAATATCAGTCATCACCAGATTCCGAACTACCTGAAGATTTCAATTTAAAAGATGAGCCTAGAACACAGTTGTTCTTAGATATATTGGATGAATTGAATAGTGGCGAAGTGAACAATGTGATTAGAGTTCAGGAGAAATTTGAATCTGACTTCAATGATCACACATTTGATGAGTTTAATGTTAGAGAAAACTTGCAGAATATCTTAGGCGATTACAAGAGTGTTCAAAAGGCCAACCGATTAGCATTATTGGAGGATGATTCGACAGAGATTGATTATGAGGGTATGATTCCAACACAACAGCAAACAAAGTATCTCATTAAACAAAACCATTTGCGTATAACTACTTTGGATTTAAATAAGACTATTGTAACCCCTGGAGACGTTATTAATATACATTTGAACTTCAAGGACTGGGAATTAGAAACCAAAGGTTTAGAGATCCAATTGATTAAAGATGAAACTATATACAGGGATGAGTACTTGAAAAGAGGTGAGTATGATGATGTTTACAGGGGTTTAAAGAATGGTAACCATTTAGAGAGGATTCTCTATGAAGAATTGATTAGTAGCTTCAACTCTGATGAAGTGAACTCCAAATTGTTGGTTCCTGCTAGTACTGAGGCTCAATTTAAGACCAATTTTTTCAAACTAAACTACCTCATCCAAATTAAGTTTATCCTCTTTGACTCGTATGACAATTTGAAAAGACAAAAACCTTTGAATGCTGCCGCTGACACAGAAGTGGAAGATCCAGCCACTTCCTCTGCTTCAACTTCAAAAAATGAAGAAGAAGAAAATGTAGATATGACAGAAACTAACACAACTGCATCTACCCAGAAGAAACTAGACAGAGTTGTTTATGATTTAAAATCTATATTCACCGATGCGAATGGGTCTGTGCTATTCAGAGGTGTCGAACAGTTTGTTGGGGGGTTTGAGTTTGTGGTGAGGTTACCAATAGTTGTGTTGCCAGATTATGGGCAAGCATTTGGCTCTGTTACAAGCCGACTCGATGCATGATGAATGTTTACAATTTATTTTCCTCTTTTGCTCTCTATACCGTGTATATTTACTTGTGGATGAAAATGTATGTATCATTACCATAACCAGTAACTACTAGTGGCCAGTAAGTAATTTACTAAACCCTGGTAAACGACAGAAACGCGTAGGGTCGAACGACGCGTCGCAAAGTTCCACCAAATTTTGAAGATCAAATCGCGGTCTAGTTACGTTATTTAGTTGCAGGTAAATGTATTCGATGGGTTTGAATTCAAGGGGGATACAGATATGACACTAAGGGTCTTCCAAGTGTATTAATTTTAACTTTCATTGCTGAATCTAGTTGAATATTGATATATCTGGCTTTCAGAATATAAGACTGTCAATAGTTTCATTTAAAAGTACGTGTTTTGTTTCTTCACATTCCAATTGGACAAATTCAGGCCTACCCATCGATCGATACATAAGATCTTACGAATTAAAACATTTGAATACTAACATTTATTTCACTATATATTTTTTTTGCTAATAAAGCTACAAAACTTTAGTATAGGTCAATAAAAGGTTGTCATGTCCTCTGTAAATAAATCCAAGGAGGTATCACCGACCAAAGGTAATTCTCCGAATAAGGATGACAGTCAAATGAACAAAGGTTCCAGAACCCCTGGCACACCACTTCAAGAAACAGGTAAGGACAAGGCAGAAAGGTTGGATAGAAAGTTTATGAATGCCAGAAGAAATAAGGCAGCTGCAAGAAAATCTCCCTCGAAGAACCTTCTGAATCTCCGTAGTTATTTGAACTCAAAAAACACGTCTCCTAGTCCCAAATCTATCACTAAGGCTGTTTCTGCATCTGCGATTCCAGATAAAGCTAAATCACCAATAAGCAAAGCAGCAAACAACACCAACTTATCAGGTCCATCTGGTCCATCTGGTCCATCTGGTCCATCTGGTTCAACACAAGTGAATAGTAGAAATAGAACGGTTAGTGATATTGGAACTAGAGTGCGGCGTACTCCAATCAAGCATAGGAACATACCAGCTAAAACAGATATATCACCAAAATTAACAAAACCTGCATCATCTGCCAACTCATTACCTCTTCTTAATCAAATAATCAAAGTTAATAAGACAGAACACTACAAGAAAAGGCAATTGTCACCTCCGCCGGCTTCTACTCCTTTGGAAGTCACTCCCAATGCAGTTCAAGTTGCAGGGTCAACTTCCCAATCTCAAGAGTCATTGTCATCTCAAGAGTCATCCACTAAGAATCCGGGACAAGAAAATATTGTACAAGTCAATCGTACAACAGATGAGTCTATCAGTAATGATACTGACTTAGGTTTGACGCAAACCATTCAAGTTGCCAGCTCTACACAAAATGAGGAAATCCCGAATAGCACAAATTCTACGGACCAGTCACAGGAAGATAAAGAATTTCCAGCTACACAAATTATCAATGATGATGACGATGAGGCAGAAGATGAATTTGCAGATGCCGAAGAGGTCCCGTCTTCTCCACTTAAAAATAATGATGTACAACCAACCCAGCAGGTTAGAACTCCTACCCCATCCCCATCGAAACGGAAGCAAGTCAACTTTGACGAAAGTCGTTTAGTTAGTTCACCACCTACAGCTTCTTCTTCCCCAGCTAAAGATAAAATTCCATCAAAGTCTATACTTAAACCAAACAAGGCGGAGCAAATCACTGAAGATACGGAGAGGGAAATGCTGCTGAAAAAAGACTTAACATTGAATGAAAGCTGGCCACATGGATATGTTTTGAGATTAGACAAAAATTCAAAAGATGCATATAGACTATTTGATCAATGTTGCAGGGCTATTCTGAAACCTAGGTTTACCAGGAAATATGAGGCGTACGCAACTTTGAATCATACCTTAACCATTTCACCAAAACAGGTCTACATTCCACAAGATCGGATGCGTAAGATTCTGAAGGTTATTGATGCTGATATTGAAAAATTCCAGGAGACTAAAGAGCAACTTACTGCATTCGACTTAAGAGAATGGACACAATCAATTAAGTTTTTGGGGCAATTACTTTCTGCATATAAGATCAGAAATCCCTCTCAAAAGGTTGGAAGAATTGTCAGTGTTTTGAGATCCGAAGGTCTTGTCAAATGCATTGCCTTGGCTTGTTTGGGAGTATTAAAGGATATGGATAATGCAATAAGTACTGAATGTATGGATGCAACATTGCATGTTGTCTTGAACTTGAATGGTTTTCCGTCAGGATCCATTGTTATTGAAAGGTTACTCGTTATTCAGAATTTAATCAAGACTGATAAGGTCTTCATGCTTAATAATATCAAATCATGGTTTAGCTTTGTCATTCTTGGGATGTTAAATACTGAAGTCTCCAAGTATGGTGGTATTTTAACTGCATGTGCATATATACTTTATGAAATATCAAAAGCTACAGAGGGGTCAGAAGTTGTTTACAATATATTAAATACTCCGATTGATGTTGATTTCAAAGACCGCATAACTGCCAGTACATTGGATTTGGAGAATATTACTGTTAGTGACTCCTTAGTGAGAACATTTTTACTAGTTATCCATGGTGAGTATGTTGATCCCATTATGGATATTTGGGCCTCGTTAACATACCTCATGAGTATTCAAACCTGGGATCATGGTATTGAATCTTTGCCTATCAAGGACTCTTGGCTATCTGTTTGGGAAGCGTGTATGCAGCATCCAAAAAAAGACGGTGTTACAATTGGGCTCTGGGCCTGGAGGGGTATACTTTATAACTATGAAAATGCATTTAGATTCTATAAGATAGACAACACATATTCCAAGGATACCATTACTGAAAAGATTAATCTGTTGTTAATGCCATTGGAATACCTGGTCAAACTAGAACCTGATTTATTAAGACAGAAATTTGCCACATTTTTGACTCTTTACTTAAGAATTGCTTGGGTTTTAGAAGGAATATTTAGAAAGGGGATTAAAGATCCTAATAAGTCGGCAAACGCGTGGGTGATTACTACTTTATTGGGCGTATTACTAAAATGTGCTTCTGTTTTCCCATTCGATGACACAACATGGTATATTGTTTATCATCAGTTAATCACAAAGAAGAGTATGGAACCGGGATTTGAAGATGATTCCCCACAATTGAGATTCATGGATAAGTTTGGTGAATTCTTATCAGTGCCATGCATCAATCCAACATGGATAACAACCTACTTTGGTAACTTTGTCGGTACATTGTTGTCACTCTTTGATATACTTGATTCTAATCGTGAAATAAGAATGAAAAGTCCAGGCCAAGCAACTGATAAATTACCTCAGGATGATAATAAATCTACTCTTCAATCTAAGTTCAAGTTATTAGATGGATTGTTGACTGCTGTTGAAAGTAATGAAAACTTAAAGACTTCAAATGAATGGGTTATCAATGTGGTTCAGAGGATTTTTGCAGATACAAGTGAATCCAAGGAGCTAACAATGTTGAAACAATTGCTGCAAAGGATAAAAACAATTTATGATTGTGATATTTTTGTGAAAGGAACACCTTCTATTGTTGAGTTACTTTGGAATAATTTCAAACATCCCACTCAGAGAGCTAGATTTTTTACAATTGCTAATGGTGTATTCCTTCCGGCGTATAGGTATTTATTATACGAATGTATGTTGCATTTTCAGGATAAAAATGCTAAATTTGCTGTTCAAGAAAAGTTGGCTAACCCGGATCACTTAGAAGTCATATTAGATAATCCTTCACAATGGGCGCTTCCAATCAAAGATGCTTTCCAGGGAAATGCCGCTATTCATTTGCTGGCACGTCTTCCATTTCATAAATCTTCAGCTACCTTGTTGCCAGACACTCTTATCAGATTTTTTTTCCATGAGGCTATTTTTGATATTTGGAAATCCAACATACATACATTGATCAGAGAACTTCTTAATCAAAGGAAGTTACTGATGCAAAATTCCAGTACTCCACATCCTTTTTCGGACATGCTTCTTCATGAGGCGGTATTATCTTTTCTTGAAAGTAAAGAAGCAACATATGCGAATTTGCTGGAAATTATTGAGAAACTTCAAACTTCAGATAATGCTTCTGAATTTGCAGATTTAACTATTTTGTTGTTCCATAAGATTAATGAATTACAAGCAATAGGTGAAGTGTTTCAAAAAACATCTGAAGTCTATAAAAAATGTTTGCCTGGTCTTGATATGACAATGCTAGACCGCTTCTTACAATTTTCAGTTGGTACACCTTTATACGATATAGCTCTTGAATATTACAATAAATTACCAGAGTCGGAACGCTCCAATCTCAGTTTTTCTCCTGGTGCAATGAAAGATTCTCATATCGAGGAAATACCTGAAGCTACTGAGAAGAGCATTGGTGACCTTGTCTCGGATGAAGAAGATAATAATATTCACTCAGATGGTGATGAGTCCTTCAAACCATCCAGGGCTATACCTTCAGAGGGCGCATCTGAAGATGACAATAATATGAATTCCGAATATATTCCTGTAACTGTTACAAACTCAGGAGAAGGTCCTAAAGATACCACATCAGAAACCAAAACGAAGCACACTGAGAGTGAAATCCCTGCTTTTAACAAAGATGATAATCCATTTGTCGCACCACCTGTTCCATCACAGCAAGCAAATGTTACTGCCATTGGAGAGGTTATTCGATATGATTCTAGTGACAATAATATAAATATTCAAGGGTCTGCTAACATCATCAGTGAGGGCAAAGCATCGGATAGACTAGAAGTCGAGGAGAAGCATTTGAATACAAATGAGCGATCAATCGTGGGAGAAATTGCTAGTGATCTTGTTGCTGAAAGAATTCTCCTTGGAAAAGAAATTAATGAACCTGATAATACTCATTCAGTTAACCAGTTAAAACAGTACAATGCTCCGACGGACCAGGGGAACAGTGGGGAATCAAAAATCGTATCCAAGGATGAACAATTTAGCAGTCTTGAATCTGATTCATTGAAGTCAAACAATTCAGATAACATGCCTGATGCTCAGGTTATAGTATCTTCTGAAGAATCTTTGAGCAAAGAAAAGGATAGATCCACAACTGGTGGAAAGTCTGCGGTTAATGAAACTGGCATTCCTTTTGTTGAAACAGTTCATGTTTTGCGTAAACATACTACAACTACGGATAGCAATGGCCGGAGATCTAAAACTGGGAGAAACACAGTCATGGATACACCAACTCCTATTAATCCAACGGCAGGTTCACCTAGGGAACAATTTCCTACTAACAATAGTGGATACCAGTATCCTCATTACCCTCCATATTACCCTATGTCTTATCCTCCGAATCCGAACGTCCCTCAGAATGGCATACCCCCAGCAACTTCATCTGGTTATCCAATGATGTCGCCAATGTTTATCCCACCTTATGGTATGAGTGGGGATCCATCGGGCTATCCAATGATGCCACCTTATGGTATGGGTGGAGATCCATCAGGCTATCCAATGATGCCACCATACAACATTAATAATGGTGATCCATCGGGTAATCCTCCTATGGGTGGCTCACCATATGGATATCCTATGTTCTTCCCTTACCCTATGCCTGCGTACCAGCAATATCCACCTTCTAATATCATTCATACCCCTACTGGCGTAATTTCGGACCCTGCAGTTGTAACTGCAACTAACCAATCTGGGACACCATCACATCATCAAGTTCCCCCTGCAAAGGATAAATCAAAATCACCATCAGAAGATGTGGACAAGCATACCACTGAAAAAGATAAGAATATTGACAGAGATGTTAACGATAACCCTGATGATGATCTTACTGTCGATAACAATGATCTTGAAGCTGATTGGACTCAATTAGAAAGTTTGATTGACAAGCTTTCTAAAAATGTGGGAAATACAAAGATAGAAGAATCTAGAAAGAGAAGACTGGAAGACAGTGCATTGTCTTTATTAGTTCAACTGAAAAAGCAAAGAAGAAGTCCTTAGAGTACTTATTATATTAATTGGTACATTTCATTTGCTTATTTATATGTTTGTAATATGCTTACTGTTTACTTCATTGTTTTTTTATATTAATTTATGACTGTAATAACACATTTAGTTTAATTTCATAATAATAGAAAAATATTATACATTAATCATTGTTTAGTATAGCTTCTGAATCTCACATGAGCAGTTAAAAGTTCTATACCACATTTGACAGATTCAACGAATGTGACTTCAGGGAAATCAGCACTAAATTTTTGGTCCAAAGTTGCAAGACCGGCACATCCCAATAAAATGGTTTTGGTGTTTTGAGCTATCAATTGCTTGATCTTACTTTGTAGAATCTTATAGTTTTCAGGGTCTGCTAATTTTAAAACATCAACGCCTGCGGCTATTGTAGGGATGAAAAACGGAGGTAGATTTTCAGCATAGTTGTCTTTAGATGATGATCTTCCATTGAAAAATTTGTAAACTGCTTCATCCAAGATAGGTTCCCAGTCTTTACCTGAAGTTAAGATTGCAATTTTCTTGTCCTCAGAGGCTGAGTTCATGGCATATAGCACAGATGCGTGAAATATTCCCATAACTTGGACTCCTTTGCTGTCTAAGCGGTCTCTTAACGCATAGACTAATGGATGGTCAGAGTAACAAGCAACCAAATAGCCATCATAGTTCAAATACTTTTCAGGGTCGGAGTTTAGTTTTTTCAAGCACTCTTGACATGATAAAATGGCCTCTTCTGAATTGTTAATGGAAGGTGGTGCTGATGGGGGACCTGTAAAGAAATCAATTTCAAACCCATGTGGTGGTTTAGGTATAAGAGTTTCAAGACTATCGGTCATACTCTTGGAAGAGTTCGGGTTAATGACTAGTAGGTTCTTGATTTGCATTGTATTTGATGAGGACATATCTTATCTTAGTGGAGAGACAAAGTCAAAGCGATTCAAGTAGTGTTTATGGGTAGTTGTTGCATAGACAAGACCAAGTGAAAAATACAGAAAAAGAATGTCAATTGGTTGCCAACAAATTGCTGCTGTCTTCGATTGATGGATGATTTGATACGCTTATCTTTTCGGCGTGCCGAATTAGCGACCGACGGGGTTTCTACGTTTAATTACTATGGACAATGTAAACTCATTTATTAAATCATTCATTACACATAAATAAATAAGTACATAAGATAAATAAAGTCTATAAATCTATAAAGAGTAAAATTACAAAATATTGGGGAGTGGAGGGGGGAGGAGGGGGGATTCGGAGGTTGATATTATTCAACAAGTAATGTAAGCTCTTGGTATCTCAAATCTTGATTTCGTTCAAAAGTTTGCTTAATATCCTCAAACAAGCGTCCTGATAATGGTAATCTGTTTGCTTCACAAAATTCTAGAAGTTCGTAGATTGATTGTGTATCTGAATCTTGATAGAAAAGCGTAAATACATGGTCAATGATTTCGGAATCGATTTCGATGTATTCAGCCATGGCTGTCACAAAACGTAGGACATGTAGTCGGCTATCAGGGTCTTTCTCAATAATGTCAAAGATCAATTTGATAGTATTCTTGTTTATTATACATTTTCTTTTATTCAATTGGACTGACAACAATCTAATGGTTAAAGGCACATTACTAGATGTCTCAGAGATAACTTTCAATATAATATTCAAAGGTAACACTTGAAATGGATTACGTGATATGGCCTTTTTCTTTAAGTAAGTTTTAGACATTTTAGCTGGTTTACCAATTGGAGTGCTAGCGGTTTTTATGATATTGTTTTGCTTTAAAAACTCAACCATTTGTTCGCCGTATTGGCTCTTATATTGTCTGGAAAGTTGTTCATCGGGGTGTAGCAATGGGGAAAACCTTTGGGAAGATTCTTCAATATGATAGCCATGCATCTGCTCGATTAACCAGATGGCATGTTCCAATGTTATGTCATTAAATTGTGACTTTAGAGATTCCACCAAAATTGATAAATCTGACACTTCGAGCTTATCCATCAAAGGGAAGATCATAGTGTTGAACAATCCCCTTGCGATTGTTTCAGATCCCCCATATTTTTCAGTGTAACCACCAAAGAGTAAAACCTTGCTTCTTAGCTGTACTTCGCTTATTTCCTCCTGTGGATAGTTATCATACTTCATTTTTTCTAGTAGAAAAGCAATTAATGATTTGAAAGTGCCAAAATGATGATTCGTTAGAGCCATTTCGGATATTTTGTTAATTAGGGGATAATCCAAGAGAATAGCAGGGTTATCGAATGGATACATTCTGAAAAAATCACATATATTTTCTATTTCATTTGATTCTATTGATTGATCCAGCCATGATAGTAATATCTGTTGGTTTAATGTGTATGAGTAGTTGTTCTCGGACATTATCGTTATTAACTTGAACACATCGTTCGTCTGACCCTTCACTAATAAATGGAACGCTAGCAATTCACAAAGAAATAAAGACACAATGCTTCCTCTTTGGAGGGTCATTAGTGCATCTTGGTAGTTATGGGTCAGAATATAATGATGCACTAATAGATTGTTGATAGATGGGGATGAAAAATACTTCTGAAGCTTTGAAATAATCACAGGTTCCTCAGAAAATGGGGACCACATATTCAATAGAGATTCCATAGATTTCTCTGAGAGACTGATCCCTTGGTTTTCAAGTTTATCCAAGAAGTCATTGAATAGCACAATCTTCTCTTCATGTTCGATTGAACTGTCGGTCAAGTTAGCTATAATTTTTTCAACAAGCTCATCTGATAGATCTAGATTCGGTATTGACAACAAAAATTCTGACACTTTGACCTTATTCGTAGCATTTTCATATAGCTTCATTGATGTATGTGTTGTTTCCTCTGGAGATTCATGGCCCCGTATTTTAATACCATGTTGTTTCAAGGTCTGTGATAAGGGTATTATGGGCTTTGATCGTATTCTTTGGTCGGGTAGCTTTGGTTTTGGCTTGGGAAGACCATTTGGTAGTTTCAACTTTGAACCAACAAAGGTCTTGATTATCGTTTTCAATGGTCTCATGTAAGTGATACGATTAAACAGATTCTGCCGGTGGTTGATAGTGTTTATTGTGATCAAAATAATTCCATTTATTTAAGCATCATCTCTTAAAATATCGTACTATCAAATTCCAAAAGCAGAAATTGAACCACCAAAAATTTTTCAAAAGAAATATACGCTTCAACACAATTTTTCAATTTTTTTGGTCAAATTGCACCTTATAATAACCATACTTCCTCTGATAGTTGTTTCCAGATAAGGCCCCCTTTTTTTTTCTGAATTATAAATATACAATTGTTGCATTCATAAACAATGTTCAGAGCTACAGCATTTTCTCGTCAGCTCATCAGACCTGTCGTTTATAGACAAAAGGCTGCTGCGTTTGTGAAGCCACTTGTGTTTCAACAAACTGCCATTAGATTCAACAGTTCTTCAACAACCACTGAAAAGGTCACGGAGGCTGCTAATGAAGTTGCATCCAAGTTTGATACATCATTAGGATTTGATGAAAACACAACATCCACAATAGTTGAAAAGATTACAAGCAATATGACCTCTGATCAACTAGGTTACCTTCATTCTGTTGGTCTTGTGGACAATTGGTGGCCAAGTGATATCATCCAGCAAACCCTTGAATTGGTTCATGTTTACTCAGGTTTACCATGGTGGACAACTATTGTCATTACTACTATTGGTTTCAGAGTGTTATTGTTCCCATTATTTGCCTCTGCATCAGATAACATGGCCAAGACCCAAAAGATCATGCCTCTCACTAATGTCTTAAGAAAGGAGATGGCTAAGGCCCAAGGTGCTAATAACATGGTGTTGTATCAACACACATCTAGAAAGTTATCGGCCTTGAACCGTAAACATGGAATCAAACACTTTAGAACATTCTTATCGCCACTTACTCAAATGACCTACTCTATTGGTTCTTTCTTTGGTATCAGAGAAATGGCTAACCTACCTGTCGATGGTTTCCAAAATGGTGGTGCTGCATGGTTCATGGACTTGTCTGCTGCTGATCCATATCTTGGTTTGCAAGTTATTTCTGCATGTGTTTATTCTTTATCTATGAAATTAGGTGGTGAGACTGCTGTTAACCAATTCAGTGGAACTATGCAAAAGGTTTTCATTGCTTTGCCATTTGTTTCAATTATCTTTACCTACAACTTGTCTGCCGGTGTGTTGGTTTATTTTGCTTCCAATGGTTTCTTCTCTGTTTTACAGGGTAGATTACTAAGATCTGCCAAATTTAGAAAACTGATGAAGCTAGAGCCATTACCAGATCCTTCCATTGTGAAGAACCAACCAAGTCCGTTTGAGAACATCAAGGAAACCTGGACTGAAATGAACAAGGAAAAGAAGGGTGATGCTGTTAATGAAAACGAAGTTAAGGAAAAGGCTACTGAATTACTAAAGGCTAAGGCTAGATCCAACAGAGTTATCATCAAGAAGAGAAAATAAGCTAGTCCTATATGAAAAAAAAAACCCATCTTCCTTGAGTGCATTTATCTTTTTTTTTTCTCCCTTGATCTTTTTTTCGGAGAAAATCCTGTATATAAATCCTACAAAGTAAATAAATTAAAGTTTTAAAAACTACATATATATATATATATATCAAACATAATAAGAAGCATTGAAAACAATGCTAGGTGATTAAGAGAACTTGCTCTCCTGTTTAAGTTTTCACGTGAAAAAATGGAAATGTATTATCTATACAGTGTAACTAATAAATAAATAAATAAATAGATGAATCGATCGATTGATGAAAGGATGTGTCTTGAGAGAGTATGTGTATTATGGATGTTTCTTTCGTTCTTTTGAATACGATTAAGCACTAGTCAAAAGCTTGGATATTTCAGTTTCTGACAAAGTTGAGACATTCTTCTTAACTTCTAAACCTTTTTCTAATCTCATAACTAAGGTTGGTTCAACGCCAGAACATTCTCTGATCAAAATAGGTATTGTTGGGTTGGCAGCCTTTAAAGGAGTGTATGATTTTAAGATGAATGATCTATATAACAAAACAAAAGTAAATTGAAAAAATAAAACACATTTGACGTTAGTATTTAGGATATCAAATAGATGAATAGATAGAGGGTTGGTAAATTAGGGATTTGTAAAAAAAAAGCACATACTTTAAGGCAGATGGGCCAGTTTGAGGGAAGAAGAATCTAAGTTCTCTGATACTCTTTGATAATGCTAAAGACATGGTTTATTAGTTCTATGAGGCATATACAGATGGATATATTTATTTACAAACATATATATATATATATATAACCAAAGATAGTTTTACATGATATATCATCTTTGGTAAAACCCCTTCCCTTCCTACCCCACTTCGCTCTCGCTTCTTAAAAAAAAATTGTCTGGTGCACGGATGTTGTTTCTATGTGTAACTTATAATCACTTATAAGGCTGGTTGGCAGGCTACCAAGTATTATAGCTCTCATCCTTGACAAATATACAATCACCATTTTGTAGATTAAATCTTCCAATAAGCTCTTGGTCATTGTTTATTTTTTCTAGTTTCTCGTTGGTGTAATTCAAACTGAAGTAAATTTGAAAGTCGAGCACATTGAGACCTAATTTTCGACTGATGTAGCCCTTTAATTTACCAACTGTATAGTACTGAACTAAAACACGCTGTTTGAATGCCAAATTATCGTGGTATATAACGTTTAATAACACATCTGTTGCTTTTTCTTTAGTTGTTGTAGAATGATCTTGCAATATGGAAATGTGATGTTTTGCACAAAGCCGGCTCCAATTGTCGCACTTTAGGTCATATTCAATTTCCATGGCATTGACCTTACTAATAAAGTACAACTCGAAATTTGTTATCTGATCAGTTATGTACTCTGTTCCATTTATCTTGGTGATTTTAGGAAGTCTCGGTATCAATTGGGTAAGAAGATAATCGTATTCTTCAATATTGGTAGTGCTAGGAAATAATGGTGTCTGAGTGATCTTAAGAGAGATGAGTTCGGGTAATATCTTGGATAAGTTATCAATCTCACTCCATTGACTGATATCATTTCCTGTTAGATCAACACTTGTCACTGATCTTAACTGTTGATATTGATGGCTTATATCCATGATGTTGATTCTATTATTAGATAAATTCAATGTGGTTAGTCTCTTCAATGTATAAAACAGACCCACGTCTATTTCAGTGATATCATTGTAAGAGAGATCTAAACTCGACAAGTTTGGAAGATTACATAAACAAGATAATTTGTCAATCGTATCATCAGTGTAACAATTTCCAGCTAAATTTAGTTCTTCAACATTGGTAAATGAGCAAAGAATGTAATTCAGATATTCACTGGTACAAAATGATATTCCACATGATGCCATTTGTAGTTTGGAAATTCCATTGGCTTCATTAATTACCACTTCTTCATCCTGTTCGTTTTCTTGAGTTGTTGATAGTTTGTCATCGAATCGATTACCATTGAGTCTGAGACACTTCAAATGAGTTAAACTGTTCGCAAGAGACCTTATCGACGTCCAGTTTGCAATCAAATTAAAACTTAAATCTAAATCCTGTAAGTTGCATAAAATTTTTCCTATTTCACTCAAGGGGGCACCAATTTCATCAGTGATGCATAAATGGTTTAGAGATACAACAGTTAAGTTTCTGAAATCATTTTGAAACCTGGCTAGTTTCTCAAATCCATAACTCTCCAACATTTTTGCTCCTAAATCCAATTTAAACTCATCTAACAAGCTATCCTTAGTTTTATCATTTTCGTCAATACTTGTGCTAGCATTTTCACCTGAATTTTGTATATTATCTTCATTCAAACCATATTGGTATACAAGTGCTTGGAAAAAACTTCTCTTAGGATCAAACTTCTTCCTTTTCGGATTGAATTTAATGAAACTTCCTGATTTAATATTCCCCTTGGTGTGGAAATAGTTAACACCATCTAGAGATCCATCGTTTTTCCCTCGTTCAGTATTGTCCCATTCTATTCCTAATGCAGTTTGACCCGGCCATTGTGGGATATTACCAATGAATCTTATACAGCCCAGTTGTGAATCGATCGATATTCTATCTCCCGTTCTGTATGTGTTCTCAAATGATGTAATTGAGTTTCCAATATCCATGATGAGAGTATATTGTATAGAATAATAATAATGAGTATCAGATTATAATTATATTGCCATTGTCTTTCTTCTCTGGTGTTATTGATTGATGTGTCAAAACCTCCGAAAGTAGGCAATTATCCATGTTCCATCCACATCGGAGAAATCTGGCACGCGTTGATAAAATATTTATTATGGAGAGAAGAATTCTGTGTATCTATATTATTATACAAGTACTAGAAGAAGACAGTTAACAACCTAAGATAAACTCCACATATCACTAGGTAATTCTTCCAAAGATGAATCAGATAAGGAAAATTGAAAGACTCAATGATAATGAATTGAATTCCAATACCTCATTCAGTGCATCCTGGCATCAGGATTACAGAGATACAGCGTTCATTTTCATTGGCAATCTACCAACGAAACTAGATGAAGAGGATATTCTAACGATATTCTCACAGTATGGTGTTCCCACAGATTTGAAACTTATGAGAGACAAGAAAACAGGTGATTCGTTGCGGTTTGCGTTCTTGAAGTATGAGGATTTCAGAAGCTGTGTTTTGGCTATTGATAACTTGAATGGATATGAAATAATACCTGGACAGCACTTGAGAATTGATCATGTTCGATACAAGCCATATGTTTACTCTGGTGATGACGATGTTAATAGAAAATATGATGATTTGGTGAAGAAGATGTTACAGGATGATTTTGCGGTCGACGATGATGGCAAGGAGGACGAGGATGGTGATGTTAAATTGCTTGAGGACAATAAAAAGGACGAGGAAGAGGAAGAGGAGGAAGATCCAATGGCTGCATACTTCAAGCAAAAGGAGAAAGAACATTATGATGAAAGTAAGAAGAAAACATCAAGAAGATCGCATAGTCATAGAGATAAAGATGGCAAGACAAAAGAAAGTAGTTCGAGTCATAAGCATAGAAGTGGCAGTGGTACCAGCAGTAATCATCGCCATCATCATCATTCGTCATCATCAAGAACTTCAAGTAAAAGACATGGATCTGAGGAAGCATCATCATCAGCTTCATCATCCAAAAGATCACATACTGGAAGTCATCATAGTAGTCATCGGAGGGATGATGAAAAGGATAAAGAAGGCAAGGAACAACTTTGAGATTTGTACCTTTTTTACAATTTATATATAGAGCATGGATGTTTTAATATGTACCAATTAATAATTAATAATATACAAAAAGATTAAAAACGTTAAAACGCATATTATACATCACTTAACACACTGTGACCGAAAAATAAAATAAAATAAAAGGAAATGAAATGAAAGAAAGGAAACTGAAGAAAGGAAAAAGCACCGTAAATTGTAATATAGTTTAAAGATCGTTATTGCATCATATATAATCGCTCACTTTTGATGTTGAAGAGGAAATGATACCCTACTCATTGGAATCATCATCATCAGTTGAATGTCTCTTTGACGAAGGGGGAGTTGCCACTGGTAAGGAAAATGAATCGTCATCATCTAGCACTTCTCCCCCTTCCCCTTCAAGAGGAGCATCAGCTGTGGTGGATTCAGATTCAGGTTTTGGTTCCGGTTTAAATTCAACATCAGGCTCATTGTTGGGTATGATGTCTTCATCAGTGATGACTGTTTTTGTTGCAAAGGAAGGTAAAATGTGATCGTCATGTGGTTTGGACTCCCTACTGGAGCTTAATTTGTTGGTTATCGGAGGTGCATAGAAACTATCATCTGCACCTTCTCTGTTCTCAATTTCTCCCAGGATTGAACTCACTGGACCATTGATATTATCTACGTAGGGATTATCACCAGAGGTCTTGCTATGATTGATATTATCATCGTTATTATTTGTAATATGGGTATCTAGAATGGACTTTTTATTCAAACCATCGGATGATGTCGTTTGATTATTTCCATTAACTTCGCCACTGTTATCATCATTAACTTGCAAGTTTATGAGTTTTTCATTAGTGTGATCGATTAATTCATCTTCGTATCGGATTGTATCTTCTTCTTCATCCTCTTCATGTTCCTGTGGTTCCCCTTCCGGTCCACATTGGTTCCCGGTGTGTTCTTTAAATGGGTTAACGTGGCGATAGTCATGTAAAAGGGTATCGAGTCCCCCTCCTATCCAAGCCTTCTTGGCAACGTTCTCATATATTATTGTCTCCACATTGGCAACCTCACTTGTCTGTTCCAAGACTTTCAACGCTGATGCTTGGACTCTTTCAAATGAAGATACATAATAATCATGTTTCAATTTATCAATCTCATCCAATTGCGAAGCTAATTGCAACAAGTTTGATTTATACGATATTATATTTCTAGTTTTCTTTTTACTCAATTTGAAGTTTGCCTTTTCATTTTGCTTTAGTTGTTTAATTTTATCCTTGATGACAATTTTGAAATCTATATCATTCACCTTGTACTCTTTATCAAATGTGTCCTTAATTTTAACCACAGGTGCTTCAAAGTTGGATTCAATTGATTTAGATAGGATGAGTTGGTGATTGGCTATCAGATAATGCAACCCACTGGCGGTCATTAATCCATCAGATGCCTTTCCAGAACCCTTACATCTAGCACAGTCTTCAAGGGATCTTCCAAATTCACTAGCAGCGGTACTCAACGTCACCAGTGCTTCTCTGTAAGCCCGAGATGTTTTCAACAAATCCTCATAACAGTCCATAGTTTCTTCGACATCTCTTTTAGTTATTAGTGTTTCTAGGTCCATGGTAGATGGGGATATAGATGATAGACCCGAATGAACAGAATTGTCCTTGTTAGTGGAAACCGACCGTTTGGATGGGTCAAACACTGAGGAAGAGGTATCGTTGAAGGAGTCTCTCTTCAGTTTAGAAAAGGAGAAAGATGTCTTTGATTCAGGTGATGAGTTGACATATTTATTTCTCATAGCTAAGGGAGATGATGATTCCGAGTGGATGTGTTTGTTGTGTGTATTATCATTGCTGTTGTTGTTGTTGTTGTTGTTATCTCCATTCACATAGGAATAGAACTCTGATAAGTGAGGTGGAGGTTGGCGGGTTGGTGACTTCTTTTGTGTAGAAGGACTCATCATAATTTTATGTTATTACTAGGAATTGGTATGATACTGTTTCCTTTCTCTGTGTATATTATTAGTATAACCGAATTGATTGTTACTTTAGTTTGTATCTTTTATCCTTAATGTCTTTTTTTTAGTATTTATTTATTTTATTTATTAATTATAATTTTATTTATGGTATTTTTTTTATTGTTGTACCACAGGCACAGGCCCTACCCCTGGCCTCGCTTGACCAGGCCTCGCTTGGCCTGACTAAGGTGGTGGGGGACAGTGGGACAGGGGACGGGACTAGCTGGGGTCTCAGAGGTTCCTACTGGGCATAATCCTGCTTTCTCTCTATATATAGCATGTGTTTGTTTATTGTGGAATATATGTTGCATATATACATAAATATATATATTACATTTATGATCAGTGATCTTTCATG
The DNA here is from genome assembly GCA_003705225.2 of Ambrosiozyma vanderkliftii. Taxonomy (NCBI): domain Eukaryota; kingdom Fungi; phylum Ascomycota; class Pichiomycetes; order Pichiales; family Pichiaceae; genus Ambrosiozyma; species Ambrosiozyma vanderkliftii. The sequence continues at coordinate 53,765 of PPHW02000028.1, forward strand.
GATGTACATTTTACTATATATATATATATATATATCTAATGAGTTAGAAGACGCTGTGCTAGTATATATGTATATGTATATATATAAGTATAGTAAAATAGCCATGTTCCCAAAGGTCGTGCGCCAAAGCTCAACTTTTTTTTCAACTTTTCCACCAAAAAAATTCGTTGAAAAAAAAAAATGTGAACTTAAGAAAGAATAGATTTATTAGTGAAAAGAGTTGGTCCTACCCATTTCAGATATTACCAAGAAAGAAGTATCAGTTCTGTGATAATTGACTTGTTCTACAAATATTCCACACAATGGCTTCATTATTTAAGAGCATACTGCGTAGTAGTTTACGTGCGTCTTCTATAATAAAGACCCCTCAACCAACAACTGTCTACACCGCTTTGAGATCATTCTCTTCCACATCATTCCCATGTCAACAAATACAGCAACAAGAACACCACCAATCACAACACCCACCATCACCAGAGGATGAGGCTCTTAGTAATAATGAGTTTAGAAATTTGGTTAAACCATTAGATTCAAGAAAAACATACCTGATGGAGATTTATAAGTACTTTTGGGAACACAATGAAATAGTTTTGTTGGTCCATCACAACAACTTATTAACCACAGATAACGATACTATTAGAAACCAATTAACACAAGCAGGCGCTGAATTCAGAAAGGTGAAGTCTTCTATTTTCAGACACTATTTAAGAGCCTCTGATCACCCAGATCCAGCTTCCAAGGCTGCCGCAAGAAAAGTTAAAAGAAAGAAGATTAAACATCCATTAGAACCTTTATTAAAGGGACCAACTGCCTTGATATTGATCAAGGACTTGGATCCAAAGGCTGTTAAGGCTGTCTTGAAGGTTTTAAAGAGTCAAAACGAAAAATTGTTCTTATTGGGTGGTAGAATCGGTAAGGACTATGCTCCAATAACTCAAATCAATGAATTCCAAGAATTGCCTTCATTACCTGAATTACATGCTGAATTAGCTGGTATATTGACCATGCTATCAGGTGCTGGTTTGGTTAGAACTTTGGAAAGTGCATCAAACATGTTATACTTAACCTTAGACACACATAAGCAGGAATTAGAAAAACCAGAAGAAGAAAAGGATGCTGCCGCTGCTGCTCCAGAAGATGGTTCTAAATAAATCTAATCTGCCCCCTCCCTCCTAAATAAATATCTATATATTTCTAAGTATTCTATCCTGTAAATATACATTGATTCTTCATTCATGTAATAATACAAACAACCTATTTTCACTTAATATATAATATATGTTGTACTAATGATGGCCATTGTGCGGCTCTTCCTCTCCTATTTTTTTTTTCAAAAAATTTTAGTGAAAAAAAAAAGTTTTCTATGTAAACCTACTTACTGATCAATCCTTATCTAATTCTCTTATAATCATATATAGATATATAAATCTACAAAGTATCATTCCAGAAATGTCTGAAGTTGCAGATAAGGTTGAATTAACACCGGAAGAACAACAAGCCCAAGCAGCTTCTAGAAGAAAGCAATATAGAACTGAAAAGGAGGAAACCCGTAAAGTTCTAAAACAAGTTAGAATTGATGATTCCTCATTACCAACTGCAACTGCAGATGAAAATGAAAATGAAACCACAAATGAAGGTCAAATTCCAGCAGAAACTGAGTCCCTGGATTCTTCTTCTCAGAAGACAAACACTGTTGAATTACCAAAGAAGAGATTCTACAGACAAAGAGCTCATTCCAATCCATTCTCAGATCATAGACTAGAGTACCCTGTTTCACCAGAATCCATGAACTGGACTAAAATGTATCCTGCATACGTTGATCCTAACGATTCAACAAAAATCACAAAAAGGGTGGAAATTGCTGATGTTGGTTGTGGGTTTGGTGGGTTAATGATTGACTTATCTCCAGCATTCCCAGATACATTGATCCTGGGTATGGAGATCAGAGTTCAAGTGACCCATTACGTTGAAGATCGTGTGTTGGCATTGAGAGAGAAGCACAAGAATGATACGGATATCGCTGATAAATACCAAAATATAAATGTCATTAGAGGTAATGCTATGAAGTTTTTGCCTAATTTCTTCCAAAAGGCCCAATTATCAAAGATGTTTTTCTGCTTCCCAGATCCTCATTTCAAGCAGAGAAAGCACAAGGCTAGAATCGTTACAAATACTTTGTTAAGTGAATACGCTTATGTTTTGAGAGAGGGTGGTACTGTTTACACAATCACTGATGTGTTGGATCTACATGAATGGATGGTGAAACATTTGGACAGTCACCCGTTATTCGAGAGATTGTCAAAAGAGTGGGAAGATCAAGATACATGTGTGGCCATTATGAGAGAATCCACAGAAGAAGGTAAAAAGGTTGCTAGAAACAATGGTAGTAAATATGTTGCTTGTTATAGAAGACTTCCTGATCCTGAATTGTAATGATTATCCAATTTTCCATCTGGCCCCATCTCCATCTCAACTACCATTAGCTCCCTTCTAGTTCATTTTGTACATTAATTTATCCTTTACTTATAGATATGTTTTGTTTCGTTCCCGTTTTTTTTTTTATTATCACTTTATTATTTTAGTTTTGATTTAAAAACATCTTTTTGTAATAATAAACATTATATTATTATTAAATACAATAAAAAAATAATTAGTAAAACATCACAGAACGACATATAAATAAAAGTGGCCAGAACCTATAAAACCTATAAACCAGAGGTATTTTTAGCATGTACGAAAGAAAGAAAAAAAGAGAAAAAGAGTAAAGAAAAAAGCAAAAAGCAAATGTATAAAATAAACTAAAAGAATGGAACGACCATAAGATCTTTTTCCGTAGCTAGTTGTTATTTGAGTCAACTGTGGTATTGATAAATCTTTCGGATTCATCGCTGAAAACACTTCGAGAATCACCATCCTGTTTATTATTCTTGAATCTGAAAATCGAAGAAACAGCCTCTGAACCTTTTCTGATATGTCCTCTAATGGAATTAGAGTCGTCGGTCTTAAACTTGTATATAGCATGTAGATCAGGAGGTTCAATATCCTGTGATGTCACGCTGTAATAATTTTGGTTGCTTGATATAGAGACGAGGGTATTTGTAGGGTTGAATAGTTGACTGGAATCAAAAGTGTTATTGTTGTTTTGTAATGGGTTTCTAGCTATTTGAGCAGCATTTGCATTGGATGCTATGCTTCTGATATTTTGAACCTCCGGGTCCATATCTGTGGATCCATAAGTAGTGTTATTGAAACTACTTGATCTTGAAGACTTCATCGATGAACTGTCATCAAAAATTGAATCCATATCTTCCAATGATAACCCTTTGGTTTCAGGGTACATTCTCCAAACGGTAAAGGAGGAGATCAGGCAAATTACACCGTGAATGATGTATAATCTCCATCTGATAATCTCCAACAACACAGGTGCACTTTCACCAACGATAAAATTACAAAGCCAGTTTGTTGCGGTAGCTAACGCAGCACCAGAAGCCCTTGCCTTGTTTGGTAACACCTCAGGACCAATAAGCCATGCAATTGGACCCCAACTGAATCCAAATCCACACATGTAAACAATGACACTGACAACGACAAACGTTGGAGAACTAGAATTATCCAGAAATGAAAACAATGAGACAGCAAACAATGCAGCACCCATGAGAATACCACCTGATATTAATAATGGTGTTCTTCCCCAGGTTTCTGACAATTTCCAAGGGATAAATGTACTAAATATGTAAAAAATGGAATTGATACCTGTCATTAGAATGGCGTCTCTACCGACCCAACCTGCTTGTTCAAACACCAATGGTGCATAATATGCAATGACATTAATACCATCAAACTGGGCAAACATTTGAGCACTACATCCAATGAAAACTCTCATTGGATAACGTCTAACTGTATCGATATAATTCATACTTCCTTCTAATCTCCCTAGAAGCACTGATTCCTTGATGTTTCTAAACTCCTCCTTAGCGGTTTCACTGTCGACATTACCTCCTGCAAATAAATCAGCTAGAACAATTAACCCCTCAGCGTCGTGGTCATGTTCTAATAACCATCTTGGGCTCTCCACTAATACAAATGTACCAAAGAACAAAATGGCACCAAACATCACTTGTAATATCAATGGAATTCTAAATGAATAATCATTTTTGATATAACTGCATGCAAAGTCAATCCAAATGGATGATGAATATCCCAGAATGTTTCCTGTGAACTGTGCTGACCCCAAGAATCCTCTGGTTTCAGGGCTGGCGATTTCAGACATATAGGTTGGAGCGGTACCAGACAAATAACCAACACCAATACCACTAATAAAACGGCCAATTCCTAAGTCCAGCATGGATGTTGAACATGATTGCACTGCACCACCAATACAGAACAAGAATGATCCTAGTCTGGTGGTACGTCTTCTGCCTAGTCTATCTGCAACAACACCTAGACTCAGGGATGAAATCAAAGCACCAATTTCCAATATTGCGACAACGGTACCAATTTGTAATGCTGTTGGATTGTTGAAATATGACTTGAAGTATTCATTAGTTAAAATGGAGGAGAAATAACCCTGGTCGTAACCGAATAAGAACACACATAAACTGACAAATCCAGTAGTGAAAAATAGCAATGGCTTACCCACCAACACTGGCTTTGGGATATCATCAAGTGTAATTTCTCTATTCATAATATTCTTTCAATTGAGGATAAACAGCAATGTTGTTTGAATATATGAATACTATGGATCACTTTAATTGATTCGTATGATATGATGAATGTATTGATGAATAAAACCTCAAATAACTACAACTGTTAAAAGCATATATATATAAAGGAAATTTTAAAAATAATAAAGAAAAAAGCTAATCTTATCTCTCAATATAAAGTAAAGTGAGTGAGGATGACGTAATTCTTTTTTGATTTTTTTTGATTTTTTTTTGATTTTACACTATATAAGTAGGCTACGTATGTATATGAAAGGGTTTAAGAAGAAGAAGAAGAAGAGCAAAAACAACAACAGGGGTCTAGTGAATGTAGAAGGGAGGGGGGGTAAGAGAGAGGGGAGGATGAATATGCTCTCACGCAGGTCTTCTCTGCACCATGGCAATGTTACGTTTTCACTATGTTATGCATTACAACTTTCCTTTAATCGATCAAGTTCATTCATACTCATCAATTTTCTTGAGATGATTTCCATTTTTATCATCGGCAATGTTACTGGTGTTAGCAATTTTTTTATGGACGTACGTTACTTTATTTTTATAATTATAAGTATGTTTATAGATTATATGTAGGAAAAAAGGGGGGTTGAGGAGGAGGAGAGGGAGGAGGAGGAAGATTGACAGGTAGAAAGGGATAAAGGAGAGAGAGATATTTTAAATCACATGTCTTTATTTAGGAACTGCATTGTTGTTGAGATCAGTCTGTACATTAAATGAAACTGCTGGTAACTTATTTATCACTTCAGCCTTAACTATAGAATCAACACCCAAACTAGCTAGAATACCTCTGATCAATCCACATGGAAATTGTAAATACGGTTCCACCTTTTTCAATGTATCTTCTTCTCCCAATGGACTGTAAAAATGAACTAATGGTTTGAAATTGTTATCGATTAAAACAAACGTTCCAATATGATTCGTTCTTAAGTTGTCCATTTGTTTCATGAAAAACATCTTCCAAACATCTCTACAAATAAATTTCATAAATTCCAATGCATCAAGCAGTTTCAAATCACCTCCTTCTGTACTGTTTTTCATGTATATTAAGCAATCCGTGATCTTATAACCAATTTCAAATCCATACTTTTCAATACGATCCAGCGTGTTCAGATTTGTAAATGATTCTTCGTTGTTTTCCGCTGGTGGTCTTCCCGCTTGGAATGTGTCACTTGTTTTGTTTATGGCCGCAGATTGTTTCTCCACTTGTTCTGTTGATATTTCATTTCCCTTTTCATCTATCTTTAATTTCGATAATAGAGCTTCAAAATTGGTTTCCTTCTTAGACAATCGTTCATCAATTCTCATAGACAATGGTACGCATTCACTTATTAGATACTCTAAACTCAACGCGTTTATTTGCTTTGTGAACATTGGATCCTGTTGCTTGTATGTTGGTTTCGGGGTTTCAGGTTTGTTGACATCTTTATTGCTGTTGGCATTGGTATTGGGGTTGGGATTGGGATTGGGATTGGTGGACCCGTTTGATGAAGAGCTAGTTTTTGACGTGCTTGTAACACTGGAAGATGCAATTGGAACTCGTCCAGCCTTAGGTGATCCCGTAACTGTGTTTTTTCTACTCATTGGCTTGGATTGATTTATAGTAGTGTGTCCTCTGTTCAAATAACTAAATAAATAAATAAATAAAAAGATGAAAGATTACCTAATTTCTGTTTTATTTATATAATTTGATTTTAATGAGAAAAATTTCTCGCTAAGTGGTAGTTGTTGATTTATTATAATTTATTTACCAATTTATTTACCATTTTTAATAAAGAATTACAAACTAAAGCATTGGCATTACACATGTATATAGATATAGATAAAAAATAAAGAAATACATACTATAAAGAAAGAGATAAAAGTAAAAAAATTCAAATCAATTCTCCATTTCTAACTAAACCCTGTTCATCAAACGGATATTCTGGTTCAGTTTCTAATAGCTTCCAAGTTTTTATACTATGGTCTTTCAAATTCATTTCATAAACCCTCATTCTTCTTGTAGTTCCTCCATATCCACCATAACCACCTTCACCTGAAGCACCACCATAACACATCCACATATCATTCTTTAGACAGTAATCATTACAATGATCATGGCCAACTGAAACGACATTAACACCAATCTCGCTGAACAGTTGCTTCATTCCAGAGTTGTACACTGGAGCAGTGACAGCCTCTTTCAAAGAACCAATCTTATCATAATCCTCCCCTTCAGAGTTGGAAAATTCTCTGTACTCAGGAAGTGGGATATGGAAGAAAGCCATCTGTAATTGATTAGTACTATCCTTCGAACGAGTTATGTCCTCGTGGACTGACATCACGTACTCTAATTGATCATCCTTTAAATAGTCATATCCCTTGATCTTAGGCTGAAGAGAGTATTTGTGTGAGTCGAGGAAGTACAAGGTGGCACCGATACCATCTGAATTGCCAGGTGCCTGAACAGTTAAATAGTAATTACCCACACCAGTCACACCTTGAGGTCCTGCATCTGAGACTGAGTAAGGTAAGAATTTAATGATATGCATTAAACCAGCTCTATCCAAGGATCCTTCGTCATCGTGGTTACCGAATGTCATGGCATAAGGAATACGGTTCTTTATGAATGGGTAACACGCTTTGAAAATAGTGGTCTGAGAATCAGGCGAATCCTCACCGAAGATTTGATCACCAGTCAACACTACAAGATCAGGTTTTTCATTCTGTAAGACTTTATCGATGAAATTAAGCGTTCTATCATCGGCAAGACATTCATCGGCCCCCTCCTGCAATGGTGGGAAAGTGTCTCTACACTTACCATATCCAGTGGAAAAGTGTAGGTCTGCCACTTGTAAAATTTTAAATGAACCATCCTTCTTTGGGGCCAATTTGATTTCGGGGAGTTTCAAAATATTTGTAGCACCTTTTCTAATGGTGATATACACATCATGATCATTCAAATGTGAGCCAGTTCCAGAAGAAGAGGCCTTACCTCCTGAATTTTCTTTCAAGTTAAAGTTCAATGGTTGTTGAATCAATTCCCAGTTAGGTCTTGGTTCGACACAATCTTGACCGAACAAGACATTGAGTCCCACCAATGATTCTGATGTAGACACTTTACCATATTTCACCCAAAGACCATATTGTTTACGCTTCCATCCTAGATCCTCCAATTGTTGGATAGTCGGTAAAACTGGTTCAGCCTTTTTCGAGCTTCCAATGGCTTTTTGATATTCTTCAACCATATGATCAGGTATGTTGTGCTGATCCAAGACACTCTCTATGGCTATATCATTGATTGCTAGGATGTTATGTGTCTGCGCATCCTTCAGAGACACTGTTTTCTCAAAGACATAGGTCTCGGATAACCAACTCTTACCGAGGTACAAATCCTTTGGCACTTGCTGCCAGTAATAGGTGATACCATGTTCAACCATATTATCTCTCCAGTAATTGAGAGGCTCGCAAGTTCCCTTGGAAGTAAACCAGTGTGTGCATGTACGGAACTCAATATCAATGATTATTGGTTGGTTATCATTTTGCTTGGCACCTATGGACCCAAGTATCAATGTGTTATATATAGCTGATGCTTCCAGTTGACTGCTGTATCCGGACAGTTTTGCTATTAGTAAAATAGTCACAATACCCAAACCGGTATACAGCACTAGTCTCTGTACTTGTTTAGTCAATCCAAACTTCATGACCTGAAAACAAATTCAATATATTCTAGATTGAACAAATAATTCTGGTTGTAGTTGCAAAATATGAGTCAATTAAAAGTGATGGTATATGGATATATGATATATGATGATGATATCAAATTAAGTTAAGTTAAAACGAATCGTGGCCAAAATTCATGTCATGACAGACACGCGGGTCATTAAGCAAAGCTAGCATTTTTTTTTCACTTGTGAGACTTTAACTATTATGCATATCATCATATAAAAGACGTGTCAGTCAGTGTTGGTGTCAGATGTTAACTACACAAGGATCTTCTAATAGAGCTAGGTATCAAGTATTTCATTCAATGGTTGAACAAAACACGGAGACAGAACAACAAAAAGAACAACAACAGCAATTGGATTCGCAGTTCGAGGATGGAGCTCTCGTGCTTACCAAGATCAAGGGTTATCCAGAATGGCCTTCCAGAGTTGTTCCATTTGATCTGTTGCCCGAAAGAATTCAAAAAATCAAACCTAAATCTATTAAGAAGAAGAAAGCTAAAAAGGGTACCAAGGATGATTTGCCCGTTCAAATTCTTTGTGTGAAATTCTACGGTGAGGATGATTATATTTGGTGTTCTAATCAAGACCTAAAGCCCTTGGATTATGATACAATTGATGATGTGTTGATTAAAAGAGGTGAATTACCTGATAAAGACGGCCAATATATAGCCAAGAAGTCTGCAAAAAAGAATAAGGTCACTACTGCATTTCATATAGCTAGAAATAAGGAATTGTCGTTTGACGATTTTGCCAATTATGGTAGTCTCGGAAAGCCTCCTACTCCTGAACCTGAACCTGAACCTGAAATTGAAGAAGAAGAAGAGGAGGAGGAAAGTGGAGAAAGTAAAGAAGATGATGTGGATAAAAAACCTTCAAAGAAACGTTCCAGAAGAACGACTTCGACCTCAGAAAAACCGGGATCAAAGAAGAAGGCCAAAACCAATAACCAAGCTACAAAGAAATCAGATACCAAAAAGAAGCAAACTACTAGTACAAATACAAAGTCAAAGGGAAAGGCCAAGTCAACGGCTAAAACAATAAAGACTAAATCGTCTTCTAAAAAGTCGTCAACATCAAAGAAATCAGAAGCTGAAACTAAAGTGAAGGATGAGCCTGAATACACTCCAGAAGATGGTGATGAAGAAGAAGCTGACGAGGAAGAAGAAGTTCAGGAAGAACCAGAAAGCGATTGGGGGCTTGAATCGGATGGAGAGGATGAAAAAATTGTTGAGAAGGCTACTGTGCCTAAGTCAGATGTTCTTGCAAAGGCTGTTAAAACAAGTACAAATGTGTACCTTGACTTAAGAATTAAGATTCAAGATGTGATTGTTGATACTCAGAAGAAAACTGAAGATGGTGATGATGGCGATGCAAATTCCGAAATAATAAATTATCAAAGTGTTGTCAAGCAATTAGAACCTCTAATCCGCAAACTACTGTCATTGAATGTGCATTCCAAGGCTGCATTGAAGAGCACTAGTATATCAAGATTATTGATTATAATTTTGAAAAAGCCTGAGTTTCAAAGCGCTGGATTCATCAAGGACCTTCGTAAGTTTGTCGCTACTCAATTGGGATATGAAGTTGATGAAGATGAAAGACTGGCTGATGATTATAAAGAGGTTGTAGAGGTTGGAGCTGATTCCAATGGTAATGGTAGTGGGAACTCAACCAAACACTCTTGATTGTGACAATGATGATCTGGTTTGTTGTTTCAAACAATCTCTCATATATACTGAAAATCATATTGTATATCGCATATATATATATATTGTTTGTAGTTTATTTTTGTACATTAATTTATTACTATATATTATCACTGTTACTATTATGATTATTATCATGGATGATAAATAATAATAATAATAATCAATTGAAACGCAGGATAAACCCCTAGTGGGGTGAAAAATTGTGCTGCATGTTTTCGGGGTTTATCTGTTGGCCGTGTACATACACGAAAGCAATCACAATAATTTGTGCCATTCTGGATCTTTTTCCAAATCACCCATTAGATGCGGCACAATATATCCATATAATAAATTGTATAATATAAATTATATAATACAATACAACAAATATGTGTAATACCAGTAAAGTATGTGCAATTTCGGTAATAACTTTTTTCCCTCAAGATGCTTTTTTTTTTGTATACCGAATCCACCGAAATCCATGTCCGCAAACCACGATAAACAGTGAACTATTCTTATTAGGGCATATTTATTGGATCTCCACTATCAAAGATAATAAATAATATTAATTTATGGCTATCTACTTATCAATCTTTCTATCTATCTAGTTCATATTCAATTCTTCTGTGTACTGTTCAACGTTTCAGAAAAAATTTTCCATTACTAATTTGCTAGATATTATATAGTTAGTATACAGATATATATACACAGTTATATCCATTAGTCACCACAGTTTGGTCTACTTTTACAAACTACTACTACTACTACTACTACTGTTTCTGCTGCTAGTCATCTATATATAGTCACAATACACATTACTTGATATGACAAATGATCATGATGAGCCTGTGGCTCTACATGCAGAAGACATTGCTGCTCCAACTTCTCCATTACTATCAGTACACTCTAGACACAGTCATCATCGTAGTACTTCTTTCATTGATGATAACTCAACAATGATGGCCGGTATCATGGCCGGTGAGATTGCAGAAATCAACCATTTGGATGATGCTACTTATTCCAGCATAAGAGATGCTTCCTACGGTGCAGCTGATGAAGAAGGAGCAGCTGATGATGATGATGAAGGTGAAGATGAAGGTGAAGAAGACGAGTATCTTGTGCCAAAGGCTCAATTGTATGTGATTCTTCCCTGCTTATTCTCTTTGATATTTTTAGCGTCATTAGATACCACAATCTTGACTACATTATTGACCACTATTTCTTCTGATCTTAATGCAGTTCCATATATGGCATGGATTGCCAGTGCATACTTGTTCTCATGTTCCATTGTTCAACCATTGGGTAAATTGTCTGACATCTTCGGTAGAAAGCCAATGCTATTGATATGTATATTTGTGTTCACCATTGGTTGTTTAATATGTTCTCTGTCTACAACCGCTTTAAGTTTTGCTATTGGTCGTTTCTTGTCTGGTTTTGCTGGTGGTTTGAACACATTGGGTAGTATTGTGATGAGTGATTTAATCCCATTGAGAAAAAGAGGTGTTTTCCAAGGGTTAGGTAATGTGTTTTTTGCCGTTGGTGCAGCCACAGGTGGTGCCCTTGGTGGTTTCATTGCTGAAAATTTTGGTTGGAGAGCTGCATTCTGGGTTCAATGTCCTATTGGTGTGTTTTGCTTCTTTTTAATTTGGTTCAACTTGAAGTTGCCAGCATTGCCACACCAGGTTGAAATTTTGAATGCTCCTATGAAGGAGAAGTTCAAGAAAGTTGACCTTCCAGGTATTGCATCTTTGAGTTTGATGCTTTTATTTTTCATCATCTTGACTTCTTTCCACTTTGTCTATGCTTGGCAATTTGTCATTGCTGCTGTGTTATTCTTGGTGGCATTGTACTTCTTCTTGACAGTGGAAATTTACAATGAAAACCCAATTGTGCCAATGGCATTGTTAAGTGATCGTTCAGTGCTTGGATCTTCATTGTCTAACATGTTTGGTTCCATTTACACCTTTGCCATTTATTACTATTATCCAGTGTATTTGAGTACAGTTATCGGATTGTCCACAGGGACAGTTGGTCTTATTCTATTGCCAACGATTGTTTCGTCATCCCTTGCATCAGTTGCTTCAGGTTTGTACATGAAATGGACTGGTAAATACTTGAAGTTTGTCATTTTGATGTCTATCTTTGGTATCATTGGTATCTTCTATATGGTGTTAAGAACATCTCCTGGGCATGTTCCATCCAAGTTTGAAGTGGCTGTTCTGATGATCCCACCATCTGTTTCATACGCAGCTATGTTGACAGTGACTTTACTTTCCTTGATTGCCGCTGTTCCTATTGAACACCAATCCTCAGTGACATCAATTCAATATGCATTCAGAGGTATGGGTTCCACAGCTGGTGCTGCCATTGGTTCATTTGTGTTTAGCTTTCAATTGAAGAGACAATTAGTGAGTGATTTGACAAAGAACAAGCCAGATGATTACCCAGAGGCTGATCTATTGAAGGTGATTGACAAGGCTCTCCACAATGCCCAGTATATCCGTTCTCCAAATGCTCCAGAGTGGAGTGTTAAATATATGATTGCTAGTTATGGTACTAGTTGTTGGTCCACATTTACGTTTTCCTTTATCATTTCCATTATCTGTTTGGTCAGTATTTGTTTAATTAAGGAATACACCTTACATTCTAATATCAAGAGAAAGAGTTAGAGATAATTTAAAAAAAAAACTATCAACCAGATTCTATTTGAAAGCTTTTCTCATTTCCACTAATTTTAACTTATTTTATATATATCTATATATTTATTCTCAGATAGATATCATTTGATATCTACTTCCCTTCTCCGTATAACATATACGTTGTTTTTCTTTTTTGAATTTTCTTCCATTATAATGCTTTTAGGCTTTTTATTAGATTAATTGAAACACCATATGAGTTAATTGTTAATTATCTGGCTACTGTTATAAATGATGATAATGATTATCCCACTATATTATTACCAGTAACAATGTATTGTGTAAAAAATAAAAAATAAAGGAAAGAAATGATATCCGGACGGTGAAGCATCTCCAAATTATTAGATTTATGCATCATATTTTTACTTATACAAAACCCATGGTATTGATCAAATAAGCTCAGTATAGATGTATCTATATAATATTCATATATTAAAGTAAATCAATATATTCCAGTAAAAATAATAGTGAATCAGTAAATTGTAAATAGTTAAGAAAAAAAAAATGTAAATACATAATAATGGTACATCCCACTCCATGCGGCCCGGATCGCCCAGTGAGAAAATTGTTTAAATGAGTTTAAAATATTTATTGTGGCCGTCCGTTCGGAGAAATCGATCTTTAGACTGATCGGTAACTTGACTGGCTACTTCTATATGTTCTTCTTATTCTTCAACTCCATCTTCATACCAGGCTCTATATATTCTATATATATATATATATATGTATACATATAAATATACAACTTTGTTAGAAAGAGAATTAACTTAACTTAACTTAAATAATAACTGCTCATATTAAAACGCCACATATATAAAAATAAATAGAAGACTGTCAATTTATATACACGTGTATATAAAAAACCGGAGGTTACAGGAAGAAGTTGACTATGGCTATTCTTCTCTCACTGTTAATAATTCTACCGAATTAGTTTGTAAGTACTAAGAAAACTTTATTTGTGAGCCTTTTTTGTGCCTTTTTTTTTTCCTTTTTTGCCTGTTTTTTTTTTTTCCCTCTTTCTCTTCTTCTCTTATTCTACTTCTCTTTTTGATCTCCTTGTATAAATAAACTGGTTACTTCATTATATATATAACACCTTGCTTTCTAATTGACTACTTGATCAAGCTCTAGGAAAATTAAAATATTAAAATACCGACAAGAAAAAAAAAATACATAAAGGAAAGAACATAGAACAAGGATGTCCACAGCAACAGAAACCACCTACATCACCATCGGTGGTATGACTTGTTCGGCTTGTACCAGTTCCGTGGAGTCAGCATTAAAAGATGTGCCCGGTGTAACCAATGTCCAAGTGTCCTTACTGACAGAAGAAGCCATCATTAATCATACTACACAAGTGAATCCGAAACAGCTGGAGGATGCCATCGATGATATTGGATTCTTTCCAACCCTATTAGACACGGTGAGTACAAATAAAAAGGCACCACCTCTTCCCCATAAAATTAAACAGGGCACCAGTGGTGCAAACAAGAAACAACAACAACAACAACAACAACAACAGCAACAACAATCAACTTTTAAAACTACCATATCGGTCGGTGGTATGACTTGTAGTAATTGTTCAAATACAATCACGGAAGTTGTTCAAAAGGTTAGCGGCGTTTCTAAGGCTGAAGTGTCCCTCATCACCGAGGATGCCATTATCATTCACGATGATTCCGTTTCCCCAGACCAATTAAAAGAAACTATTGAAGATTGTGGATTTGATGCAATCATTAGAAACACTGAAGAGTTAAAACATGAAGGCTCAAACGATGGTAAAGGCATGGAGGATAGAACTTCATGTATTTTAAGAATCACTGGAATGACCTGTTCAAGTTGCTCAACCACTGTGGAGACTCAAATCAATTCTCTCCTTGGTGTGTATTCCTGTTATGTTGCCCTAGCCACTGAAGAAGCTAGAATAGATTATGATTCAAATGTTATCGGTATCAGAGATATCATCACAGCCATTGAAGATTGCGGGTTTGAAGCATGCATGATCAACAAGATGGATCATGTCACACAGCTTGAATTGTTATCAAAGATTAATGAAATCAGATACTGGAAATCTAATTTCATTAAATTATTGTACTTTGGTTTACCCATAGTTATTATGGGACACTTTATCCCAGCATTGGCAGCTTGCTTTCATTTCACATATCATCATATCAAATTATTCCATAACTTTTACCTAGATTTATTGGTTCAATTATTATTGGCTACGTATGTTCAATTTGTCTTGGGTAGAAAATTTTATTCAAACTCCTTCAAGGCATTATCCCATGGTGCAGGTACCATGGATTTATTGATTACAGTGTCCACTACAATTGTTTACCTATATTCATGCTTTTCAATGTTGGTTTGTCTCGTGTCAATAGAAACAGAATACGTTCCAAAGACGTTATTCCCTACTGCTTCAATGTTGTTCATCTTTGTCACTCTAGGTAAGTGGGTGGAGAGTAAGGCTAAGGGTAACACATCCACTGCATTGTCTAAATTACTGTCATTGGCTCCAACTTCGTGTATCATTGTCCAGAACCCAGAATATTTCGATAAAGTCACGGAAGGTGATTCTATTGATCCAGCTGCAATTGTTCAAAAGCAAATCTCTGTTGATTATCTACAAAAGAATGACATTGCCATTGTTTTACCAGGTAGTAAAGTCCCAAGTGATGGTGTTTGTATTTATGGATCTTCCGAAGTTGATGAATCCCTATTGACTGGTGAATCCCTGCCGGTGCCCAAATTCCCTGGTTGTAAACTAATCGGTGGTTCATTAAACTCTACTTCTACTCTATACATGAGAATTGAATTGATTGGTGCTCGTACTCAACTCCAACAAATTGTTCAATTGGTTAAGGATGCTCAGATAAGTAAGGCTCCTGTGCAAAGATACGCTGATGCTATTGCTGCAAAGTTTGTTCCAAGTATTTTGGCTATCTCCTTTGCCACATTGTGTTTTTGGACATTGGTGCTATGGGTTTTACCCATTTATGACATTCCAAAGTTCTTTTTGGATGAAACCAATGAAGTGGAAGTTTCTAAAATCATTCAAGTTGCCATCTCTGTGATTGTCGTTGCTTGTCCCTGTGCATTGGGTTTGGCTGCCCCTACCGCTGTTATGGTTGGTACTGGTGCCGGTGCATCAAATGGTATTTTGATAAAGGGTGGTGAAGTGTTGGAAAGAGCAAGTAATATTGACTGTGTTGTGTTTGATAAAACTGGTACCATCACTGCTGGTAAAATGAAATTAGTCGGTAGCCATTTCCTAGAACCAAATCCTCTCAATTACATCACATTATGGTCTCTATTAAATGCCATTGAATCAAACAGTGAACACCCTGTCGGTAAGGCCATTGCTAAGGGTGCATTGGCAAAGATTGAAGAATCCGGTAAGGCCCTAGTTCCAATTCAACTACAAGATATTAATGTCCAGGTTGGTTCCGGTATCTCTGCATCGTTCATTGATGAAAATGCTGGTGTCACAAGAACTGTTAAGATTTGTACTGCCAAGTCTCTGAAGGATGTCAAATTGACTAATCAACACTCTCTTGATAACATTTTAAACAACATTGCTAAACAAATTGATGCATCAGTGTCACATGTCGTCATTGATGATGCTTATATCGGATACCTTGAACTAGCTGATTCCATTAGACCGGATTCTAGAAAGACCATTAGCCAACTAATCAATGATGGATACTTGGTTTCCATGGTTACTGGTGATAATGTCGTCAGTTCTACTCATGTTGCTAAGTTGGCAGGTATCCCAGTGGAGAACACCTATGCTGAAGCTTTGCCTCAAGATAAGATTGAATTTGTCGAAAGATTACAAGCCAAGGGTTTGAAGGTTGCCTTTGTCGGTGACGGTATCAATGATGCTCCTGCCTTGGTGCAAGCCGATTTGGGTATTGCCATTGCATCAGGTACTGACATTGCCATTGCCGCTGCTGACATTGTTTTACTTTCCTCCACTACCGATGGCAATGAAGTTGATTTGTTTGGAAAATCAAGCATCTCTAGTGTCTGCCATGCCTTTGACATTTCAAAGAGAACATTTAGAATCATCAAGTTGAATTTCATGTTGGCTATCATTTACAATATCATCATGTTGCCTATTGCCATGGGATGTTTGATTTTCCCATTAGGTGTCACAATGCATCCTATGTTTGCCTCTGCGTCAATGGCCTGCTCGTCCGTCAGTGTTGTTTTGAATTCCCTAAGATTGAAGAATTGGAAACCTAAACAAATCGATGGTTTTGACGACATCTCTCCTTCGTCTTTTGAATTTGATTTGGAGGGCTCCTCCTCCTCCTCGAATAGCAAGACTGTCAATGACTTTGACTTGGGATTGCAAAACAACAATAAGAGAGGCTTCTTGGGTAAGATTCTTTCTCGTCTAAGCTGGAAGAAGAATCCATGGAAAAATTATAAGTTGATACAATGATGATTTTGCTTTTTTTCCAAAAAAACACACAAAAATTAATTCACCTTTTTATTATCCGCATTTCATGTCATATCCTTTATGTCCCCCCTTCCAATATCTCATGTCGTTCCCATCTCTCTCCCCCCCCCCTGTATATTCATTTTTCATTTTGATTCTCCCCATTCATACTTTTAATATCCCTTTTTTAACATTCCTCCTCATACTTCCTTCCTTACTTTCTTGCTTCTATTTATGGGGGGGTTTCCTTCTTATTTTTCTCTTTAGTTTTTTTTTTCTATGTCTTTTTACTGTCATTTTTATTCATGATTTGAATATCATAAAATATATATTTCTAATTACTGGTTAATATAATATTAATAATAATACGTTGTTTCCATTAATTATAATATATTTACATTATTCTGTCATTATAGTCAGAGACTAAGTAAGTAGGGAAATGAGTAGTAAAAAAAACCTATATAAACAAAAAGAAGATCTAGAGAGACAAAAAAAATAATAACTCATGGCAAGCATGACTCTAGATAAGCAAATATGCGGGGAAGAATAGGAGAAGTATAAATTTAAACGTTAATAAGATAGTGGTGGTAGCAAGTAATAATGGTTATCATAGTGTAGAAAAAGATTAATACAAAAAAAAAATATCCTCACATCGTCAGTCAACCTTTCAGGAAGATGGAGTTGTAACAGTTAGTTCCGGTCTGATGCATGCTTGCTTCAAAGAACTAGTTTCCAATCTGATTGTGAGTTCCTTAGTAGCTCTGGTCAAATTTGACAAGGCACCTCTGACTTCATTCAATGCAGGAATATCAACAATAGCACTCTTGGTGGCAGCTAAAATGTTAATGATAGATTTCAAAAACAAGTTGGTGTCCTCATATAGTCTCTTCTGTTGATTCTCGTCAACAGCACTAGCCATTCTAACAGCATGCAACGACGCTTTGATCCTCTTGGTTTGTTCAGTGGCCCCCACACAGTGGGTGGTCAACTCTCTAACTTTGTTGGCAATAATGTTCAAATCAGGTTGTTGCTGTTGTTGTTGTTGTTGCTGTTGTTGTTGATCAGGAGTACTCGCATTAGTGTTCACGGCACTAGTGTTGTTATTGTTGTTATTAGTAGTAGTAGCTGTAATTGGATTTTCTCCGTTGTATTTGTCATCGTGTGATCCATTCATAGATGAAGTGCTCTGAGCTGTAGCAATGGCGCTTTTAGCAATAGCATTGTTCAGTTGACTAAACACAGTTTGAGCAGCTTGTGTTGTATAATCAATCAAATCAAACAACTTTGCATCATCTGAACTTCCATTAGCATCAGAGATGATACTTGTGAGTTCTGATTCTTGTCTAGTGATACCTGGTATAGCAACATTGACATTACTATCGGTGGCTTTTAGGTTTGGACGCTGGATAGACACCGTAGAGGAAGATGACGATAACGACGATTGACGCATTGGAACAGTTGAAGCAGTCTGTGGATTTGGAGCAGATGCCCTTGAAAGCAATGGAGGTTGGGGAACTCTGTTCTTTGATGATAATGAGGT
Source organism: Ambrosiozyma vanderkliftii (assembly GCA_003705225.2). Taxonomy (NCBI): domain Eukaryota; kingdom Fungi; phylum Ascomycota; class Pichiomycetes; order Pichiales; family Pichiaceae; genus Ambrosiozyma; species Ambrosiozyma vanderkliftii. The sequence continues at coordinate 72,558 of PPHW02000028.1, forward strand.
TGGAGGTTGTGAAAGTTGCACTTGAAGATGAGACCGAGAAGATGTGTATTTCAGAGTGTTATTGCCATTTGTATTGGAGTTGGAGGAGGTGTTTGAATTAGAATTGGAGTTGGAATTAGAATTTGTTGTAAGTGAAGAGTTCCTGTACTCGGGTTCAATAATTTTACAAATGTTAACTAGTTCAACTAAAAGAGAAAATAAAGAGAAATATGATAATCTGATCGATTCAGGACTGATTGAAGAACTTAAAAGATTAGAAAGAGTAACCTGACTCAATACACTCTTAACTTCCAGCATGGTGTTCAGAAGAGACACGGATAATTGTTCCTTTAAATCATGGTCACTGTCATCGTGATCGGATGATCTCTTTATAGACGTTGCACCAATTATATAATCTATATTGTTTATAGGTAAGGAGACATCCAAATGGAATCCTAGCATTGACACTGTATTGGACATTTGTTTGGCAATAAACTTGAATTTTTTGGATATTCTCAATAAATCTGGTAAATCAATGTCACTTGACTTGTGATCATCATTGGATTCTTTTAAAGTGGCTAGTTTCAACGTTGATGGATGTGATTGTGCATCCGCAAGAGATTGTGGAAACACAAACTGTGATAAAGATGTCTTTCTAGGTAGGGACTGAGCAATACTCTGAGCTGTAACTGTTGCAGTGACGGATGTTGATGAACTGGACGAAGACAAGGTATGGGATGATATCGATGAAGAGTTTGAATGGGACTCTACACTTGAAGTTTGATTATTGTTCTGTGACTGTTGTGTCTGTTGTATTGGCTGTGTTTGCTGTGTTTGTTGTGGTTGTAGTGGTTGTTGTTGTTGCTGCTGCTGTTGTTGTTGTTGTTGTTGCTGTTGTTGTTGTTGTTGTTGTTGGACACCAGATGAAGTAGTCAAAGAATTATTAGATAAACTGGTGTTTGATGCAAGAATACCGCCATTGGAATTCATGCTCATACTCCTTAGATTTCTAGCCACATGAAACTTTAACTCCTCCAGTTGCAGTTGTTGCTTGTCTGCCTTTAGCGTGCCTGACGTTGAAGGAACAGATTTATGTCCGGAAACTGTAGTAACAGTAGAGGATTGATATTGGGATGAAGAAGGAGTGATCTGCGTTGCTGTAACCGATGATGAATTTGCAGAGGCAGGGGTACCATTAAAGGTACTATTACCAGTTGTTGGTATTATTCCTGTTGTAGATGCATTTCCCGATGCTGATGAGTATGATGTAGCTGTCGTTGATGATGCCGTTGTTGTCGTATTAGTAGTACCAGAAATGGGTTGTTGTTGTTGTTGTTGTTGTTGCTTCGAAGAAATAGATGTTGATGATTGTTGTTTGAAAAGCCTACCCATTCTTTTCTCAGCTCTAGAAGATTTGAATTGAGATTCACTATTACTTCTTGACCTGGAATCGTTAGATACAGATTGACTCGGTTCTGTTTCAGATACCAAGGACATTTTTCTGTTGTTGTGATAGTATTTATTGGACTAAATCCGGTTCAATTCGGTTGCTTTAATCCTTATTTAAATTTGGTGTGTATGGTTGTGTCGTCCAGTAATTATTATTAATGCTGTATTCTTTGTTATTTATTTATTAGAAGGATCAACTGCGGCAAAAAAGAAGCTGTATATAATAGAAGAAATTCAATTTGAGTAGAGGTACTTTTGCGTGTTGGTGTATGTATGTATGTATGTATGTATATATAGATATATCTATATATATATATATATTATATATTATATATGTATTGTCCACTTGAATCCTGTGTAAGGGAAAGGAGTTAATAAAATGTTTGATTGTTTAAAATCAATTTTACATTTTTTTTCCCCTTTCCCTCTTCACTTTCTTTTTCAAAAGTTTCGATTTAAAAATGAGGGATGTTGGGTCGATGTGCGACGATTGGTCGATTATTATTATGTGTGTGATGGGCTATTTTTTGCTTTTGCTTTTGGGGGGAGGAGGGAGGGGGGGGTTATCATCATCATATAATAATTAATAATGTATATAGAGTTATAATTATATATTAGTTTTAGAAGAAGAAAGAAAGAAAGAAAGGAATAAGGGAATAGTAGAAAGGGGAAAGAGAAAAGGGGAGAAAAAAAGAGAGAGGGGAAAAAATGATATTATTAAAGAAAAGGAAAGAAGAATAATTACATCTAGTCAGACTTACGAACACCACTGACAATATCATCAACTCTTAACAACATACTTGCACTTTCAATAGAGGTCTTTGCACTTTGTTGTTTAATCACTTCAGGTTCCCAGATACCGTACTCTTCCATATCAACAATCTTACCGGTTTCACCATCAACACCCCAGGTGTGTTCACCATTAGCATGCTTAGCTCTCAATTGGGACAACACTCTGATTGGGTTACCACCACAATTTTGAATCAAAGTTCTTGGAATAACTTCAAATGCATTGGCGACAGCCTGGTATGGCCATTGTTGAACACCTTCAATCTTCTTTGCTCTCTCGGATAATCCAACACTGACAGCCATTTCTGTAGCACCACCACCTGGTGATAAACTTGGTTCAAAGAACACATTCTTGGTGACAGCCAATGCATCCTGTAAGTTTCTTTCAATTTCATTCAATATATCCTTGGATGCACCTCTCAATAAAATTGTACAAGCTTGAGGGTGAGAACATTTAATGATGTATGTAAAGTATTCATCACCAATCAATTTAACCTCGAAGAGTCCACATCTGGTACCAATATCAGATTCCTTCAAATCCTCAACACGGTTGACAATTGTAGCACCAGTGGCTCTGGCTATTCTATTATTATCAGATTTTTTAACTCTTCTCAACACACTACAACCACCCTTCAATAAATAATGTTGTGCTAGATCAGAAACACCCTTTTCGGTTATAACCAAATCTGGTTTCAATTCTAGAATTTGTTCACACATAAGCTTAACTTGTTCTTCTTCAATTTGAAGTAATCTATTCCAATCAGCCTCTTTGGTAATTTCAACATTAGTCTGGGATTCACCCTTCTTGTACTCTAATGGACAATCAAGCAACATAATTCTTGGGTTCTCTATTAATCTTTTCATTTTTGGATGGACAACATCCTTATTCAATAAAATACCATCCAAAACCTCAGAGTCTTCGATATCGCCACCAGGGATCTTTTCAACCTTGGCATATCTTTTAACATCAATCTCCTTATGGCCATCTTCTTCCACTAACACTGTTTTAATGGTTTTCAATGCTAATCCACACATTTTATCAGACCATTTGGCCACATATTTAGTACCAATTGAAGCAGAAATCAACTTGATCATGGCAGCTTCATTATTTAAATCAACTGGCTTGGAAACTGTATGAATGATATCTAGGGCATCTTTTAAAGCCTGTTTCAAGGCTTGGATGATAACCACAGGATGGATGTTCTTTTCAATGTATGGGAAAGTCTGTGCTAAAATTTCACCAGCTAGAATGATCACTGATGTGGTACCATCACCAACTTCTTCATCTTGAGTTCTACTTAATTCAATCATAGACTTAGCTGCCGGGTGAGCAACATCGATTTCTCTTAATATAGCATGACCATCATTGGTGAGAACGATACCACCCATTGGATCTAGTAACATTTTCAACATTGCCTTAGGTCCAAGACATGTTCTGATGATATCAGCAACAGCTTTCGCCGCTGTGATGTTTTGGATTTGTGCTTCACGGCCCGTTTGTCTCTGGGTTGACGTGTTCATAAAAACAACAGGAGCTTGCATGATGATTGGTTATTCTATATGCTTATTTGTTATTATTTATG
>PPHW02000028.1:76457-130593 GCA_003705225.2 Ambrosiozyma vanderkliftii
TTTTTTTTTTTTTTTTATTTGATTGAAATTTAATCTCTTATATATCTGTATGTATATGCATTGGAATATAGTTGTGTGTGTTACTTTTATGCTTGATATATCATTTAACAAGCTCTGAAAAACTTAACAAAGACATAAATCAACAATGGCATCCACTATTAATGCTGAAAATCTATTAGATTGGCTACGAAGTCCAAGAAACAAGGCATTTTGGAATGAAGATCTAGTGACTATCAAAGAATCGAAATTTGGAGGATTGGGTGTGTTTGCAAACCAAGATCTATCAATTATCAATGCAGATGAGGAGGATTTTGATGATTCTAATTTACTTTTAAGAATAGACAAGTCCTGTCTTTTAAGTGGGAAAAACTCTGTCATTTCAAACCTATTATTCGATGCTGAAATAGATGGCATGTATGGGCTAGTGTTAGCATTCCTATATGAGAAATCATTAGGTGAAAGATCTCCCTGGTTTGATTACATCAACTCTATCAATTACCATGACAACAAGAATACCTTAATAATGCCACCATGTTTATGGTCTGAGGTAGATAAGAGCAAATTAAAAGGTACAGAAGCTGAGCTATTAGGTGTTTTGGATTCAGCTGAATTAGAGGAACATTACACTATTTCATTACAATTCGCTAAGGACAATGCCGATGTGTTGCCTATTCCATATGAATTGAATGTGTCATTGGAAAATACCAAGGAGGAAAATGAGGCTAGATATCATGAATTTGCATCGATTACTCTGGCAATAGCATCAAGAGCATTCTCCATTGATAATTATCAAGAGATTGCATTAGTCCCAGCAGCTGATTTATTCAATCATGATTCATTTGGTGAGGAAAATGTGCATTTTGAAGCATTAGGTAATGTGTGTTCTATATGTGGTAAATATGAAAACTGTGGCCATGAAGGTATGGATGTTGATGAGGATGAGGATGACAGTGATGAGGATGATAGTGACGAGGATGATGAGGATGAGGATGGTAGCGATGATGAATACGAATCATGGTACGGTTTCAGTTCTGATGAAGAAATGGAGGACATAGATGACATAGATGAAAGCGAAGAAATTGAAGAACTAGAAGAAATTACTGAAGAATATATTGAAAAAATGGAGAAGGAACTTGAGGCAGAAAAACTTGCCGAACAAGAAGAGGAGGAGGAGGAGGAGGATGAAGAGAATGATGATGATGATGATGATGATGATGAAGATGGTGAGATGGAAGATTCTGAATTTGATCCTGAAGAATTGTTGCTAGATCCTGACCAATGCTGTGATATTGTTCTGAAAACTCCTGTTAAAAAAGGAAAGGAACTTTTTAACACGTACGGTGAGCTATCTAATCCTATTTTACTCGCTAGATATGGATTCACTGTGCTGGATAACCCTAATGACTATGTCACCTTGGCGAAGCAGATACTGACCTTTAAAAAAGACAAAGAGGAACTTGCTATTAGATTCCATTGGTGGTCAGAAGCGGGATATTTCTTATTCAAGCAATACATCAAATCATTACAGCCAAAGAAACCTAGAAGTGGGTGTTGTGAAGATGATAATTGTGAAGAAGGAGATGACTGTTGTGAAAAGAATGAGGTTGGTTGTGAAGAAGGAGACGATTGCTGTGGTGGATGTGAAGACGGAGATGAATGTTGTGAAAAGGATGCTGATGGCTGTAAAGAGGGAGACGATTGTTGTGCAAAGAATGAGGTTGGTTGTGAAGAAGCAGATGATTGCTGTGGTGGACGTGAAGACGGAGATGATTGCTGTGAAAAGGATTCTGATGGCTGTAAAGAGGGAGACGATTGTTGTGCAAAGAATGAGGGTGGTTGTGAAGAAGCAGATGATTGCTGTGGTGATGACAATAGTGATGATGATGATGATAGTGATGATGATGATAGTGATGATGATGATAGTGATGATGATGATGATAGTGATGATGATGATGATAGTGATGACGAAGATGAAGACTCATGGTTACTAAGTGCTAAGATTTCAGCCAATGGTTTACCATCCCCATTCACCTACGCAATTGCAAATTTAGTCACTATCAAGGATTTTGGAATGGTTAAATTGGTGGAGAATACTTCTCACAGTAATATAAAGAAATATTTGGTCACTAAGACGAAGGAAGCAGATGAAATCCTTTTACAATGGTGCAAGGCCAGATACACCAACTTCACACACCTCAATGAGCTGCAATCTTCTGATATTAAACCACTGTTGAATAAGAAAAAGCAAATCAGTGAAACAGATAAAACTATCGATACCTTGATCCTTAATGAAAAGAAGATCTTGGAAACTTGTATAAATAACTTATAGATAAAGCATCTTAATTTAAAATATCTATATATATATGTACATAATTATAGATCACGTGACTGTTATTGTGCTTTGTACTTTGTACACGACCTTTTTCCTCCAATTGAAACCGCGCTGATCGAAATATAGAGTGAGGAGGGAAAGGGAAACTTTGAAATAAAACACAGTTGACGGTGGAAAGACCTGGTATAAGACGGGACACAAGGAACACACACACACATACAATAGTTATCAAGGCAGAATATTCCATTTTGATTAGATAGTCCATAATGATGTATAGAGCTTCAGCTAGAAACAACTTGACAAGAAGAGGTTTCCAATTGTCAAAGTCACAATTGAGATTTAACTCTGCAGTTGCTCCAACAAAGCCTTTGAAGAAGCGTCACCCAATTAGAAGATTCATCTTCAAGCTTGGTTTCTGGACAACCGTCTTATATGGTGGTGCCACTGCAATTGCATTAAAGAATGATACTGTGCAGGATGTCTTCATTGATTACGTTCCATTGGCCGAAGGTGCCTTAGATTTAGGTACCTACCTCGTGAATCATAAAGATGAATTATTTGACTTTACAAACAACAGTCTAAAATCCATCAATGACGTGAAGGATAAAGTTTTAAACCTAGATAAAACTGCTAGTATTCCATACAGTGGTGTTCAATCTTCTAAGGTTGAAACCAGTCCTCAAGCTGTCAAGAAGGCCACTGTTACGCCAGCTCCAACTCCAACTCCAGCTGCTCCTGCAGCTGCTCCAAAGCATATTGTTTCCGCTCAAATATCTGGCCACGAAATTCCATTAATCAAGCTGGATTCAGCTGATTCAGAAATTAAGGCAACTGTTAAATCTATCAATGATTTCATTACCTCTATTAACAAGGATAAGGTTTCTGCTGATGCCAATAAATTAGTGGCCTCTGTTACAAAGACGGTCACTGATCTATCCCAAAAATACTCTGAATTAACCTCTTCCCACAAGGAAGATTTGGAAAAATTCTTGAATCAAAAGACAGATGAATTAGCTCTTCAATTTGCCCAAGACAAGACCAAATTGACTGAAGAGTTCACTCACAACTTGGAACAAGCCAAGAATGAAATGAACTCTAAATACAATGATATCTTAAAGAATGACTTGCAAGCGGCCAAGGAATCAATCTTACTCGAAGCTCAAAATGTTATCTCTTTATCTAAGAACAACACAATTGAAGAATTCAACAAGGTTATCAAGGAAAAGGTTGAAAGCGAAAGAGATTCTAAGTTAAAGGACTTGGCTGCTGTTGTTTCAAGAGTTGAAGAAATGGAAAAATTCCAAGTTGAATTATCCAAATCTGCAGCTGCGTATGCTAACTACAAGGCAATCAAAGTGTCTGTGAATAAGTTACAGCAACTTTTATCATCCAATGAACCATCTCCAAACTCTGGTAAAACTTTAGCCGCTGAAGTTGCTAACTTGAAGAAATTAACTGCTCCTTTACAAAATGAATTGATCGATGCTGCTGTGAATGGTTTACCATCACAAGAATTGATTTTAAAGAGCGGTGGTGTTTTGACTCAATCACAATTGATCTCCAGATGGGAATTACTTTTACCTGAATTAAGATCTGTTTCGCTATTACCTCCAAATTCTGGTTTATTGGGACACGTCTCTTCCATTGTTTTCTCCAAATTATTATTCTCTAAATCCGGTTCTCCAGTTAAGAGTGATAATGAATTGACTGGTAACGATGTTGAATCTGTTATTGCCAGAGTTAACTCCTATTTACAAAAGAATGAGTTAGATAATGCCGTTGAGGAAGTTTCCAGTTTAAAGGGATGGACCAGAAAATTGGCTGATGACTGGTTAGTTGAAGGTAGAAAGAAGCTAGAATTACAGTTTATAGTTGATGTCATTGATACCGAATTGACTGTCACTGCATAGATTGATTGTCTCTCTGACTGTCATTTTAAATATACATAGATAAACATTTGTGTTTTCTTTTTCTCTGTTTCTATTTTTTGTTTTGTTTTTATATACTTCTCCACCATTCTCATTATATATTCATAACTCACTTACCTTCCCACTCTCTGCTTCTTGTCTTATTATATTACCACATTATTGTGTTTTTTTTTGGATCAAATTAGTTCGAACCGAAGAGTAGAGTAGTCTGTATCGTGTGTAGTCAGTCAGTCAGTCGTGTTAGTATTTGGCAGATGCCGCGTGTCACTAATAGAAATGGGAAAAAAAAAGTTGGTGGAAACCTTTTTTTCTGAACTATACTTCATTGTAAAAGGTGGACGAAAGACACGTTAGAAGTCCCTATTCTATGTATAACTGATACAGATCAGAAATCATTGAGAGTGAATATATATCATAAATGTCAGCTTCAACATCAACTACGGCTGCTCCACAAGTTTTCGGTGCGGATGAAGTCAATGCAATTGTGCTTGACCCAGGCTCTTACTCAACTAAGATTGGATATGCTGGTTATGACGGTCCTTCATTAGTGTTGCCTTCCTATTACGGGAACCAGGGTAGTAGTAGCGGAGACAAAGATTCTGATTCTGCTGTTGGTAAGAGATCCTTTGATGATGCATTCTTATATACACCAACGGAGAATAAGTCTATAAAATCAATAGTGCAAAACAACATAATTGTGGACTGGGAGGGAGCTGTTGAACAATATGAATACATGTTTAAAGAGCTTCGTGTTGATCCATTAGAGCAACCATTATTGTTAACTGAATCAACCATGAATTCATACAAGAACAAGGTAAAGGCATTGGAGGTGTTTTTGGAGCAGGAAAAGTTCTGTGGGTTCTTTTCAGTGAAGCAGCCAACCTGTGTTTCCTTTGCTCATGCCAGAGCCAATTGTTTGATTGTTGATATTGGACATGATTTGATCACTGTTACTCCAATTATTGATGGTTTATGTTTAAGAAATCAAGTTATGGGTACTAAATACGCAGGTGCGTTCATTAATCAACAATTGAAACAGTTTTTGCAAGAAAAGGACATTAGTATAGTGCCTGCCTACAGAGTGAAAAGTAAAGACATTGTTTATTGGGAAAACAAGGAATCAAAGCCAAAATATGAACCTAAAAAGATATCATACACCATTGATGATTCATTTACCGAGTACTCGAAACTCAGAACATTGCAAGAGATGAAGGAAACCTTGCTGACATGCTGCCTCGAGGAAGAAGTTAAGGCCCCTTCAAAGGATACACATTCGGAAGAATCAAAAGTGGAAGATGAAAATTCCGATGATATACGTTATTTCGAATTAAATAATGGTTTAAATGTTCCATTCACAGATTATGAAAGAAACAGATTGGCCAACAGTTTATTCCATCCTTCAGATGTTTTGCCTGAAAGTGGAGTCGTTTTAGGATGGGAAGATCTTCATGATGGTAACATCATTAAGACTATTGGCACAGAGAATGACACGACCAGTAAATTATATGTTCCTTTGAAAAGAGCCACTAAAAAACCTGATGAGGAACAGAAGGATAAGGATGATAAGGATAAAAACGGTGATGCTGCCTCTTCAGCTGCCGATTCGGAAAAAAATCCACAAGATAAAGACAATGCTGAAGCATCAAAGAAGAAGAAAGAGGAAGGATTGGGTCTAACACGTTTAGTGCAAGCAGTTTTAGACAAATTAGATATTGATTTGAAACCTCAACTGGCCAGCAATATTATCTTGACAGGATCAACCTCGTTAATACCAAGATTAAATGAAAGGTTACACAGTGAACTAACGATATTGAACCCAAGTATGAAGATAAGAATCCACTCTGTTGGTAATACTGCTGAAAGAAGATATGCATCCTGGTTCGGTGGTTCTATTTTAGCATCGTTGGGTACGTTCCATCAATTATGGGTTTCAAAGGAAGAATATGATGAAGTTGGAGCTGAAAGATTAATTGTCAATAGATTCAGATAGATGCTGTCTACTTTCTAACCTAACGAATGCCTTATATATATTATATTGTTTTCTTTATTTGTACTTTTATCTTTGTAAATTTTAATGCTTGTCTTTTTCGTACTTTATAAAATTAGAGATCTTCTTGTAGATCGGGGTATGTAAGATCTTCCTGAAACAACTTCATAACAATTATAAAGGTAAATTGAAATAAATTAAGAATTATTAGGAGGGATATAAATATAAAGAAAAACAAATGAACAAAACTATGGAAAGTAAAATAAAAACACCATAAAACAGTAGTAGGGAGCCCAAAATACAAAACAAACAAAAAATATTGGTAGAAAATAATGGAAGTAAAAATGAAGGAAGGAAATTAAATATGATATATATATTGGTAACTATGAATGCAAAGTATTGGAGAATAGTGAGTAGTGTAGTGTAACAAGATCTCTTGATCTAGAAGGTAAATGCTGTATACTGTATTGTACGCATGTCCTCTAGCATGCACATTGTTGCTGTTCATTTGTATTTTGTCTTCTGTTTAAATCAACGGTTTTTCTTCTTTGCTGGGATTGTTTGAGCTTATCTTCAATTGGAAGTTTCAAAGCAACCTCTCTGAAACAATCCTTTATATTATCTCCTGTTTTGGCAGAAACTTCAAAATACAACAAATTCAATCCATTGGCATACGATTGTGCCTCTTCTGTAGTTATTTTTCTCTCATCTTCTAGATCCAACTTATTACCGACTAATGCTATAACAATATCGGAACTTGCCTGTTTTTGTAGCTCCTTGACCCAATACTTAGCCTTATCTAATGAGGATTCCTGTGTGATATCAAAAACAACCAATGCAGCTTGAGCATTTCTGTAATACATCGATGCTAATGATCTATATCTCTCTTGACCTGCTGTATCCCATATTTCAAACTTAACTGTAGTGTTTAAATCAATTTGAATTGTTTGTGTTAGAAATGCAGCACCAATTGTGGATTCACGAAGTTCTGTAAACGAGTCTTTGACAAACCTTTGAACTATGGAAGATTTACCGACAGCAGATTCACCTATATATAGATGTATATATATATACATATATGCATACGGATAAGTAAACATAATTGTATTAATGATAATGTTAGTAAGACCTAAAAATTTAAAAATAACATTCGGGGCACGGAGTTATTTAACATACCTAGTAACACCAATTTGAATTGTACAAATCTATTAGCAGGAGGACCTGCTAAAGTTGATGACTGAGAAGAGGTTTCTGATAATGACATTTCAATGAATAATCTGTTTTGGTATTAGTGGTTTTCTCACTTGTATATTTTAATAGCAGTCAAAGTAAAACCCGTTTTTTTAAGTAGAGAGAAGACCTATAACTCATCCTGGATATTTTTGTATGTTTTGTAAACAGATCACACAGAAAAAAAAAAGGGGGCCAGAGAGGCGCAAATAATCTAAAAATAAGAATAAAAAAATAAAGAGTGCGCAAGCCCGGAATCGAACCGGGGGCCCAACGATGGCAACGTTGGATTTTACCACTAAACCACTTGCGCTGATTTTGAATAAAAAAATTCACAGTTCACTATTAACCACATTTTTGCAATTGTGTAATATATTACGTAATCTGTTTTTTGAGCAATATTGGTAAATTGATTATTTTCAATCCTATTATCCACAAAATCAGTTCGTATGGTTGATTTAAGACCCTTCGGATAAAGTTTTATGTTTAATTAAGATATTAAAGTTTGAAAAACATCCAATATAGTATGGTGTTATTAAGTTAATAGAGTCAATTAAAGTAATTGTTTTCTTCAATAGATTTAATCTTGATTATCCCTTATCTAGTTTCTGAGTTTATTTAATATTTGAGGAGCAAGCACAGATTATATGAATAATAGACTAGACATAAATAGATCTCTTCAGGATACAACCAATAAAAGCCAAATAGATTGATTTATAAATCTCTTATAACTGTAGGTCATGGTGTCAATGTTAGAAGTAAAATAATTGTCAGAGGGGGTAAATAAAATGCTTCACAATTTATTGGCAATAATGTTTAAGATAAAATAAGGTTTAGACAATAACAAAATTGATAAAAGGTTATATCAAGAGGGGATTCAGTTGGATTAATGTGCTACCTAGGAGAGAATAATGAAGTCAGTAAATCATTGCTAGAATTAGAAGAGTTGATTTTGGAATCTACTGAGTTCTTAAGGGATATATTCCTATTAGAGGTGTTGGGCACTGAAATGATACTATATTTGCCAGATTGGTATCCTTGTCTCATCTTAAAATATCCATAAAATAGCGGTAAGTAACCGGTTATGGTTAAACATCCAGTGCGATAGGAATAGCAAAAATCTTACCAAATCAATGGCCTGAAGAACGAGCAACTTCTATTCCCCTAAATAGCATAATACATGTAGTAAAAATCCAAAGAAAAACATATCATAATACAAAGAGAATATAAAGAGATATATTATCATTAAAATAAATCCGAATTGAGTCTAGGAAAAGTATCTTAGTGCATGGGAGCACAATAGCATTGAATTGAAAAAAAACTGATAAATCTTTTTGAGTGTCTAGGAATAATTATCTATTAGTAATTTATCCTTGGATGAATATGCAGATAACCTTAACCTTATATTTAATAGACCCAAAACTAGTATAAAAGAAGTGAAATAGTCAAGAAAAGTAGCTGGATTGGTGCCATTTAAGCAATGTAAAATAAAAGAGAGAAAATCTCGCTCTACAGGCAATTTTCAAATGGGAAAAAACTCTATATTTACCAGGAATTATGATAGCTTTTAGTATATCAAAAGATAGCCAATTAACTGCGATATTTAATTCATTAGTTATATTAATATAGTTTTGTGGTGTATTGAGTTGAAATATACAAAAATATATGATTTTATCTTCGAAAAAAAAGGAAACTTTGAGATTCAACTCCATTTATTTCATACTTCTGACATGCCCCAAATTAAATTCATGGTATTACAATAAATTCTAGATATTCAAGTTTCATATCCATATATACAATATGTATATTTCAATCGTTTAAGCCGTCATTTTTCAGTTACTTTTCAACAAGTCGGAAAATTTGTTGAAAAATCAGATGTAGGCAGATTTGAACCTTTGCTCGACTCAAATTTGTTGCATTAGTTCAACGGTTTAAGTCGAAAAGTGCAAATTATCCGAAAAAAATAGGGTCGTGAGTTCAATTCCCACTTTCAACAAAATTTGAAAGCTATTTTGTGGGCTTAAAAGAGATGATATAGCCTAACTAATTAGTTTTCTGTAAAGCCCATATTTGATTCTACATGTACAGATAACAAACTATCATGAAAGATGTATGTGTGGAAAAATATACCATTGATGGCAAAATTAATTATTTGAAATGTGAAATATGAAACCAGGATAGACGAATAACGCTTCCCATAGTTAAGCGAGGCACCAAAATCTGTTTTATTAGCATATTTCTTCATAGTTAAGAGCACCAGGGGGAGGGCGGGATCCATCAAGTAGTTCCCTGCAGAATATTCCTTTCCTCCCACTTTCACTAATGGTTAGATTGATTATTGTGCATAAAATTGGAAAGAAACACTTAATCATGCTTCACCCAGAAACCAGCTCGATCTAATGGATAACTCTGATAAAACCTGGCCTATGGAATTATGCAAGTTAAGGGGCAAGAATGATGATGATACTAGCGTTGGGACAGAGAGTGAGACAGATGGTCTGATGTATTGTGGCCTATCTTGATTTTATTAGATGAATCAATACAGCATAAAATCAATTAATTATGTAAATATCATAATCTGTGCGAGTCTCATTACAAATGAGACATTCCGGTAATAGGAGATGTCAATATCCAAAGAAATTTCCATTTAGCAAACCTATTTGCATCATGTAGTAGTATTCACTGAAGAATGAAGAGGTTGAAGTGGTCAAAGATTTTTTCGCCTTTTTTTCCATAACAAAAGATATATATTAACTACAAGAATATAGGAGAAAAATACTATTACTTTGCCTTATGCAATCCTTGTAGACTACATCCAGCAAGTAGTTAAGAAGATAGAAACACTTTTAATTAAAAAAGTGAAAATGCCAAAAAAGATAAAAAAGCTTACTAAGGGAGCCAGATTGGTTAAATCTGGCACAACACTTGGGCGTGTGGCGTAGTTGGTAGCGCGTTCGCTTAGCATGCGAAAGGTCTTGGGTTCGACTCCCAACTCGTCCAATTATTTTTTTAGCTTCCTTCCTATATGTAAATGTAATATATTTATTTATAATTTGATGCCATTTTACAAGGGCAGTGATACATTAAGAGATATCAATTAGGGTTTAGAAACGTAAAAGACCTTTTATTTTGTTTTTTTAAAAAAACCAAAAACCAAAATGGGATGGATACAGAGTGGAGGATACAAACAAATTGTGTAAAATACATAAGGGAAAACGGGTGCTGTATTTTCATTTATTAACAAAACACCTCAAGAAACACAAAGATATATGTGTATAGCCTAGAAATTGAATAAACCAAAGAATAATAAGAATATGAGAAAGAGAGTAAAAAAAAGGAGGGGGGGGGAAGGAAAGGGAAATGCTTGTATACAGGTTTCAGCATCAATTGTTTCATAAAACCAGGGAGCAGACGACAAATTTTATCAATCCTTTGTTACGTTAAGTTCTCAAGCGGAAAATAGAGAAAAAACGTGAGCAATTGGTGAAAAGGCGTTAAGCCCATTGATTTGATTTGATTTGAAAATTCATTGATATAGGGGAGAATACCTGCTTCAAGTAATATATATATATATATATAGTTAATGAAAAAAGAAAAAGCGATGATTTTTTTTTTGGGGGAGAAGAAGTTCCTTCAGCTACTTCATAAAGAGTTGTAGAGTAAAAGTAAAGTAAAGAATTTGTGACCGATTTTGCGTAATTTTTTGTGGCCATTTGTGATACAGAGAAGTAGTATTGTATAATATACAAACAAGAATATTGATTGATAAAGCTGTGTATATGTGGAAGGTGTTGTGGATAACAACTGAAACTTGTGTGGAGTGTGTGTATAATAATTTTTTTTTTCCTTGGGGTTTGCTTTTTTTTTGTTCTTTATTTTTTTTTTCACATTTAATGTACAATATAGGGGAATGGAATAGAGCACAGCAGAGGAAGAGGAGGCCTAGTAAAAGACAAAAGGATGTTGATGAAGAAAGGTTAATTCATTTCATCATCCTCTTCCAAATCAGAGTCTGCATCATAGAAATCACCCATCCTGCAAGAAGCACCACCACAACATCCACCGTCGTCATAGAATCCAGCAGAGGATGTCGGCGTCATAATGTTATTATAACCATTTCTCATATAGTTCTCCACTTCATTGGAAGGAGAACTTGAAATGTTAACCTTTGCTGAATTTTCAAACCCATTGTTACCAATGTACAGAGTGTATCCATCGATACCATGGGTTAAATTGTTCAAGTCAAAGCTCGATTTTTTCTCAATGATTCTGTGCACGACATTATTATCACTGGTGAACGATCTAATGTTACCTATAGGAGTGAATTGGATGATCCCTCCCTCCGGATGGTGAAACTTTGGGTACTCTTCCAAGTTTATATTCTCGAGGGTTAATTCAGATGTAGGAATATTGTTACGGTGTTGATGTTGATGTTGATGTTGGTGTTGGTGTGATATGTTTTGTTTAACCTTTTTAAAGTCAGATTCAGAATCCGAGTTTCTTCTCTTAGATCTGCTTGAACTAGGTGTAGCCATTGGTGTTCTTGCATGAGAAGGGGTAGAGCAGGCAGTGTTGTTAGAGTTGTTGTTTGCACTAGCTGGAGTTGGCGATGGAAAGAATCTCTGTTGGTGAGTAGATGGGTATTGCACCATGGTTGGGGAGCAGTCATTGGCGTGACTGTAGTCAATGATGTGGTGGGATGCCATTGAAGCAGAGTAAACCATCTTGTATGTATATGATATATGTCTTGTAAAATATTAGTGAGAGAGTGTTTTTTTTTTATAGTAAGGTTAAAAAAGCTCCAAAGGAAAAGAATTATTGGAAAATGCTCTGTCTATATGTATATATATGTGAATATTGTATATATTATATGAGAAATAGCACGCGACTGTTATTATATGAGAGAAAGAGAGAGAGAGAGGGCTAGCTTATATATATATGAGTGAGTGTATATAAGACGTGTTTCTCAGTGAAAAGATTTTTTTTTTTTCAATTTGGGGTTGATCTAAGTTAAAGTGAATGAAATAGATATATATATATATGTACTTGAATAAAGTGGGTATCTATCACTTGATATTAAGAGAAAATGAAAAGAAAAAAAAAAACAGGAAAGAAGAGAAGGAGATATTAATTATGTGAAAAAAAAGAATTCAGAAAAAAAAAATTATTTCCACTTCTAATATATATATAACATGTATATGTATATATAATGATAAATACAACATGAAGAGAAGAAGCAGAAGTAAAAAAGAAAAGAGAAAAGGAGGAATTACTTACTAACTACATACACACACCCTTGGCCTACTATCTATCTATCTATCTAAATATTAACTAACTAATAAGTAGTACACTACCTTACTATTCTACTAACTAACTAACTACTAATATAAGTGGAGAGGTGGGAGGGATGAATGGAAAGAGAGAAGAAAGAAAGGAATATTAGCGAATTAACCCTATTGTTATTCTGGCCTCTTAAGTCATAACTGACTCTTACTTACTTACTTACCTTACTTCTTTTTACAACTCAATCAATCATATTGTTTGGGTGCCTTAGTAATAGCTAGTAAAATAATGACATATTCCAATAAATTTTTTTTTTATTATGGAGTTTTTTCCCACACTTTTTTTTTTTCCGTACAGAAAAAGCCACTATATTCTATAATGTGTGACTTGATCCGAATTCGGCATTCTGCTTTGGCAAGTAACCCGCACACTGTACGAACAACTGCATTTCCGGACACAGCCGACCTACACCCGCTGCTCTCCTCTCTCTCTCCTCTCTCATTAACTCTCAATTAGGAAACTGTTCCGTTTTGCCATTTTGCGCTTTTTTTTTTAATATAAAAATCCCACTGTTGCTGTCACTCCACACACACGTGTCACCTAATCTGATTTCCGCACACGACCCTCTGCTCCATTCATATTGGTGTACGGATGTGATTTCGTTTAACGTCGATTTAAAAATATACGTCGATAGACGTATAATGATTTGCACAGCCTTTTAAAGGTTTTTTTTTTTTTTTTTTTTTTTGGTAATTATGAAAATTTTATCTATATCTATGTAGATAGATATGTTAGTTTAGATTTCAAATAGTTATGTTATATCACAGTAGACACAGTAGACACAGTGAAATATAAACTACAAGAAAAGAAAGTCCAGCCATGTCATTAGTCACTTCTAAGTTTGATCCAAGTGGTCAATATTTTGCTAGTGTCATAGTGTCTTTAGACTCACATGTTATAAGGGTTCAATCCTCAAACTCTTCAATCGCATCAAACTCAACCAACTCATTACAAAGCTTTTCCACAGTTTTCCCATTTCAAAAGAACTTGAAAGTGTTGAGTATATCTTGGATTCCAAACACAATTACAGGAAGCTCTAATGTTACGAACAAAAACAATAAAAACAAGAAGCAGAGACTATCAAACAACAATAACAACTCATTGGAGGATCAATTGCTATGCGTGTTGTTTGAAAACTCCAACTTTTTATATGTTTACTCCCCATCAGCCAATGAAATACTGCAAACAGTGAAATTATCATCTAATTTGGTCTCTTTTGAATATGATACTTTCAATGGACACTTTTGGGGACTTGACTTTAACAATACCCTTTATGCTTTCGATGATACCTTTGATCAATTGAAAACTATCGATTTGAACAATTACTTGAATGAAAACTTTGACAATGTTCAATTCAAACATTTCACATTCATATCCAATGATGATATCATATTAGCATCTAATTCATTGTACTTGTTAAACGGTGGTAAGTCGATTCAACCATTGAACTCAAACCATATCAATGAAATTGAAGACTTGCAGCTTATAAACAACGGTAAGTACATCTTAACATACACCAAGAACGATAGATTCATAAATTGTTTAGACATAGCAAACAATAAACTCATAAAGATATACGTCACAGAAAATTCCATCTTGAAAATTGACTATTTCCAAAACGATGAGTTTAATTTAGATTTATTAGTTGCATTGACTGATGATGGAAATGTCGAGGTGTTTAACGATCCATTCTCTCTAAGTGGTACTAATGGTTCAGCTTCTACCACCACCATTGCTGCTGCAAGCAGCAAATTCAGTAAGAGAAAGAACATGAAGAAATCTATTAATTCAAACTTTAAGATCAAGATCTCTAGACCATCAAACCAAGTTGCCGAATCCTTGATCTTTGAAGACTTGAAATTAAGCAACAAGTTCTTAACTTTATCCTGGTTAGAAGAATCATCAATTCCATTCTTTGACCATTTACAATGGTGGACTACCAATAATGATGCTAATAATAATAAAAAGGAAAAAGTGTACAATATTTTCGAAAACGTTCAACTCCTCAAGGAGAAACCAAACTTGAAACCATTCCAAAACTTGAAATTTGGTCATGATGTCGCATCAGCTAAAACATATAACGAAAGTCATGCTATTGTGGCATCTGGTGACAATTATAGAGATCTAGATAACAATGCAAATGGAGGCGAATCAGAAGAAGAAGAGGATGATGAGGATTTGTCCTTAGCTGAAAGATTGAAGTTGCAAAACAATGACAAGGCTACTACAAAACGTTTAAAGAAGAAAACTAATGTTGGTACATTGACTGTTGTTCTTGTTCAAGCATTGAAATCTAATGACCATTCCTTATTAGAGACTGTGTTGAATAATAAGGATGAAACTGTGATCAGAAACACCATTTTTAAAATGGATTCTGTGTACGTTGCTAAGTTATTGGATAGATTATCTGAAAGAATAAGCAGAAACGGTAACAGACAATTAAACCTAAACTATTGGATCAAGAACATTCTAATCTACCACGGTAACTACCTCATCAACAATGGCAACAACAAGAACAATCTCAATAACTTGATCAGCGTCTTGAATATGAAGAGTAAGAACTTGGACAGATTAATGGAGCTAAGAAGTAAGATCGGATTGGTGACTGATAGATTAGAATTAAAGAGAGACATGATTAAGAATCTCCAAGAACAAGATGATGCGCAAGAGGAGGAACTCGAAGAAAATGTTGAATACATTGAAGAACTAGACGATGCTGGCTTATTAGATGATGAGCTGGATGCTGAAGAAGAAGAGGCATTAAGTGACATGGAGCAAGATCTTGAAGACGAAATAGAAGCAGAGTTGGATGATCAAATAATTGATGAGAATATCGATGAGGATGAACAATACAGTGATGTCGATGATTACGATGATAAGGTTAAAGATATCGTGGAAGCCGAAAAAAATAGCCACGATGATGCTGATAATGAAGTGTTGGAGAGAGTGAAGCAGGTCAAAAAGAGAAGCTGATCTCACTATTTTTCAGATAGATTACTTTGTACTAATTCCAAAATTAATAAATTACAACTTTTCATATTAAATAACCAACTGCAATAAATTAGGAATGTAAAAAGTAAAAAATTAAAAGTAAAGAGAGAATCCCGTAAAATCCACCAGTCACGTGACCGAAACAGGGGGGAAAAATTCAAAATTTTTTTTTTTTGATAAAATCTGGACATTTAATTAAATCTTTATGCAAAGATATGAATGACGTTATATATAATTATAATTAACACAAGGTCTATCAAAAACAACATAACCCATATATAAAAGATAAATATAAGTATATAATCAACTACCTCATTACTCTAGAATGGATTTATCGAATTTATCTTCAACTCTTCCTCTATCTGATCCGATAGATGACGAATCTATAAATCAAATTAATAAGGAACTATCCAACGAGTTTAAGATTGGTGCTAGATCCATTGCGGCACTTTACAGATTATCAAACACTAAGAACACAGTGTTACAGGCCAAAGGTTACTTGAATTGTCTAGATGACCTTATATCACTAATTGACAATGGCTCAGTGAAGGACCTTTCACAGTTAAAAGAGGTTTTGCTTAATAAAAAATCGGAGCTGACTGGCAAAAAAGCAAAACAACAGCCACAACAACAACAACAACAACAACAACAAGAACATCCACAAGAACAAGTTGAACAGCAAACACAACCAACTGATTCTCATTTACAACCAAATGATGATGAAGAATCGAAAGAGACATCTAACAAGGAATATGAGGGCAGCTCGTGTGATAAAGATCATACAACCGAGGCCGATCATCCAATAGGTGAAGGATCGCACGAACAACAACAACAACATCCATTAAAGTCGTCTGAAGGATTGGATGGTGAACAACTAGAAATCCCATCGGACCATGAATTTGATGTCACTTCTACTCCGGCCCCCTTCCACTTTCCTCCCTCAAGAGCTCCTTTATCGATGCACCCCCAGGCGAAGTATTACTCCTCCCATCATAACCATTCCCATACAAGAATCTCTAAAGTGAATGATAAACTGAAGGAGTATAACCTCAATTACAAGCTGAAACAGCGTATCCCCCAGGGAGGCAACTCTTCAACTGTTTCATCAGATATTGATACTGGCCTTGATGAAGAGGATGATGATGAAATGGTGTACATCGACGACCAACCTTATAAGAGAAGGTTTAATGATGGCTTTTCATCCATTAAGAAGTCTAGATTGGACTAGATTTGATTTTACATATTTTCTACATAATTGTTTCCTTTTATATTCCATCTACCATAGTGTTGCTTTTTCTTTTAATACTGCAGTCATATTGTCATTCCCGCCTCCCTTTTTCTGTCATTTTATACCTATTGTGCATACTTTCACTCTTTCTTTCTTTCTTCCTTTCACTTCTTTTTAATAATACCATTATATTATTTTTTCTATGAAATGATAGAAATCCATTTGTAATTTATAATTAAGTAATAGAAATACAAATATTTGAGAAAGAAAAAAAAAACTTATACGTATGTTAATTACTATGACTTTTTAAATTCTAGTCTCAGCTTCTTAATAGTATCATCGTACCTTTTACTAGCACTGTATGAACTATTCTGTCTTTTAACCATATCCTTAGCCATAGATTCACTAAACACCAACCTGACCATGTTATTGTAATCGTCTACAGAATAATTGGATTCGTTAGATGCCTTCTCAGATTTAATTCTGTCCAGAATACCCTTATCAGTACTCTTGAACATTTCAAAATATGCCATAGATTTGGAAAAGTTAACATCCTCCGGCTTAGACATGACATTTCTCAACATTTGTTTCAGTACTCTGATGTTAACAAAAATACTGTAGACACCATTGGCGTTCAATTTGATGATTCTTCTGGATTCAACAATTAACTCTCTATCGATCAAATCAGGCAAACCTTTGAAAATTTGTTGCTTCTCACGGGAATCAAAACTCTGGGATAGTATCTTATTGATTTCAACTATTGATCTATTAAATGCAATGATGTTGATTTCAATCTCACCAGATTCAAATGTTGGCATCCAAACCTCTTTAGTGTATGTCTGGGCTATGCATAATATTGCCTTACATCTGATATCATATCTCATAAATAATTTGATCTCCCAAACCATATTGGTCATTTTTTCTAAAATGGAACCAAAGTCATTCACATATTGACCAAACAATGCGATTTTAGAATCCAAGTTACCACAAATTTGGCCATCATCATCAACTTCTGAGGAATCAATGCTCTCATTCTTGCCATCGATTCCGGTGATATGCCAAGATTCTCTCAACAAGCCAATTTTCGAAGACTCCTCAAGGGTTGGTGGTTTCACCTCCTTCTTAAGATCAGGAAGCCAGCTCAATGTGTATATCAAACTCTCCAGAAGTTTAGAAAGAGAATGGTATTTATTATTGTCGAATAGATCTTGTTCGCTGACCAAATTAGCTGTCTTGTTGCCCAACGCAAGGGAATACTCTAATTCCTTAGAGATTAATTTATCTTCCTCATTTGGATCTTGATTTATCATTAGCTGTGTTGAAAGTCCAACCAGGTCGGATACACCCAACCAATGTGGCAATAGTTTATCCTTATCCATCTTCAAGTAATCAGGCGGCACTAGATCATCCAAGATAGCTTGATATTGCATAACCAATTTATTCAAACATTTCATAACAATTGACACATATGGCTCTCTAAAGTACAGTGAAATATCCAAAGCAGTCAATGAAGCTCTGAAAAAATGTTTAAAAGCAAAGGTACATTCAATGTCAGATTTAATGTCGGTTTTCCAAGTCTGTTGGGTAATTTCATCAAATTGAAGCAATAATGTCTTTTCTAATTGTTTTAAAAACACCATTTTCATGAAACGGTCAAAAAAGTTCAGTGGGATTTCCCCTTTATCTGTAGGGAATAACGCCGAAGCACTTCCAACAAAGAGCAAGAAATTATCCATAATTGCACCCATATTGAACACATTTGGTGGAACCAAAAGACTCTTTTGGTTACTGGTTGTTTCATTTTCAATATACACCGTATCATCGAAACCGATAATATCTGTCCGCTTCTTATTCTGGAAAAGTTCCGTTAAAGCATCTTCAAAAACAACGGAGGATTTCAAAGTACCCTTTTCTCCTAGATTCAACTTTGCGAATTGAAACAAGGGTTCAGATTGATTGAACATATCATCATTAATTGATTTCGTAAATGGTGTTCTGACATTCTTCAAGGTTTCATCCTGTTCAACCTCTCCGGAATATTTCTTGTCAACAATATACGTGTAAATGATATCTCCAATGTTCTTTTCCACCCTGTTCCAAACTGTTTCCAAGGTGTATTCCGAATTACTCAATTTGACAACACCTCTAATAGCACTATGGTTTTGTAGTACATAAATACATTTTCTGAACAATGATGAGAAAAACTCTTGCAACACATAAGCACTTGTGTTACTGATTAAGAATGAGTCAGAATCAAACAATTCATTCTGCTTTGTTGTTGAAATAGGTTGCTGGCACAATTCTATTTGTTCCGGATATTTATGTCTTATTTCATCAATTGTATTAGAGACAAGTTGTTTCATTTCACCACCTATTTGTGATTCCAATGCCGCTAATCCTTCATCAAGTTTGTTTAATTTCTTCAACACCTGCAGGTCATTTCTCAAAGTTTGAAATCTATGTGTATTATCACCAGGGGACACACCGTATGAATCATCATGAAGCTCCTTCAAAAATTGTGACACAGGAGTATTGATAACAAATGAGATATCTTCAATATCTGTAGATGATAAAGAAAACAATTCCTCTTTCAATTCTTCATCATACGAGTTATTAGGATCATTATCGTCCACTTTAAGATATATTATATTGTTCATATCCTCGACTATCAACTCAAACAATGTTTGCACCTGGGACTGTAATACCTGTTGAGTGGACGCTAGAGCTGGAATTTGCCATAAATTGAACTTATCTGCATTTGTCAATGACTTGGAGATAATTTCCTGTGCATGATTAAAGTCCTTAGACTTTATATGAGAATCAATGATCTCCGAGCTCTCTCTCAAATGACCAATACTGTCTAAAATTTCGATTGCTTCACCATATTGCATATTCTTGTAATTTAATTCACTCATCAAGCCGATACGATTGTTAACTATTTTATTGACATCCTTTAATTGTCCTCTGATGTTGGATAATGTGGTTTGTGATTCCGCTAATGATGAAACAGCTAATCCGTATGATCCAATGGAATCATTGAAGGCCATGTAGTTATCATTGACAGCCTTTTTCAATATATTAGCGAAGGAATCCTTTAAATTCACAAAATCCGGATATCTATGTGCTAAACCAACAGATGAATTATCCAATAATAGTAGTGCAATCTCTAGTGGATTACAATCGGGTTGAAGTAAACTTGGCCAATCATCCTTTATATTATCAAGAACCCTTGATAATTGATTCGACATATCCGGTTGATCCTGTGTGTGATTTATTAAGGAAGATTGTTCAAAGGAATGATACTGATAATATCAATTAATAACAACTGATTAATAAATGATGAACAGCAATTGTATAGAAGTGGGAATCGACAGAGAGTGGGATATTTCTGATTTCATTTCATCTTTTCGTATACACATAAATAACAGATTGTACCTTTCGTCTCTCTCTTTGCCTGTCTTTTTTTTTCTCTAAACGCGCACTACTTAACATCTTGCACAGCCTATTTATCTATCTATTTATCTATTTATCTATATATATATATTTGGTTATATACATTGTTTTTAAATCTCTATCTTAGTAATAAATAAATATATATATATATATATATGTAGGTACATTAGTATTATGCAAAAGGATGTCTATTTTCGGTAGGATCTATTTTAAATATATGGTCAGGGTTTAAAATTCCCTTCTTATCCAATGCAAATTTCACTGTTCTCATCAAGTCAATGGTATCTTCACCCAATTCCAATGTTAAGAGTTCTCTTTTATCACTGACACCAATACCATGTTCACCAGAGACAGTACCTTCCAACTCAATGGCAGTTTTGGACATATCATTAATGATTTCATGGGCGACTGCAAACTGCTCGGGGTCGAAAATAACTAAAACATGCAAATTACCATCACCGGCATGTCCAGCTGCGGTAGCTAGTAAGCCTGCATCGTATAATTTGGTCATAGTTCTTGTCATTAAATCAGGTAACTTTGAAACAGGAACACAAACATCTGTAGGCAAGATAATTGCATTGGGCTTGACCTTTTTCGCCCAATTCAAAGAGTTCCACAATAAAGTCTTTCTAACTCTCCAAATTTCTTCTCTTGACTCCTCATCCTTGGCAACTTCAATGTTAAAACCTTTGTTCTTTTTAGCTAATTCTACAACACTCTTTAAAGTTTCTGTTAAGGAACTATCATTGGGAGCACTCAATTTAATCAATAGTAAATGATCTGAGGCCCATGTTCTGTCACCACCAGTGCCCATCTCAGAAATAGCAGTCATCTGTTTGTCATCCATAAATTCAATGGCATTACAACTGATACCCTTTTTGAATAAATCACTGACTGTTCTGGTAGCATCACCAATTTCCTTGAAATTCATCAATGTGATAACTTCATTCTGTGGTTTAACATGAAGTTTCAAGGTGGCCCCAACAATAATACCTAAAGTACCCTCTGAACCGATGAACAAATTGGTTAAATTATACCCGTTAGATGACTTTCTAGGTCTGTTTCTGGTCTTAATGATAGTACCATCAGCTAACACCACTGTCAATGATAAAACATTATCCTTTGCAGCACCAAATCTAACAGCATTCGTACCCGAGGCATTGGTGGCCAGGATACCACCAATCATGGCACCAGGACCAGGATCAGGTCCAAACATCAATCCATGAGGGAGTAGGTATTCATTCAAATCCTGCCATCCAACACCAGGTTGAACAACAACATCCAGATCTTCCTCGTGCAATTCTAAAATCTTATCCATTTTGCTCAAGTCTAACGATATTCCTCTTCTAGTTGGAATGTAATGACCTTCAATTGAAGTTCCACCAGAAACTGCAACGATTGGGATAGCCAACTCGTAACAGACCTTGACAATTTCCGAAACTTCTTCAATTGTATTTGGATACACTATAGAATAAGGAGTTTCATCTGACTTGGAAGGAACAAAATTTGAAGGATCATTAGAGTGGTTTTTAAGTTCACCTGGAGACTCAGTAATTTGGGATGGATCAACAATCTTGGAGATTCTAGCTATACCAGCTTTGACTGCTTCCTCATCAGCAAACTGAAGTGGTTTCAGATCTGATAATTTTGTGGTTGATGCTGTTTCTTTATTAGTAGATGAGCCCAGTAAACTTGATCCATAGTAACCTAACACACCACTAACTAGGGAAATGGCTCCAACTTTAGGGATTGAAAATGCAGATTTTTGGTTTTTCGAAGTTGAGGAAACAAATCTTACACTCTTGCAGTTTCTTCCAATGGCTCTAGAAGCAAACCTCAATTCGTGTCTAAATGCAAACATATCAATGGGCACTATTATTGATGTTTCTATACTTCAAAGAGTTTCTTGAATAACAATTACCTTCTCTTTCCCCCAAGAACTTATAAAGGGTAAACAAGTTCTCCCAAAGATCTCCAACTTTTCATAAAAAGATTCGTCGGATAAAACCCGCACGCTCATTTATTTTTCAGCACCTTACGTAAAAAAAGTATATTATTAAGTAGAACATATATAAAGTGATGAAAGACGTAGACACCATAATAGATAGATATTAGTAAAGCAAGAAGATGAAAATACCAGTAAAATAAATAAATAATGAGAAAAAAAATATGTATAATTAGAATTGGGAATTGTTCCTTTTTTTTCAGTTGATCGGGCTTTTTATCACCCTGCTTATGCTGCACCAGCAGTACCACCAATGACTGTATTAAACGTGGTAGCCTGGGAACCACTTCTGACAATTTTATTACCCTCTGCATCATTATCAATAGGGACAGATTTATTTTCGATTCTCTGTTGTTTCCAGAACAAATCCTCGGACCCACCCAAAACACCGATCCTCATAGTTGCCAGGAGATTACGGGCTGCATTAGAGTGTTGGTAAACAGCACCATTGAAGGCTGTTGTACAATCCTTTCCATGTGCAGCCTTAATCAATGGCAACCCACCGGGATGGTCCTTAGCAAAGGGAGTGATATCATGAATGATACCAGAGACGACAACAATGTATCTTCCCTCAGAGTTTTGCGCCAGCCTTTTGAATTCCCTCGCTGAGAAAACAGGCAAACGTTCAATTGGGATACCCCAATTTAACTGAGATCTTTTGTTATCTATTAATTTTTGCTGTTGTTGAACATATGATTTGGCAATTATCGAGGAGGATGCCCTTTTAAGATCGGTGACGATGCCCACAAGCTGCAGGAATCTGATAACCCATTTCACTGGATCAAAATCATACCATTCACAGCCGTTTCTATAATCCATTGGAAATTCATGGTGGAAGTTTTGATTTCCCTCACCGAGAGTGATTAAGCTCAACAAGTAATTGTTTTTTGGTGATTTTGTGTCATTGTATGGTCTAGTTCCCAAAGTATGACCAAAGGAATTAATGGAAAAAACAGCCTGTTGTACAAGTATCACTTTTAAAAATCCAGCATACAGCAACCCACCCGAGTAATCGTTCCAGAACCAACCACTTATCACACTAGGTAATATTAAACCAAACACCAAGAATAATGAAAAATAGTTTTCCAGTTGCCATTTAACGACATTTTCATTTGGAAGTTCATCCAATTTACTTTCTTTTATAGTATTGGCAACCTTCTGATTATGGATTAAAACCATCCACCCTAGATGGCTAAACAAAAACCCCCTTCTTATATTGTGTGGATCCTTGTCAGTGGTATCACAATATCGATGGTGGGCTCTATGAGAAGCACACCAATTCTTTGCCGATGTGATCCCCCCACCACAGCTTAAAGCTGATAAAGCATACACAATTCTTTCATTTTCGATATTAAAAGAGTGGTGAGACCAATAACGGTGGTATAGTAAATTGATAGATAGTAAAGTGATGCAATAATTCAACACAGCGAATAATAGTGTAGGTTTTGTAAGTTTAACATTGCATACTATAATGGCAATGATGCCAATGAATGGAATTATGATAACAGAGATGGAATTCTTCCAATGGATGTGTTTATACCAGTTTCGTATCGTCCATGATCTTTCCGTGATGTGCCTTCTGATTCTTGTGGATGCATTGTTACTTACACTTTGAATCTTATGTTTTGTCTTTGGTGCTCTCTTTCTGATTTTAACCACTTCCCTGTCATCCCTTGTTGAGACATCATCTGATTTGTCGGGAGCTAGTGTTGGGGTTGGGATGCTTATATTATATTTAAGAAGTTCCTCAGTAGGATATTCGGCCTCAGGAATATTCATCTTGATTAAAACCGTGACACAATAATGTGAAATGCCTAAGACAGTTTTGGTCGAATAATAGCCAGATCAAGAGAAGTCGTAGTTTGGTAATCTGAATAAATACATAGCTATTTTTTTATGTTGGGTACATTTTACTTACCTGGTCTGAAGATTAAAAAAATTCGATTTCCCGCTCACATCATTTTTTTTTTGTGTGGTAATCGCCGTGTATGAATATATATACACCATACTGGCAACTTTACATTGATGTATAACACAGTTGAAGATTAAGAGAGATAAATCTGAAAATGACGATACCATTGTTGTTTTTAAAAAGAAACAGCAGTATAAAGTTTATTTTTTTGCTTCTTCAGGAAAGGGAGAGACGGAAGAGAATGAAAACCAAAAAGTTTTTTTAAGAATACGTTAAAAAAAGAGAGAAAGATAGAGATAGATTAATAGATAACAGATATATTAAAAATGTATAATGTGTGATGGATGTATTTAAGCCTTTGAAGAGATATTGATATGCAATTCAGGCTTTGGAGATGTGACAGCTCCAACCAATAATTTAATCACATCACTCTTCTTAGCAGCAGCAGTCTTCTTGATACTTTCTAATTCAGATTGCACTTGCTTATCAGCATCATCTTCTAATTGCTTGTTAGAACCTAAGAATTCTTGTTCAAATTTCTTTAATTCTCCATCCTTCTTGGACTTGTAGGTAGTAATTTCCGATTGAGCATCAGACTTAGCAGCCTTCAACTTTTGAGCACGGTCTATATTAAAATTCATAACGGGTTTTTTTTTAAGGTTGTTGTTAGTATTGTCAATTCCACTTTATTATTATTATCATAATATTTATCTTGATAGATAATTGGTTAAAATATCAAATATAATTGTACTTACATTGTCTAGCCTTGGAAACGATTTCTTGAGCATCCTTTTCGGTCTATAATAAAGAAAAAAAAAAAAGTTAACAAAATAACATAATGATTATGCCATTTATTAGTGTGAATGTTAGTAATTGAATCCTCAAATATATTTCCATTTCTGAATGGAAGTCTTTATAGGGTCAGAGTCAATACTTTTAGACAACGTCCCTTATAGATCCCCCCCTGAATGGAATTGAATTGAATTGAATCAAATTGGGTTGGATACAAATGTAATTAACTCATATGATTGATTAAAGTTAACATACTTTTAATAAACTTTGGATACCTGACTATTTCAATAAAAACACAACACATATAGATGATTGTCATGTAGAATAAATGTTAGTATTATTATTTTCTAAATGAAATGAACAGAACATAGAACATGGTTCTATGATGAAACATAACTTGGAGTTTTTCCAAGTTCGTCAATCAACAACAATTGATCATTATAAGAACATACCATTTTGTGTATTTGATTTATAAGACGTGAATAATTAATCTGTAGTACACATAAACCAGTTGCAATAGTATGTGTATATTTGATAAAGTGGTTGTTCCTTTTTTTTATGTTGCAACTCATTATTATTCTCTCTCTCTCTCTGTCTCTCTCCAAAGGCAGCCAACACTTTAATTGACACGCAAACTTGAAATGACAGATTTATTTTTACTGTGGAGCATCATGTTTTTACTAATTGACTAATACTATTTAATAGTCTTTATATATATATTATTATATAGGAAATAATGATTAGAATCAAAAGAGAAATACTAGTAAAAAATATATTATGATCTAACCATTGTGTCTTTTGATCAAAGAACTTTGATTGCGTGAAATCCCACGATCAACCACACTAAACAAGAAATCTTTAGGATAATCATGCTTATCAATCAAATGTAATCTTCTCTTCTTATGAGATTTGAACATTCTATCACAGGTAGAAACGAAACATCGGTACACGGGTTCTTCTCTTTCCAATCGTATCTGAAAAAATGGATCGTGGTTCTCAGAGATGTGGATGTTCAGTAACGTTTCATTCGGAAAGTTTTTACCGCAAGTGATACAATTATTTGTATGTTGACTTTGATAGTGGATTTCAAAGCTGATTTGATCTTCAAAATACAATGGCTTGATGGAACAAAAAGGTGGCAATGAACAAACAACTTGTCCTGGATGCTGCAATTGATTTTGATTTTGATATCGCTGTGGTAGTGAAATTCTACCCGTACTGTTATTTTCCTCTGTTACAGATTCGTCATCACTATCTAGTTTTCTTTTGGTGGACATGGAATCATAGGATTGTGTTACCGATCATTTGGTTAACAGATGTGTATAATTATTATAACAAGAACTGTTAGCAAAGAGTTGAAAGAGCATACATACATTCTTCATACATGATGTTTAAAAAAAAATGTTTATTATAATAATCCACTTTTCATTGTCGCTTAATATATTTTTGCTGTAACATGCATATCAATCTAGTTCATCTATACATATATATATATGGACTTTTTTCATGTAGCCATTGAACAAAATAGTTATTGAAAAAGACCAATATGTCTAGTAAAAGAAGCTCTTCATTGGGTCCTGCTCCATACCCAGCAGCATTGATGCCAAAAAAGCAAAAAATTAAAGAGAAGGATCCGACACAATCAAACCCATCATCTCATACCATCCAAGATCCAATAAACAGACGAATTAAAGAGGGAAATGCGAAAAATGAGGGCTATGTTCAAGGACCCTTAGATCCAGTGTTTGGTCAAAGACGGGCATTTCCAATATCTATCGATTTAAACAGTATTGACCCCAGTAAGGAACCCCAGGATGTCAATGAGTATTTGGCTTTAGTCAGGCTTGAAGCCCATCAATGCGATATAAAGGTGCTTGAAAACGATAAACCAGAAGAAGATGAAGATGCAGATGAAGACTATGATGATGGTTGTTATTTCCGTATATCAGATAACATCGACACCGAGAAAACTAATGAATCAGATAGTGATAAAGAAATATTTCTTCAGAATTATCAAAAAGAAAGAGACAGATATCAAACTTATAGAAGCACATTGACTGAGCTAGATGCCATAGATTTGCCCACCACTCAAAAGGAATGGAAGGTATTTATATTCAATAACCAACCCACAGATGATCTAATAGCACAGATAATAGAAGAGGATGAACATATTAAACTGATCGTTTACTTTACAAAATGGTTGAATACAGACGTGGATGGAAATTTTGAGCTCTGGATGTTTAAGATTTTAGAGGCCATAGATGATTTACTGGATGCAGCCAATTTATCTGTTCTTCGATCTCTTGGAAAAAAGGCTAATAAACAACTAGGAAATTCTCTTGATCAAAGGAACACCGATATCATGACCAGGTTACTATTTATCATTGGAGAATTCTACGGTCAACACGATTTAGTGTACAAGGGTAATGTATAATTAATGGAAAGGTAACTTTATAGATATTTTTAGAAATGTAAAATTTAGAGAAAGAAAAAAAACACAAGAGTTTAAAAGAAAAACACAAGTAGTAAGAATACAAATAGTTAAATGATCAAATAAGGAGAAAATATGGGTTTTTTTTCCTAATTAGTAGGTTGTTTATTTAAGACTTAATAGCTTGACATCAAAAGTTAACTCAGAGTTAGCTGGGATACCAGGTAGCTTTTGGCTACCGTAAGCCATTGGTGGTGGAATGACAATTCTTCTTTCACCACCGACAGCCATACCAGCAACACCGACATCCCAACCCTTGATAACTTCACCCTTACCTAAACCGAAGATAAATGGCTTACCAGAGGTATTCTTATCAAAGACCTTACCGGACTTTAACTTACCAATGTATCTAACACCAACCTTTTGTCCCTTCTTAGCAACTGGACCACTACCAACAGTTCTGTCTTCAACAACGACACCACCTGGTAAGGTTTTGGTTTGGAACTTCTTCTCTTCCTTCTTTGGGGAAGTTGTTGGGCCTTGTTCTAATTCCTTGTTGAACTTGACACCCTTTTCCTTAGTGTCCTTTTTTTCCTTCTTTTCCTTCTTGGACTTCTTCTTTGGCTTTTCTTCTTCCTTTTCTTCCTCTTCTTCTTCTTCGGCAGCTCTCTTCTTGGACTTCTTTTCATTTTCAACCAATTCTTCAATCTTACCTTCGACATCATCGACATCTTCTAACAAATCTAAATCGTAATCTTCACCATCAATGATTTCATCTTCATCAGGGGTTAGATCGTAATCATCGTCGTCTTCGTCATCATCTTCATCATCATCATCGGAAGCAACGTCATAGTAGTCATCATTTTCGTCATCGTATGGATGTTCAACGTAGTTACCAGTCAAGTGAATTGGGTAGGAACCAGTGACAACAAAGAAAACTTCTTCATCTGGTTGAATAGTCAAGTCTAAAGTTTGTTGGAATTGAACCTTTGGTGATAAAGTACATAGAACGAATTCTTCAACTGAATCATCATCGAGGTCATCGTCATCTTCATCATCTTCATCATCTTCATCGTCATCTTCGTCGTCTTCATCTTTGTCCTCACCATTAGCTTCTGCTTCTTCTTCGGCCTTTTCAACAGCATTCAACAATTCCTTGATCTTTTCTTCGGCTTCTCTTTCTTCTTCTTCGTTTAATTCTTCGTCATCTTCGTCATCCTCATCGTCCTCATCTTCATCATCTTCATAGTAGTCATCTTCATCGGAATCATCAAATTCGTCAGGACTAATGACTCTCTTTAAGATTCTCAAAGTTGATGGTTCTTCCTTGTCATCGACAGCATCAGGATCAACAGCAGCCAAGGTTAATCTAACAGTAACTGGGAAATCTTCAGTGACACAAGGTTCTGGAGCAAACGGTTGCAAGTTTAAGTTGTATGAGGAAATTGGTAATAAGCCAGACATTTTATAATATATTATAAGATTGAGTTTATAGAATAAGACAATATATTCAAACTTGATCAATTGGTGTAAATCTTCAACTCTTCTGAATCCTGAAAACTATAGGATTCCACTAAATTATATGTAAAATTTGAACTTCTTTTTTTTTTTTTTGAAAAAGAAAAAAAAAAAAATTTACAAAAAAATTTATTGTGCGGCTTATTATAATTAACGTTTCTTTTTTTTTTCTCTCTTCACATGTGGTAATCTATATCTATTACTAACTTATTATCTGGCCTTTAGGTACCTATCTACCTTGTTATTGTATATATTTAATATTATACGACAAGGATTGAAAAAAAGGAGTTTAAAGTATGATCTATAAATGAAATAATTACATTAAAGGGAATTTATACAATCCAATTAATGACACACTCTTAAAGTTCAAAAAAGATTTCAGTTGATTTCAGTGTGTTTGGTTAGAAACATAGAGTAGTTTACACATAGTAACTAATTTCTTAACAATTATAGATCAACAGAATAAATAGAGAAGTTACAGTAAATACGGTTTTACAGCTTGATATGTTATTTGAAAACTTTGAAAATTAAAAAGAGCAATATATATAGAATATGTAATATGGCTTTTTTATGAGAGGGGAGGGGGGGGGGGGGGGGTTTGGTGTAGTTGAATTTTTCATAAATGTCATAATGATTGTGATGATATTATAATATTAGAGCATTTAGAAAACCATGGAGTGTGGTTTGTCACCAGACTTTAAGGAGAATGAAGAAGATAAGTATTGTTTTAATAATGGGGTCTTCTTGATTTCAGCAATTAAAGCCTTGTCAACGGTCTTTTGGTCAGCAACTCTTTCAGCCTTAACTTCCTTCTTGGCAGCACCTTCACCAAAGAATTCCTTTTCGGACTTGGATGACTTCTTGGTAATCTTTTCTCTAGCAAAGTAAGCAACGTCAAACTTGGCCAATTCTAAGGATGAAACATCAACCTTGGTTTGGGTAGCAATGGCGTATCTAGCGTTAACTCTTCTTAATGGAACACCGTTAACCTTGAATGGACCGGAGACCAATAAAGTGTTATCTTCTAAGTTCTTTAAGTAAACAACTCTCTTACCTCTGAATCTACCAGCCAATAAGATTAAGACAGTACCTGGAACTAAGGTTGATCTTAATTTTTGTGGTCTGGCAGTCTTTCTAGTTTGCTTTGGAACTGGAACTTGTTCAGCTGGGTACCACTTTTGGTTCTAAAATAATAAATAGGATGAAATATAATGTTAGTATAATTATTCATTTGTTGAAAACATAAATCATTTTCTTAATGATTGGTTTTTAAAGAGACTGGAACCCCTTAGTTAAGTTTGAACACAATAAATATAATATATTATTAGAAGGGTAAAACTGAAATTCTAGATCTGGTTATTTTCATGGGGACAAAGAGTACTTCATTGAATGACTTCTTTGAATTTAAACTGAGTGTATATAATACATTTCTTTATCAAATGGTTTTGAATTAATATGTAATGCTTTTTTGTTGTTGTTTATAATCAGATTCTATATATCCTGTAAATCAATGTCAAATCAAAATGTGGAAATGATTATTATCTTGTTTTAACAAGTACACCATATTCCATATTCGATTTGAATCACTAATATAGTTGTCTTTTCTACTATTTTGTATTGTAACGCTTTAATATGATTCTTTTGAGATATTCTTGTTGACTCCATCACATGAGATACACTATACCCAACTTTATTGTATATAGGTAATATGATTTCGAATAATAATAGTAATAATTCATTCAAGTTTTCATTGATACTGATTTAGTTTAATACTATTCTGAATACATATTTGATTCATCTCAAGTTTTATAATGTTGATATAATGGTGGTAATGTTCTTATGCTATTATTTTTCAGGTTCATTTTCATTTTTCTTCAAATATCTCAGACTTTGTTCAATATTATATTTAATATGTGTTCAATACCGTAAGGTGGCTCATTTGCTCCTGTTGTTATCACTTACAGCAACCATTTTGTATGTTATATATGTTGTTATAGGTAGACTTGCAAAGTAGTTGTCTTTTAGAGAGAGAGACTAAAAAGGTTTCTTCTTTTGAATTTGATAAACCTATTCAACTTCAAGAGAGAACTGAGAGCTGCTAAGGTAAATTTTTCACAGTGAGCGAGCGAGCGAAAAGCGGGAAGCGGTCGTGCAACAAACCAAAACTGTTTAGCGCTTACCTACCAAAAAAAAACCCAACTACTCCACACACACACACACACACACTCGAAATATTTGGCAGATGAGCAGTGTCACTAATCTGCCTGTCTTTAATAGATTCACACCTCGCACCATTAAGATAATCACAGTCACAAAATTGGTATAGTCGATCGACGTAAAGCTGAGTCTATCATAGATTTTGGGTTTAAGCATATAAACTGATGTAATGCTACCATTTCTCATGACTGACTAGAGGGGAATATGGTGGCATAATTACTTATTAGAATGATAGCGAGAGTACTTATTATCCCTATAAATTTACACTAGTGGAATGATACTGTTAAGGCATATTGCAGTATTAAAGAAGTGTGTATTTAAAAGTAAAAAAAACCTAATATACAGAACAATTACACAGGAGAAAAAAAAAAGAGAAGCCCAAGAATAAGTAAAAAGTAATAGCAGTATGAATGTATATAAATGTATAAATGTAAAAATTAATAAATTAATAAATTAATATAATTGGTGGCTCAATTACCATGTTTGAAATTACAAAATTCCAACAGAGGGATCACCAATAAAGGTGCTCATATCATAATCAATCGTAGTTCTATCGTTACCAACAAACAATTCACTCCAAAACTCATCATTTAATGCAAAACATTGGTAATCAATGTTGTTAGGGTCTAGGAGATTTGTATTATCCCCCTTTGGACCAGACACAGGAAAATCACCGCTGTGCCCATTCATCTGATTATTGGCACCATTAAATGTTCCCGGCACATCTGTTTGGTTCAACAATGCAGAGAAATCCATGTTTTTGGTTGGCCTTTGAACACCCACCATTCTTGGGGGCGGAAATTGAACGGTTCGTTGTTGGTGTTGTTGATATTGTTGTTGTTGGTGCTGTTGGTGCTGTTGTTGTTGATATTGCTGTTGATGTTGCTGTTGATGTTGCTGTTGAGATTGATTATGTGCAAAAACTGTTTGTTGAGAAGGTATTGAATGAGAATGAGAACCAGTATTAACAGTATTCTGTCCATAGAATGAAGGGCTAGGAGTGGCTGGATCCACATTACTGGAATTGGAAACAGGGACAATAGGATACTGTAAATGAGGGGCGATATAACCTGTTACAGAGTTCTTCTGCACCGTAGGTGATGTGAAACTTAAAACGGGAGCCTGAGTAGAATTTCTATGATCAACCATTGAGGATACATCGACAACAGGGGAAGTGGAAAAGCTCGTATCTGTTTGAGCGACATCATTACCACTAGCACCACTTTTTCCAGCATTCATTTGTTTGTATGCCACTAACCATTGATTCAAACACGTATGAGTGAATAGACTCAACACTAATCTCATCTTCCCCAAGAAATGGTTTTTAGGGTACTTTTGAGTGGCATCATAGATACAGACAGTTAAATCCTTAATAACTGTCATAGCACCATCCGTGACATAACTGGTCTTCTCTAGATGGGGTAAGGTTAGGGTTAAGTAACGGATTCTAAGCAACAATCCAGAGGTGTAAAGTATTCTTGCAGAGTGGAAAAGGGGATTAACTGCAATTGTATCCAAGTCTAATTTAAGAAAGTGTTTCATTGATAGAATACACGATTCAGAGATTTGTGTCACAGAATGAAGGAAAAACTCGTAATTATGCGGTTCTTCCAGAAATTCAATTGATTCACTACTAGCAGATGCCACACTATGGATAATAGGCTCATATAGATATGCCTGCACAGAGAATAAATAAGCCATAAGAGCATGGTAATCTGAGGCATTGTTTCTGGTTCTGATACCAATCTGTTGTTTTAACGAGTTTAAGCGACGTTGGAATTCATTCATCATATTCTTATATCTTGTACCAGAAAGCTCCAGCGTACTGATAAGTTCATTAGGAGAGTGTAGAGTGAAATGAATTCTTTCCAATATATGACTCACTCTAGCGTAAAGTGATATCAAACTATAGCTTCTCTCATCTGTTTCCTCCAACAGAAAACACGACTGGTTTAAAAAGTCATTCCATTGCACAGGGATTCTTCTACGTAGTAAAAGTGATATTGACACAGTCATCAAGTAAACAACCAACACAAGGGACTTCATCTCTATCGTTTGTGAATCAGCAGATAGTGCGGCTCTCTTAACTGCACCTTCTTCTCTACTGTAGAAGAAATATGGTCTTCCTGTTAGACCCAAATCGTTGGTCATTAGCGAGCAAAGTTGAATGTACATATGATATCTTCTGTGTTGAAACAATTCTGGTGGAATGTACCAAATACAGTACAACAACATTGATTTTAATAATTGCACTGTTTTACTACCAATGACTAAAACATCCATTGCTAATGCTTGAGAAATGGAACTTTCTAAACGAAGTTGAATATCTATCGATGGTTCAGTGTCAACTATTGTAGCGATGTAACAGATGATATTCAACAACAGTGGTTTGTTTTGTCTCAAGTAGTCGATGTTCATATTATCAGGGAGACGAACAAACGGGAAATGAACATATATTTTAGTTAAAAACAATTGAATCATTCTTTTGCATTGTTCATCTGTAAGTCCAATTTTGAAAACCATGTCATGATTGAGTAGGTCCAACTTTTCACTGGATAAACCTATTCTCTTTTCAGAAACATTTAAGATATTAGATGAGGTTAAAATAGCTGCTGTTTGATTCAACACTTTTAAAAAGGCCATTTCTCTTTCAAATCTAGATGATCTTGATTCCCCGACAGGAGGGTCATTGTCACCGTCCTTATCCCTTGGTGGAAGAGTGTTGTCATTTAAGGAATCGACTGTTGCAACTGATGCAGGCCCTGCTTCTCCTTCACCAGAATCAGTACTAGTGGTACTTTTTATATTCTTGGATTCCATAATTCTATTTTGACGTGCTATTATATCATCTTTGTTACTGATTTGTGTTTTCAGATACTCTAATTGCTGTTCCAACAATTTCAACTGAGACTTTGTGGAGATAACTGGAGTTGGTTTCTTCTTTCTGGCATTGGCAAAGTCAAACTCACAAACCTTCTTACCCTTTTCACATCTGATACATATACCAAACTGTTCCTTTGGATCCACGGGAACACATTTAACCTTCAAGGAGTGGCATGCCTTACATGCGATGGCTCTTCTTCTAGAGTATTTTTTCGCAGGCTCTGGCCCTAATGATTGTGGGGTTGGATCTGGGGTCTCTGAGTTCGCTTGTTGATTGCTGTTGCTGCTGTTGTCAGATTCATCTGTTTCTAAAGGACGTTTCAATGAATCCATCTGTTTCTATATATATGTATGTATATATATCAAATAATGAATGAAATGCTTTTAAACAAATATCTATATTTACAGTGCCCCAGTATTTCTAACTAAAACCCGGGGATGAATTGATTTGGCATCAATAATAGATAATAAAAAAAAATGCTAAGAGATATGAAGCATCGGCATACGGTCAAAATCCTGTTTTAATATACAACTACCTAAATATTATTTTGAGGAATCGGGCCGATCAATTCGCCACACATACTCCAGCCACATTAACAGATCGGTCTGCTCAGCCACACTCGAAAAATAGCTGCTAATTAATTCTGTGTGAGAGAGACAGAGACAGAGAGAGAGAGTTCGCGCCAATATAATCTATCACATATATTATATATAGCGAGAGAGATACTCACTATATAAATTATTATTATTATTATTATTACTATAATTATTGTATTATATAATAAATTAATAATAATTTCAATTTTCAAAGGAGGAATTAACAACTGGCTAGATTAAAGGATTTGACCCCTACACAGATAAAGGTTATATACATTACAAAGATCTTCTAATACACTTTTACTACTCATCAAATATTTTTTTGTGTGTGTACCTTCAAGAATACGAAACATACATTATATACATTTCTTCTACCAATGGATAATTTAGGAAAGGGTTTGAACAACTTATCTCTTTATGAAGTTAAGGCTTATGTTCGTAAGGCGCAAAATGCTGTGTTGAACCTGAGTGACGTTGAAGCAAAGGTTAGAGAAGCCACAAACAACGAACCTTGGGGTGCTTCATCTTCACTGATGGCTGAAATTGCCAGAGGCACCTTTAATTACAGGGACAGGGAGGAGATTTGTTCTATGATCTTTAGAAGATTTACCGAAAAATCGGCCCATGAGTGGAGACAAATATACAAGGCTCTACAATTAGAAGAATACTTGGTCAAGAATGGATCAGAGAGATTCGTCGATGATGCCAGAGCTAATGTCAATTTGGTTTCAATGTTAAAATCTTTCCATTACACCGACTCGAAGGGTGTCGATCAAGGTATCAATGTTAGAAATAGAGCCAGAGAATTAACCACATTATTAAACGATGAAGCTAAAATCAGACAAGAAAGAAAGAAGGCTAAGGACAATGCAAAGAAATTCGGCGGTGTCTCATCCAATTCATACTCTTCTAGTGGCAACTCTTCTAGTAGATACAGTAGCCGTTCTGGAGGTGCTGGTTCATCCAGTGCCGATTTTGATGATGACGCTGGATATTCCGGAAGAGTCTTTGGTGATGGTGGTGTTTATGGTCAAAGATTTGAACAACAACAAGCCACTTCTGCATCCCAAAGATTTGAAGAATATGATGTTGAATCCCATTCAACAGATAAAACCAGCAAACCATCTGTTAAAACTTCCAAGGTTTCTGCTCATTCTACAACCACAGCAGCTGCACAGCCTGCTGTTGATTTATTCTCCCTTGACGTTGAACAACCTGCTAGTAATAGCAAGAACATTAATAATGACGACGAAGATGATGATGAATTTGATGACTTTATAACAGCAGAGGCAACTCCAGCTTCAGCTCAGCCGGCTGCCCCATCAAACAACCTAGCTGACTTGTTGAGCTCTGCATACGCTCCAACTCAAACTCAAACTCAACAGCCTCAAATACAACAACAACAACAACAACAACAAACACAATCTGCTTTCCAAACCACTCCATCTTATTCCACCCCTGCTGTTACTCAAGCCAAGAAACCTGACCTTTTTGGATCTTTGTTAGTTTCAGCAAAGAGTAAAGCTCACACTACCTCCACCACTACTAATAAACCAACAACCACTAGTACTGCCAACGATGATTTATTCGGATCATTTGCATCTACTACTACTACATCTAAACCAACTACTCAAACCCAACCAGCCAATCCTGCTGCTTCTGGTTCAAACGAAGTTGTTGACTTGCTATCCTTTTAAAAAAAACACACACACTCACATACAAGCTTGTTGTTATTAATATTATAGTATCTTATAAGTATTTTGTTTTTCACTTTTTTTTTACTTTCTTTGTAAATCCTTGCATATTCTAATTTTCTTTTTTGTCGTTCAAGTATACATATAAGGATCGTTATTTTGGTTTTTTTCATCTTATTATTCTTCTACTACTACTACTACTATTATTATTACTATTATTATTATCTTTTTTTATCTTTTACATCTAATCGTCTTTTTTTCCAACTTTCTTCCTGCTTTCTTTATCTGAAGTTTTGTTTTGTACATTTCTACGAACCTGCATGTAAAGAAATGCATGACTCTTTACCATTTTCCTTATTTGTTTCACTATTTTTTAGATGGCTTCCTTTATATTTTTATTTTATTAATTCTATACAATAAATAGCTTAAATTCAAAAAGGTTATACAGTCAAATCAGTTATAAATTCTCTTCCATTAATGGACTAATATAAACTTCAATCAATAAAATAACTTCATGAAAAATGTAATTCTTTTCAATGAACTAAAAGAGAAGATGATTATATATATATTATATATATTTAAAATTGTGTAGTTGTAATAAGTGAATGATTTTTAGGGGGTATCCCAACATCCATCCACGAAGGATCCCTTTTTGAAACGAAGCAAGACTTTGCCGGAAAAAAAAAGGGCGAAAGTGCTCATAACCCATACCAAAATTTAGACTTGGATCATTTAGATAACAAATTTAACGTGTAATCTACTATATTTATGATTTTCACTTCCACAAACAGATCCACTTGTTCATCACTTAGATACTTGATATACATACATATATATATATATAAGTGTATAGAAAGTGGAGATATATATATAGATATTTACAATGGCAATATACTCATTTTGGATATATGATAGACACTGCAACTGCATATACAGCAGAGAGTACACGCAAAGTCAATCATCAACATCAACTTCTACACTAAACAGCCAATCAACCACACAAATAATATCACCAAGTAATTCCACACAGCAGCTACCGAGTCAGTCAGTCAATTTGTTAAGTCAGAATAGAAACATGCCACAGAAGGTTGCCCCTGCAGATAGTTTAATAAATAAAGGTTTGATCAATGTCAATAATGAAAACCATTTGTCAAAGTTGTTATT
Organism: Ambrosiozyma vanderkliftii; assembly: GCA_003705225.2. Lineage (NCBI taxonomy): Eukaryota > Fungi > Ascomycota > Pichiomycetes > Pichiales > Pichiaceae > Ambrosiozyma > Ambrosiozyma vanderkliftii. The sequence goes on from PPHW02000028.1 coordinate 114,163, forward strand.
CGGTACAATGTTTTCTCTTCGTAAGATATCCAGTTCACTAGCACAACCAAATAACAATAACAGCAGTAGCAACAATGGCAAGGTCCATGGAAGAGAAACAAATTTCCAAGGTACATCATTATTAAAAGGGAATTCATTGAAATCATTTCAAACATTAAACTACAAATGCCATTTCTTTGAGACTTTAACAGGTTTGAAATTTCTAGTGTTGACGGACATTCAATGCAGAGACCTTCAATTGGAATTGAACTCCATTTATCAAATATTCTATGTTAATGATATCATTAGAAACCAATTGATGATTGTCGATTTCAATCCTGGTGAAGTTATCAACAATGAAAGATTCATTAAGAATGTTGATTCATTTTGGAGTTCACTCCCTGAATTTGGCTCCTAACAATGGGCTTAACCAATGACTGTGCACAATTATAATTTGCATTATAGAACAAATACTATGCATATATATATATATATAGACACATAGCTATACATTTGTTCAATCCTTCTTTTACTACGTATCGTTTATTTTTTTGCAGATAGTTTTGTGTTTAAAACTCAAAATATCTTACACATTTGTAATCTTCAACACATGTATATATAATGAAACTATAGCATTAAAAATAGCCAAGGTGTGTAGTTTTAACATAAATGTAGTAGATTTATTATTACGGTAGTATATTCGTACGTATGTAATGCTACTATGCTCCTCATGTGAGACACATATATAATTACTTGTTATGGGATAGTCACATTTCGGAATTATTCAAAGTGTAACATTACGCTACTAGTTGTTGGGTTAATTTTAACCAACATTATTTAAATCAAACCTGGGGTAAGTAAACCCTACCACTCTAGCTCTTGACAGAAGAAGTTCCAGTATCGCCATTCCGTCGTTTAGTCTATATACATGCTGTAAGTTGTTCTAAATGGGGGCTGTCATCAATCAAGACGTTTTTCTTTTTTTTTTTTTTCTTCACTCCTTCTTGCTTCGAAACATATATCCTATTACAGTAATTATAACAGGAATAATAACCCTTCATAACATGCTTATATAATGTAATTTAATATTAATCATATTATTTGAAAGAATGTAGTAGAAAATGAACAAGTCCGTGTTTCCATGCGTGTTCTTTCATGCGCGTCATATATATATAGCGAGACTCCTTATTTAAAATTAAATTAAACAGTTTTCTTCTTTCTTGAAACATGGTGATCCCTTGCACACTGAACCTATAACCCGAAGATATTCTTTATTAGACATTGGCAATTAATTAACTGAGAAGTGGGAAGGGAGACAGAAGAAGGAAGGGGAGGCAGGGAGGGACGGAGTTAATTTTAAATATACAGGGATATTCTTGGGTTTTGTAGTTTGGCTCATCTGTTTTACCCTATTCTATAACTCCATCGGGAATTCTCTCCATAAACCCTATATTACTTCTGCCCCACTCCTTTTAGAGGACATGTATCAATCAATCGTTGGCTATTCACCATTTCAATTGACTCAATTAATTAACGGATACTCACTTCATTATAAACACCACTTGCTGTATTTATATACTTCTGGTAAAAATAACAAATCCTTGCAGCGTGGAAGGGAGGGGGGCATAGTACTAAGAAGCCTCCTCCTCCTCCTCATCTCTCCATTTAACAGTAGGAAAGTTCTACAATGTAAAAAAATCATATTAATTTCAAGTGTGTCTCTGATTTTACGATACAGTTACATACGATAACAGAAATGGGTGTTCTTCTTTTTATTTTTTATTCATATTTTTATAGTTATAATTAGGCTTCTATGCATGAGCCCTGTGATGAAACAGATGCATGTTTCTTCTTCCTTCGCAAAAAGAAGATGCAGTTTTAATCATTTGATCAACTGCATATATCCATTCAGTTTCCGGACTAATACTGCCGCTATGAGCCTTTATCGCACTTTGTTTCTGAAACAAGTTTAATCATATTGCATACCATTTTAGTTGGTTATAAACTTAAAACAAGAATTGTATAATGATAGCTATTTTTGCTTTTTTTTGTTTTCGTTGAAAACACTCTGTTAGTGTGTATGAATGTATGTGTGTATCTACATGCATATGTATGTAGGTATTAAACTAGACTAACATGTATTTACATAATTTGACACATTGTGTTTTGAGTACAATTCAATTATACTTGTTCCATATTCCTTTCATGATACAACGAAAAATGGGTCAAAAACTAGCTCTATGTTGATCTGCGCATATAATGTGGATCCGACATTTTTTTTTCTTTTTTTTTCCTCTTTGAACACCCCCCTCTCACACAATATATCTATCTACATATTATATAGAGATATAATATATAATATATCCACACATATATATATATATATGATAATTGATGAATTTAAGTAAAGGAAAGATATAAAGATATGAAGTAAGGTTCAACTTCTCTCTCCCCTTATCAGAGACCGGGAAGAGACTGGCGGCAGAGAGAGAGAGAGAGATGGAAGATAATTTAAAGTTTAGCACGGCGTGCATTTTTGATAATGGCAGGGAGAATCGGGTGTAGAGTATAGTTAGTTGGTCAGTGGGGTAAGGTGGTGATGGTGATGCCCGTTCCTCTCTGGCAGACAATAGCATACTTAAGGGGAGAGATAGAGAGAGGGAAGAGGGAGAGAGAATTTCGTTTCAAAAAAAAAAAAGTGTTCTCTCTGGTAACTGAACAGCCGAGAAGAAGCTGTCCCCCACCCGCATCAAGACAAGTTTTAGTTTGTAGTTTTCATCGCGCTAGCCGGCCGGTGCTAATATAGCGTAGCGGCAGTTTTTTGTTTTCGTTCCTTAGTATAATACTATATAATTATATACACATACATAATCTACCATCACCCCCCTCCTCCCCCCAGTATCACCCCAGTAGCACACACCAGCGCTGTCTTCACTCTCACCGTCTACTTTATGTAGGCACCTACCTGTCTGATGCGCTCAGGTATTTTAAACTTACTTAAAAAAAGCTGATTGTATTTCATTCATTATTAAAAAAAAACACACACACACACTTTGTTATGTTATGTTATGTTACGTTATTATGATACATATATAATATATGGTAGTTTATATGATTATATGTTTATGTATTAAAACTCAATATACACACATAAACTAAACTACAACATTCCAATACTTCATCAACCAAGACATTTTGATCTTTTTCTTTTTTCTTTTTTTTTTTTCCTTTTCTCTGTTTCTTTGCTTTATAAATATCCCGGACAAACCAGTTGTACAAAGCAGTTTCCTTTCCCCGTGTGATAATAATAAGAAGAAGTCTTTACATATACATACCTACCTACCTACATATATATCTAAAAGGCATACCAAAAAGTGGGGAAAAAACAAGAACAAACAACAACAATCACCTCCCCCATTTTTCTACAATATTTACAAACTAAACCGTTGCATTACTTTTAGTAAAGGGGAAATCAATACCCGATTTAACATTTACATTTCTATACATGTCAAGATAAAATAGAATATCTAATCTAAAACAAAAAACCCCCCCATATAATATGTCGAAGGACCCTAGAAGACATAAAACATTAAACTTTAAACCTTCAAGGAGATCTCCGCTATCGGACAATGAACAGGATAGTGTATCCCTCCTCCATCATCACCATCATCACCATCATCATCATGATAACCATAACAATAACCTGAAATCTGTTCCAGGGAGAAGGAAAAGATCCCTACCAACCCCGGAAGATTTAGGTCATTCATTGAATAATACAATTCCATCATCAACAAATAACTACAACCTTGATCCCCTGGGAAGCAACCACCAGAATAACACTTCGGATATTAAAGAAACTTCTCCAGTGTTGAATAAGAGAGTTTGCTTGGATGTGCTACCTTCTAATAACCATAAGGTCTTCAATGATCAAATTACACAGCTTAATAATAATAATAATAATAATAATACCACTACTACTAATAACAATCATAATAACAAGACTAATGACAAAATTGCAAATACCCACAACAATAATGATGAAATCAAACATATTGAAAACAAGGGTATCGATAACAACAATAATATATGCAACTCTGACAAGAATAATCAAGATAATAGTACCATGATGACTACCACGACTACCAGTACCACGATGGCTACCAATACCAACCCGACAACCAACACCAGCTCAACAATAGGAAAACATCACTCTAAAAATACCAAATCCCTAGATGCCAACGATAGCAGACGTGCTAATAATAATATGCATCCAAATGAGAACTCATCCGATGAAAGCTGTGATGAAGTTGATGAAGATTATGTCGATGGGAAGTCTATTCCTCCGGAATTATTGGATCGTTTGAAAAAGTTTGCCTTGTTTCAAAATGCCCCAAACGCCTTTTTCACAGCATTAGGTAGATCCCTTAGACCAGTTCAATACAACCCTCAAGAATATATTGTCAAATCAGGTGAACTTGCAAAATCAATGTACTGGATTTTAAGAGGTACAGTTGGTGTCACTTCTACAGATGGTGAAGCCGTCTATGCTGAATTAGCTGCGGGATCCTTCTTTGGTGAAATTGGTATCCTATTTAATAGACCAAGAACCGCCACTGTTGTCGCTAGAACTCGTGTCTTGTTAGGGGTTTTAACAAAGGATGCCCTAAGTGCAGTTTTAAATGATTATCCAACAATTGAACGGTTAATTAGAGATGAGGGCCAAGAAAGATTAGTTATGCAAGAAAAGAGAAAGCGGTCGGCTAGAATGTCTGTCAACCCAGGAAGAATGTCTCAAAGAATAGATCCATCTACTTTAACAACTAGCAATCACTCTGCATCCTTGGTTGCCAATGAATATGATCAAGTGCCTGGCCCTGCTCTACCGCCAATTGCACGTGCACCATCGATGATAGATGGACTCTCTATGTGTGAGGACACATATGACCACTATAATAGTAATACCAACAATCATCATCATTATAATAATAACAACAGCAACAACAACAATATGAGCATATCAAATATTCTTCATCCAACTCCTCTACTACCATCTGCACACCAAGCACACATTCATTCACCTTTGTGCAGTAAAAATCCAACTCCTTCTGATCCGTTAATTCATTCCACTTCTCCCCACACTTTACAAAAACATTCTCATTTCCTCCAATCGCCATTTCCAAGTATTGATAATTCCATCTCTACGAGGGAATTCTTGAGGGGATTGCCAGTGTTTAAGACGTTACCCCTGGATATGTTCCACGAATTGGCTCTAAGTGTTGAGATACGAGATTTTAAACCAATGGAGTATATTTTCAGAAAGGGCGATTCTGGAATTGATATCTACTTTGTTGTTTATGGTGAAGTTGAGGTTCTGAACCCAGATATGCCAGGTCGTGTTATTGCTAGGTTGGGATCAGGTAAATATTTTGGTGAAATGGCATTCTTGTCCTCATTGAGTGATGTCCCCTCTCCCAAATTGGAATCTAGATCTGCTGATATAAGAGCTGTTTCCGATTGTGAAGTTATTGTTGTTAAGGGACACACATTGAATGATTTATGTAAAAGATACCCATTAGTTGCCGAAGATATGAAGGCCACCGCTGGTGAAAGATTGAAAAACAATGACTCTGTCGGTAATTTGATTCATTCCACAGAAATCACTCCAAGTGACAGGGTCACCGTTGATTCATTACTGGCCAATAATGACCCTGACACATTTCAAAACAACAGGGAACAGCCACCTCTGTTTAAAAACATATCATGGGAAAATGAAAGCAAAAACACTGACCACGACCAATTGTTAAATACAGATGATGATTACGACAGTAAACAGTCTATATTTTCATCGTACTCACATCAATCATCCACTACAACATTTAAGGGTGGATTCTCATTTGCTCCCAAGATGGATCTCATACATGATCAAATTATTGAATCTCAACAAGCTCCTGATTCCCAGTCCCCTCTTCCTGGTAGCGGAAATGAAAATGATATGTTCACTCCTGCTATCCAACCTAGAAAATCAACACTATCAATTCCTGTTATGAACCCAACTGGTGGCTCTATTTACAGATTCAACAATCCTCCCAGACAGCCATTCCAATATACATCCCATGACTTTAGAGTTAGATTAGCTGATATCAACAATGGACGTAGACGGTCATCTTTCTTAACCAATGGTCCACTTCCCGATTCGATTTTCCTGAAGATATTCGGTTACTTGGACTTGCCAACATTAATGAGAATGTCTAGGGTGTGTAGAAGATGGAAGCAATTGATTTATTTGGGTTCGGATTTATTCAATGCTTTGGATTTAACTCCATATAATAGAGATCTAGATGATCAGGGCTTGATCCAAATTACCAATTTTGTGGGCTCAAGACCCGAGATTATTGATATTTCAAACTGTTTCCACATCACTGATATATCATTCAGTTACTTGATAAATGAAGTTGGTATCAGGGGTTCGATCAAGAAATTATACATGAAGAATAACTGGAACATTTCTGCTATGGCTATTATGGATTTAAGTGTGGTTGGTAGAGAATTAAATGAGATTGACTTATCCAACTGTAGAAAGGTTAGAGATGATGTCATTGAAAGGTTAATTGGTTACAGACAAGATTCATCGAAATTTGGTTGTCATCAACTAGCACATCTTAATTTATCTTACTGCAAGTATCTGACCGATAAGACGATGCTGCATCTGGCTGTGAATGCCAGCGAACAACTGGCAAGTTTGAACTTGTCAAGATGTACCACTATTACTGATACTGGATTTGGGTACTGGGCTCAGACTAAGTTCTTACAAATGAAGAAACTTGTCGTTAGAGACTGTACCTTTATCTCTGATAATGCTGTTACGTCATTGGCAACGGCGTGCCCATTCTTGGAAGAGTTGGATTTGACATTTTGTTGTGTGTTGACTGATAATTCCCTAGCTATTTTGTATCTGTGTTGCAAATACTTGAAGGTGTTGAATATGTCGTTCTGTGGATCTGCAGTGAGTGATAACTCTTTAGTGTCTATTTCAAGATTACCAATGCTGGAGAAGTTGATCATCACTGGATGTATCAGAGTTACAAGACAAGGTGTCGATATGTTGCTTTCTAATTCCAAGACAATCAAATATCTAGATTTGAGTCAATGTCCTAGGGCGAATATCTACCAAGGTACTCCGGTTGAACCATTTGAGAAGGTTGCCGGCACAAGAAGTGCATTTTTGAAGGTTAGACCATATGAGCGGATTGTCAAGTTAATATTGTAACTTTGGGTTATGCTCTTTTCTTTTTCTTTTTTCACATTTTATCTGTTATTTACTCTCTTTTTATTTTTTATTTGCTTTTGCACTTTTTGGGTTTTGATTTGTTGGTCTACAACACTTGTGTACATTAGTTTTTCTTCGTCTATTACTACAATTTATAATATATTATAGATCACATCAGAGAATAAGGACACCACCTGTTTCAGTTATATTTACTTACAGTTTAATATAGTAGGTTTACGTTAATAATTAATAATTAAATTAATTGACCAACTGATTTAGCTGTTTTTTAGCAAATGAATATTAGTATATAATACATAACGCATATTATCTTTATTCAGTGGATCATAGAACTCCTTCTACTATGCATTGATCTCGTAGATGAGGATATGCCGATTTCATTCATATCCTTGTTTAAGGACTTTATTAGCTCCTTCTGTTTCTTTAATATCTGGAACCATTTTCTTTTATCTATAACCTTAACTTCACCCTCTGATAACTCATCCAATATGATGGTGTTAAAGTCTCCTCCAACTCTACCCAAACTTTGTGAACAGTAAATTAGTTGCAATGCCAACCCATCCTTTGCAGACTCATCAACCAATGGCAAGTTTTCCTTAAGAATGTCACATAGATGTATTATAATCGACTTAATGAACGAATACAACAGACTGTTTAGTTGAGCAGCAGCGGAGGACTTGCTGTGGGATGAGTCATTCTTGATGAATATTGATTCAAAGGTCATGATTGTTTGGAAACAATGCTCTCTGATCACTTCTAAACAACGTTTCAAATAACGTTCAATGGAATTTGATCTCTTTAAAGGCATTAAAATCTCCAATTCACTCAAGATGAAATGATATCTGGATTTGAAAAATATCTTCTCAAGAAATTCACTATTTAGGTTATTCTCATCTTGAGCCGTGTCAGCCTCTTGAAACGTACCAATTCTTTTTAAATATGTAATAATCTTCATAATAGATGACTGTTTTAGATCTGTGTTCAATAGTCTTATCAATCCATTAACCATCTCTTTGATTTCCAATTGTATATCATTTTCAACCTTTTTGATGATGGGTAAATCTGAATATCTGATAGATAATCTACGAACATGGGAGGCAATCTCCACACACTCTGCATAGTGCCCACTCTTGACACATGCATTCGCAAGGGCTGGCAATTCTAGAATGTCCATTATACTATCCATGTTTTGAAGAATTATAGATGAGGACTGTGGAACTGTCAATTCACCCTTATTACTAGCCTCTTGTTGTTGTTGTAAATGCCGTTGTTGTAATTGCTGTTGTCTGAATAACTCCTTCCACGTAACTTCTTCCTTTTTAAGATGTGCATCTGAGATCGAGACATTGTCATTGTCATCCGGAAATTCAGATTCTTCTTCATCCCTATTAAAGTTTGTTGAGAGAAACTCGCACGTTTCATTAAAATCAGTTTGAAATAGGTTAAAGGTATCGTTGTAAACTTGTTTTGATGTTAGGATTTTGTCGAGATTTTGAAACACGGTCTTTTGGATCTTATTCTCCAAGAGTCTCTGACGGGATTCAAGCTCAGCAATTTGTTCAATCAACGTGCTACCAGCTTCCTGTACATCCAATGATGGTTTCACTTCTGTGGATAGTAATATATCAGGATTCTCATCATTCGAAACCAATAAATTGTTAAGAAATTTCAAGTATTGATCTTCCTCTTCTTCAATAACATCATGAGGACCATTTTTGGACAATAGTTGAAGTATGTCTTCATTTAAATCCTTTGACAAAGTTTCCAGTAGTAATTGTGTCGACGCTATATCTGTCATTGTGTTACCCTTATGTATAACTATTGATAATAAACTAAAATAGATATCACCATGTCTGTATATATATATATATATGTAGCGTGTGTTTATTTCACTATAAGTTAAGTATATATGTATGCGTTGGACACAGGCCATGCCAGGCCAGGCAGTGAACACATCCGTGCACCAGAAACGTTTTTTTCTTTTTTTTATATTTTTTATTAAACAGCGAGGAAGGAGCCTTTTGGCTGCTTTTGCTTTTCCATTTCTTACATACTTAAAATACCTGGATTAACTGTTTTATATGTATAGATATATCTGTGTGTTTCTAGGTATTCCTTCTTTCAGTTTCATTTTATAAGGAATAAGGAAAAAGAATCAAAGACAGAAATTAACACAATGGAAGGATTGTTTTTCAATATTGATAACGGTTACATTGAGGGTTTAGTCCGTGGTTACAAAAATGGTTTGTTAACCTCTTCACAATATATAAACTTGACCCAATGTGACACTCTTGAAGATTTGAAATTACAATTGTCATCTACTGATTATGGTAACTTTTTGGCAAATGTGTCAACAACTCTATCCACTTCTATAATTGAACAGAAGCTAAATGATAAAGTGTACGATGAGTTCAGATACATTAGAGCACAAGCCACTGAACCACTAGCCAAATTTATGGATTACATCACATATGGTTACATGATTGATAACGTGGCATTGATGATCACAGGTACCATCCATGAAAGAGACAGAACTGAAATCCTTCAAAGATGCCACCCATTAGGTTGGTTTGATACTTTACCAACCTTATCAATTGCTACAGATTTAGATTCCCTATATCAAACTGTTTTAATTGATACACCATTGGCACCATACTTTCAAGATTGTTTGTCCGTTGATGACCTTGATGACTTAAATATCGAAATTATTAGAAATGCATTATACAAGGCCTACTTGGAGGATTTCATCTCCTTCTGTCAAAAGGAATTGCCATCCCCATCAGATGAAATTATGACCAGATTGTTGGAATTTGAAGCCGATAAGAGATCAATTAACATTTGCATTAATTCCTTGGAGACTGAATTGACAAGCGAGGAAAAGAACAAGATGTTGCCTAACTTGGGTAAATTATCAGAACCACAATTCAAGAATGAATTGATTGGTAGTGAAGATTTGGAACAATTGAAGATTGTCATCACTTCCATTGGTGAATACAAATCGTTCTTTGAAGATGGAGCCACTTCTGGTAGTAATGACAAGAACTTGGAAGATCATTTTTACGAGTTTGAAATGAACTTGTGTAGAAATGCATTCACTCAACAATTCACAATCAGTACAATCTGGGCTTGGATCAGATCCAAGGAACAAGAAGTTAGAAACATCACATGGATCGCTGAATGTATAGCTCAAAACCAAAAAGATAGAATTAACAACTACATCTCTGTTTATTAACTAACTAAGAAACAATAAAAAAATGAAAAACCATCTCACTTATATCATTAAAAATGACATTAATTCAAATTTGTTTGGATCTTATCTTCTCTCTCTCCCCCCCCTCCTCCATCTTTCTATATAATACAATGTTACATTTATATTCTCTATTCCTTTATTCACTCTCTTTCTCTTTCTCTAACTCTCATTCCATTACTATTATTATTATCTTGCTTTTCTTCCTAGTTTCCTTTTTATTTCTTTCAATTCATTAAAAATTTTAGCCCTATATTAAATAGATTAGTAAACATAGGAGAACTCTGCTCAAACACCTTAACTGACCTACTGGAATGGATACCTAATAGTGACAATAATAGCTAAATCTTGAATAAAAAAATATGCTTATAATATAAAAATCATGAGCAAAACACTAGTCAATAAAAATAAAAGTAAAAGAACAAATATAAAGAAAAAAAATAGTATAATGTAAGTTTGGAAAAAAATATAAAAGCCGTCATGACCAAAATAAGATATGATCTAACTAATTGATAGGAGAATAGTGGAAGTTGACTGTTAGAGAACCATTTCCGGAGTTTAATGGAATGTCAAAGTTGTCACTCTTACCAGCAACATCTGCCAAGGCGACTACGGCAGAAGCGAAATCGGTATCCTTACCCAATCTGTGGCGTGTTCTAATGGAGAATAAAATACTGCCTTCAATTGGTGACTTGAATGCAATAGATTCTCTCCAGACTATTTCACCGCCACTTGGCTTAACACCCTTGGTCTTGTAAATATCCTTATTCTTACTAGGAGATTGCAATGTAACCTTGACCAATAAACTGTCGCTTGTGTCAACACCCTTTAGTCCCACAACAGTCAGTCTACCTGGAATTGCATTTGGATTCTGGATAGAAGAAGCAAATGATTGAACATCAGAAGACACACGAGCCTTGGCTGGAGATGAACTAACAGATTGGGAACCAGAAGCAGCAATCGTAGGAGGACCACCTGCACCAACAGATGCAACGGTAGCGTTATTGGTACTATTATTGGAACCTAAACCAAAATGTCTGGATAAATGATGAGAATGATGCTCAGGAGTTCCTGGGACAGAACCTGAACCATTAGTTCCGGAAGTAGCATTGACATCTCTAGAAACATCAGATGACTTTCTATGACCAAACTTTAAACCCTTAATTAAACCACCAGCAGCACCTGTGACAACACCAGCTGCAGCACCACCAACAGAAGCTGCAGCACCAACACCGGCACCCGCAACACCACCTGCAATATTAACTGCACCAGATCCGACCGCGATACCAGCAGAAAGACCAGTACTGACGGCCTTAATAGGAGCACCAATCATTCCTCCACTAACACCTTCACCGACCTTTGGTGGCACATATTGTGGCACAAATTTAGCAACTAACTGAACAGTACCTTGAGTATCCAATTTGAATTCCATTGGAACCTCCTTATTGATTGGTAATTGGGTAGAATCAATAACTAAATAACCTAATTCATCGTTATCAACACCCATATCCCAATCAAACACCTTCAATTTGAGCTCAGTTCTTGTTCTGGAAGGAATAACAACATCAACCTTTTCATTGTAAACAGGGTTAACAGTTTTCTTAATAGTTTCAGTTTTATAAACTTGACGACCATCCACATTAACAGTGATGAATGGATCTGAATTACCACCTCTATCAGCAGCAATCAAACCCTTAGCACCAACAATATTTAATTGCAAAATACCAGTGTCAGCCATGGTTTCCGTAGGACCTAAGGAAACTGTAGCAGGAATGTATTCTGCTTCAATGTCGATTTTGTTACCGCCTATATTAAGATGGGTTGGTTCAGTCGATCCTCTTTGCAGCAAGTCATAAACACTAATACCATCTTTAGATGAAACTAAAACATCCTTACCACTAGTAACCTTATCAGTCTTTGTAACTCTAAAGTTTAGAATGGAATTTCTCAAATCTCTGATGAAGACACCGCCAGATGTTGATCCTAACTTCTTACCTTGTGATTTCTTAGAGGTGAAACCAGGATATGCATAGTCATCAACCATACATTGAACATATGTGTTGGATTGCATCATTGTACCCTTAAGGATAGTAACACCCAAGACACCAGAATTATGAGTTAGCAACTCTTCAATTGGCATTTGAACCTTAGTGAAGTCCGTACTGATCATTTCCTCTGGAGTGTACCATTCATAATCATCTGGTTTCTTTTTGTAATCTTCCAACAATTTCTGTTGCTCTTCCAGAGCATCTAATTCTGCCTGCTTGTCAATTTCCTTGGAATCCTCCAATTGTTTTAATTCATTTTGAGTCATAACAGGAATTAATGAACAGTAAACAGCCTTATAATGAATGTAACCAAATGTTTCACCCTTATTATTGATTAATGGTGCTTTAATAGGACCCTTGGCAGAATCCTGTTTTGGATCATAATCGTCAGCAAAGAATCTGGATGTTTCCACCTTAGTTTTACCAATCAATTTAGTCTTTTTACCACCGTCATCAACATCAACACATTCAATGGAGATAGGTTGTTTCTTAGATGAAACAGGAATGTAGAACACTTGGTTATACTTAGGATTGGTGTCATTGTCCACGACACCGGTGTAACCATGCAACTTACCACCAGTTCTAATTTGAACACGAGGGTCAATAGTACCAATGGTTTCTAAGTTCTTCAAGTTTTCACACTTACTAACATATATTCTAAAGGCACCAATTGGAGTGACAAAACCAGCAGATTCAAATTTTTCGGCGGATAATGGTTTCCAAATAGACTTGAATTTGAATGTACCAGTACCCTTAGTAAATTTAGCGGACGCATTCTCCTTAGCACCATCAATAATCAAATCTGTTAATGAAGGAGCTTCAAATTCAGCAATTGTAGTTTCACCAAAGGAGGAAATGTCCTTAATCAAGATCTTAATTGGAGCTAAACTCTTGGACATAACTAGTTTTTCAATTCTAGCGTCATAATCAGGATGATTATTGGCCTTAACAACTCTTGTCTTTTGAAGTAATTCACCATCGACAAATATCTCAGCATATGTTGAAACTTTATCAAACAATGATTGGGATTTATCCAATCCTTTAGCAGAGATTAAAGCAAAATCAAAGACACCAACTTCAGATTCAGGGGCTGGTCCTCTTTTACCTTGTGGGTCCAGTTCACCTTCCAAGACTGGAATCCAGGTTAAATCGTAAACAATTTTACCAATTGTCTTGTTATTCTTGGTGATCTTACCCTCAATGAATTCAAGTGAATCTGTTTGTAACAAATCAGTCAATTCAAAAGCAGTTAAACCTAAAGACTCTGGCTCACCATCGTTGAAGTCAAACAATTCAAGATTGAAATTTTGAGCCAAGCTTGTAACCAAAAGATCCTTATCCTCATTGAACACTGCGGCATTAGTCTTAATCTTAATATCGGTTTTATATTTACGAGTAAGATCATTAGCTAGGTAGTATTCGACATAAGGATTAATATCAGCACTCTTGTTGTATTCAACACCTCTAACCTTGACACGTAACACACCAATAGCCTGAGGAACGGTACTGGCAACAATTTCTTCAACATCAATATCAAAATGATTTGGTGCATACAACATTGGACCTAAAGTAGAGTGGATCAGACTATTAACAAATGAAGATAAACCAGGGATAGCAGACATGATATCAATACCTAATGTATTACCACCGACTGGTTTCAAAGCATAATCGATAGAAGGAGGTTCTAAAAAGGAAACAGAGACAACACTAACGTGTGGGAAAACATCTCCTAAGTTCATGGTGATTCTCATTTTACCCTTGAAGGACATATCTTCAACTAAAATTGGAAAGTTAGCACCAACAAAACCCTTACCGACACGAATACCTAAGGCAACCTTTGGATCAACCTTCTTCTTTAATTCATTCTTAGTCATATCATCGGTATCATTTGGAGCAAATTCAAAATCCCAATCCATTTGGAAAGTGTCCTTACCTAACTTAGCAAATGACTTGATACCCTTAACCTTTGGAGCCTTAGATCCCAATGTGAATTCATCCAAACTCAATTTATCGATAGGAGGAGGAGGGGCAACATCCTTCATGACAGCGTTGGCTTGTGTGATAACCATTTCAGATAAAGCTGGCATGTAAATAACCCAAAATTTGGCTAAGAAACTATTCAACCATTCCATGGTTTCAACTCTCTCTTCCAGGTTTTCAATGGATGCCATTCTCTTCATGTCATCTCTCAAATTTCTGTTAAATCTTCTAAATTCAGTACGATACACAGCAGATGAGCAAATCAAAACAAAACACAAGGAGAAAAAGCCACCACCTAATCTAGCAATTAACCAAGCAAAAACACAAGTACCAATAGCTAAAGAAGTATTCCAGTACAAATCTGTGAAATACTTCTCAGAAATATAATCTTGAATTAGCTTGTTAGCATTATCGGTGTTCATCGCTCTAAGTGTGTCAAGAGGAGGTGGGTTCTGATCATCAATATAAGCACCAACCTGTTCCCAGTCAAACTTCAACTCACCAGTTGGAATTGGAATAGGTCTGAAATCACCTGTGGAATGTTGAGCATTTGTTGGTGGAGGAACAGATGCTTTCCCAGAAGACTGAGTTTGAGTTTCAGGTTGAGTTTGAGGTTGTGATGGTTGTGTTGTTCTGGTAGCTTGTGCAGACAAACTTTGGGAAATATTTTTTGAGCCATTCAGAGACACACCATTGCTAGGAACCTTACCTAAGTTTGGATCAACCAACGGGGCCTTCTCACTGACTATTGGAGCTTCTCGTTTAGCCTAAAATATGAAACATGAAACATGCTGTTAGTATACACTTTGCTAGGAAGAATTCAAATATCGATCATTGAGTTCAATTGTCATTTATATGAGACATACAGAAGTAGCCATTGTAGTTTATGGTCAAATAGAATATTGTTAATAGAGGAGAGAGAAGTAAAAATCACCTAAAAGCAAGGTATGACGATATAGTAGATACATACATATATATACATCAGATTATCATTTTATGTTTATGAATTTCACCCAAGCGGCCATTCACATCTGCGGTTATGAGCACATTCGCACATCCCACTCCCACTTACTCATTCACCCAGTTTCTCTATCCCTATTACATGTTACAAGTATGATTAGTATTATTATTATATGTAATATGCAATATAATATATTCAATGCAGGGTAAAAAAAATCAAAATATGAAAAGGGAAAAATATATTATGACAGCTTACACAAATAAACAGAGAATATTAAGTAAACGGTTATAAAACGATTAGAAAAGAAATAGACAAGGGGGGAAACGCACACCCTGCCTCTTAGGATTAAAAAAGTCAGTAGGTACATTTATTTTATCTAGTTTCCTGTAGATTAAAATTAGTTGACACTTAGATATTATGAATGGCTGTTGCATCCATGGCACAGAAATTTGAAGGTGTGATGCTTCTATGGGTGGAGGGGCATGTTCAATTTTCCCCTTGGAGATCAGATACGCTATGGTTCCGACGAATGGCTGTCTTTCTGTTATTAGCATGGTTATCAAATATTTTGAATCACAAACAACACACCAGTATATTATCAGTTGAAGTTCAAGGGGTAAATGTTTTAGAATCATGATAAAGTCACTCTTCTGTAGTTTTAGTTTATGTCTACGTTCCAGTACCTCTTGATAGCGTCGGTAACACGTCTGACGTTCTTGAAGCTTTTCTTGACGTTCTTGAAGTTTTTCTTGACTTTCCTGTTCTTCAATTTTTCGTTGGTATTTTTTATCAATTCGAAGTATATGTGTGATCTTTCTATATAATTTGATTGTAGAGGACATTTTGCGTGAGATGGATGTAGTCTATAGAGTATTAGGGTTGGCTACTATCAGAAATTTAGCTGAGGAGCTCATACTTTTTTTACTATTTA